>OW240921.1:3998551-4320521 GCA_933207985.1 Pelobates cultripes | reverse complement strand
AAGGATTTGGGAATTGTTATAGACAACAAATTAGGCAGCAATATGCAATGTCAATCTGCAGTTGCTAAGGCCAGTAAGATTTTGTCATGTATAAATAGGGGCATAAATTCTCGGGATGAAAATATAATTTTGCCTCTTTCTAAATCGCTGGTAAGACCACACCTTGAATATGCTGTGGAATTTTGGGCGCCTGTTCTAAAGAAGGATATCATGGCACTGGAGAGGGTCCAGAGACGAGCTGCAAAATTGATAAAAGGAATGGAGCATTTTAGTTATGAAGAAAGGTTAAAAAAATTAAATCTGTTTAGTTTGGAAAAACGGCGCCTGAGAAGGGATATGATAACTTTATACAAATATATTCGGGGCCAGTACAAACCTTTATCTGGAAATCTATTCATAAACAGGGTTATACATAGGACACGAGGTCACACATTTAGGCTGGAAGAAAGGAGATTTCATCTAAGGCAAAGAAAATGTTTTTTTACAGTAAGAACAATAAGGATATGGAATTCTCTACCTGAAGAGGTGGTTTTGTCAGAGTCCATACAGATGTTTAAACTTAAATTGGATAAATACTTACAAAAACATAACATACAGGGATATAATTTCTAATTAGTGGGGTAATAGCTGCTTAATAGAGACATCTGACTGCTATTTTGGGGTCAAGAAGGAATTTTTTCCTAGTTTGTGGCAAAATTGGAATCGCTTCAGACCAGGTGTTTTGCCTTCTTTTGGATCAACAGCAACAACATTTGTGAGGAAGGCTGAACTTGATGGAAGCAAGTCTCTTTTCAGCTATGTAACTATGTAACTATGTATATATTGCACATTTGCTATCTGATTCCATAAATATCTATCTCACTCTCATGAATAACCTTCAATACAATATGATACAATAACATTTAATGCAAAACAATACCCTTCAATAACCTCTCACTTACTTAGAGAATACACAGATTTTTAGCATGATTCATATTTAATGGATATCTTCTTTTAAACATGAGAGAAATGTCCTCCCTGACATGGCTCCCAGCTCTTTCATCGGCGTGGCTGCACATAAACAAAGCAGCCACTCTGACAGAAATGTTTTATACTTACCCGGGTTCTGGCAAATCGCAGCCTGATCCCCTCTCGCTCTGGTCCCCAGCAAGTGAGGTGTTCTTAGAAACGCTGGCCACCATGGTTCCAGTATAAATAGGAAACTTACCTGGGCCCACAACAAAGATGGCGCCAACATGCGTGTGACATCACGACATAGGCCAGGTACAACCAATTACAACCTTAACAAGGTTAAACCCAAAATAGCATTTTGTCCGTGCCCTGTTGGGGTTTCCACTAGTTGGTTGTCTGAGAGTGCGTTCTTGTTCTAGTTCTTTTTGGTATTTGACTTTGGTTTGTATTTTGAATTTCCCTTAATCTGGTATCCTTGAACTTTGTCTTGATTCCTCTTTGTGTCTCTTTCTGTGTCCCTAACCTCGGCTAGTATTTTGACCATTTTTATCTGCGTTAAGTCTGACCATTCTAAGGCCCGGTAGATGAGGTTCTTGTTCTTTGTTTTTTCGATATATGTTACATAGTTCTGCATGTTGGGTCATATAGTAATTGTGACATTACGAAAGGAACATTGACCCTGCAGAATTATGTCAACACATGTTGGTTTGCGAGGAGGCTGGAGGAAAATGATCACTGCATGGATCAATTTGCCCAGGCTTTACAAACTTGGCCTGTACGGCTCATCTTCAGCCTGAAGATCCACTGTCAGGTACATCAATAATTTATAGCAGAGCTTATAGGATTAAACTAAATGCTTGCAACTATCAATAATAGATTGACATACCCTCCTGAACATGTCATCATGTTAGCCTCTCTGTCATTTTAAGATGGAGCGTCTGTCTCCAAATCTCTTCTCTGTCTGTGTCTTAACATTTAAAAGTACACCTATTTATACCTTAGGTGTCTTCATTTTAGGGTCATCGTAGTTCATATATGAAAAAGTAACTTATTTTACTTTATTCATTTTAGGACCTCCTTTAACTTGGCAAAAATACAAGGCCATAACTAAAGGGTGTACACGTCACAGAAATTTTCCTGACTTAGGTCAAGATCATGGACGTCCGCAGGAATTTTTCCAGGGGGGGGGGCATAATTGTAATGACATCCATGCAGGGCCGGTGCAAGGATTTTTGCCGCCCTAGGCAAAAAAAAAAAAGTTGCCGCCCCCCCCACCCATATGTCCTGCCCACCATGTGACATCACAATGCCCTGCCCATATGCTCTGCCATATGGGCCAACGCCAGTTTTCACAAATGTCTTTTATCTGAAAAGACAGTGTGTTTACATTAAAAGGCCTACAGGCACAGGCTATAGACACCAGAATTACTACATTATGCTGTAGTGCTTCTGGTGACTATAGTATCCATTTAATGTGAGGTATATTAGAGATTAGTGCCACTAATAATATATTGGATTACCACTTACCACCAGATGGGGACAAGAGGCTGATGATGGGCTCAGTCTGGCTCCACAGGGGCTGCCTAAGTGGAGGCAGCCACTGGAGAGGCATGAGCCCCAACAGAGACCCTGGAGCTGTGAGCCGGCTTTGTTTGTAATATGTTTAATGTGTGTAAATATGTCCTGTTTCATAGAGGGGCTTAGCTTAATTTAGTGCCCCTGGCATAATGAGTAAAGTAATGAATAAACATAGAATAACACGATACAATAAGCCAATAAAAATCTAAAGAATAGAATAAACTGTAAAACTAGCCACAAGTCAGGGCAGCATACAATAAATTAGTCAAAACAAGCCAGGGTGGGATAATAGAAATCTGTTCTGAGTTCCTGGCCACTGGGGGCTGCAGCTAGTCCCTGGCACAAAAGTGTGGATTTTTCTGTATAGGCATGGAGATTACAGTAACCTTTTAAGGCTGCTCCAGAATTTACAAAACACATTCCTTGTCCTTTTAAATGCTACAATTTTACTGTGGGCAATCATTAAACTGTTTTGATATATTATTAATGTAACTGTAAAGATCTTGTGATTGCAAACTGGTTACCATATTCTCCAGGCTCCTTGTGTACCGTGACCCATAATGGCCTAAGATTCCTCTCTTGAAATTCAAAGGACATCATAAATCTTTATCGACAAGCTTTCTGGGATCCCTGTGCACTCTAAGTTGTGCAATGACTCAGTCAGACAAAAAAATGTACCTTAATAATGTATGAACATGGTTTTATGGCTGCCCACAGTTAAATTGCAGCATTTAAAAGGACAAGGAATGTGTTTTGTAAATTCTGAGTCAGCCTTAACGGGTTACTCTAACCTCCATGATCACTACAGGTTTTAGAAGCAATCTATATGTGCAGTGTTTCTGCTTGACCCGCTGCCTGTACAGAAAATTCTGCACGTTTGTGCCAGGGACTAGCTGCAGTCCCAGCAGCCTGGAACTCGTTTCCAGACGCCTAATGTGAGATTTGTGCAAAAATGACATCTATCGTCAGCACGCATTGCACGTTGGCAACACATGCAATCGACTTCTTCACTTGAAGGCAAACGTTGTGAGCAAGCCTGCATGTAGAAACTTATAGGACTCGAATATAGCGTGCACACAGCTCGTCAAAATGCCTGAGTTAAAACATTTTCTGCCTCCCTACCTAATGCAATCCCTCAAAGCCCTCCCCGTCCCCACAACATGTAATTCCATGAGCATGTGCATTGCTTTGTCTGCCCCCCTTTTACACGCTCCTGTCATCCAACACCCGTTCGTTCCCCTCCTCTGATTGGTGCATTCTCTGCCCTCACTGTGCATATACACGCGGTTTATCAATGCTTCTTTTCATATTACTTTATAGTTTTTTTAATACATTGATATATTTTTTAATATATGATTTATTTTTTCACATTTTAATATTTTGAAATATTTTGAAAAAAATATTTAAAAAATGTATCATAAATATGAAATCATTTGAAAAACTTATCCAACAATATTAAGTTGAGACCAAAGCTAGAGTAACCCTTTAAGGCTACCCGAGCATCATAGGTAATTTCTCTTCTACAATTCCTTGAAGCAGCATATTTCAAACTAAAGGTTGATGTTCTCTGCATTTAACATGTTTAAGTGGAACTGGATCATTCCCTGGTCAAGGTCATCGATTAACGATCTCTTGAATATCAGTCGTCCATAAATAAATGGCAGACCCACCCACTCAAAACTCTTTTTAATATAATAATCCTTTTACCAACTTTTAAAAGGTAATATATATAATACCTTGTTGGAAGTGCACTCACAGGACTCGATACTGTTGCCAAAGAATGTGCCATTTATTCAAGCTTCAAAAGTTGATTACATAGTGTAACAGATCCCGCTATTTTGCGTTGGATCTATAATATATATGTACCAGCGTCCTACCCTGGGAACCTCTACCTTTTTACCTTCCTGCCATCATCCACATTGCCCTACACCTAAAGACAAAACCTGTTTCTGGCCCTTTAACTATGTGTGCAGAGAATAGGTACATTGGATTTGGCACTTCGGATACAGCCGAAGTAGTCGAAGTGGCCGCCATTAGACAGTCGAGCACATGGCGGCAGCCATTTTAATACAGCCGAACGCGGTCATTTCCCTGGAACCGATATCGGTCACACATTTGCACGAACATCGCTGACCTGCGTCGTCCCCTACCCTTCGACACTGCGGCTGGAGACTAAGTCCCATTCGAAGATTCGAACATTCATGTGAAATCGACTACCATTCACCTAACAACCATCGAGGAAGTTAATCCCGTTTGTGCATCGACGATTCGAACGCCGCCTTCGGATGGGACTTTGTCATCTTTTCATGTGAAATCGACTACCATTCACCTAACAACCATCGAGGAAGTTAATCCCGAAGTGCATCGACGATTCGAACGCCGCCTTCGGATGGGACTTTGTCATCTTTCCCTGTAAAAAGAGACTGCCACTCACCTAACGACCACCGAGGAAGTTTACCCCGTTTGACTTCGACACTTCGACAGATGACGAAGTGTGTTCGAATATTCGAACGCCGCCTGCGGATGGGACTTTGTTGTTTTTCAAGGCAGAAATAGACCGACCGCACAGCCTGAATCTGTGGAACTGTTTTGGCATACAAACAGGCGTGCGGCTGGTCCAAAGAGACTTTTTTATATCTCTGGAACCTCTGAACAGATTTGTATGAATTTCGAATATGTTTGTCCCCAAGTTGTGTTGTTCACAAAAATATAAGTTTTATTCCTGTGTGTTGAAAAATCATAAAGTTATAAAATGCCTAAAAAGTACAAGTTTTAGCTGGGAGATAATTGAGTAGATACAGTAAGAAACTCAATTATCTCCCAAGCAGAGGGGAGGGAATCTGTGGGATGTAACCATTGTATGATTGGTCAATGTATAATTGCCTGTGGGCGTCTCCCTTGAAGGGGAGCACTGCATAAAAGCAGAGTACCTGCCACTAAACATCAGTTCTACTTCACCCTCAATCTAGAGTCTTGTCTCTTATTGGGGGTAACCGCTATACAGCTATTCACACTAGCTCTTGTAAGAGCTTCTTCACTTAGAGCATGACTCGAAGCTGGGAATCCTCCCAATGATCGGGAAAAGGACACCCTCCAGCGGTTGAACCCCCTCTGCTATTCGGGGTAACCGATACACATAGTGTCGACGTTTCAGTCCACTAGGGACTTTTTTCAAGACATATATATGTATATTTTTTTTTATTTTATTTTTTTTAAACAAAGTAAAAGTTAAAAAAAAACTTAGAAAAACTCCTCACCTCCCTATCTTTAGTATATGACCGGATCCTTCAGCCGTATACATGCACCTTGGGTCAGACAGTGTTTGAAAACCACAGGCAGTCTCTATGGTCTTCTCTGCTTCACTCCCTGCACAGAAACAGGTTATACCATAGAGACAAACTGTCAGTTTTCACATTTCTTTACACATACAAGACAATCTAGATCCTTTAAATGCTTGATAAAATGATTATTATATGAAATTTTTTTTTTTTTTTTTTAAGATGACAATGTCCTTGAAAGTTTTGTGAAGACGATTACGTAAAAATAACGCAAGTGAAAATAAACACCAGCGACACAGCTTGTTCTGAGAGAGTTACTTATTCCAAACTTCTAACTGAGAGGACCTGACAATATTTCTAACGCTTGTAGTGTCTTCGATGAGCTCTGACAAAACCACTGCCCGTGTTGGTATGCTGCCAGGTCCTCTCTGTTGGAATAACTGCTAAGCTGCTGGACATTTTCTACTATTAAGTTGTCATTTTCAAAAAAGACAGTACCTGCTTTAACATATCACTGTGGTTTGGGATTTTGAAATTGGATCATCGTCAGGTAAATATCTTGTTTGTTTTATGCATACGGTACAATAGATGGATAAACATGAGGGATGCCTCCAGCCTGAAGAGACCCTTTATGCATTAAATATATCATTCACGACAAGATACGGCAAAGTGATTGTAGAATGTTTCAGTAAAATGACAAACATGTACTTTGTGACGTCATGAAGAATAACTATATGTGTCAGGAGATAACTTAAGGCGGAATGGATTGCAATTCCACAAATGTCAAAAACAAACAAGTAGACGTGCACTTCAGAAAAATTTGGTTTGGCCAAATCACTTTTTACTAAAATAAAAATAATTTCTGGACAGTCGAATTCTGGCCATCTGGCAGTTCGACTTGACCGAATTTAGTTATGTGATACGTAGGTTGAAAAAAAGACAAAAATACATCAAGTTCAACCTTGAAATGTTTTTGGTCACTTGTGGCATTACCAAGAGAATGTGTATCATTTGCATATCAGACTGATCCCACCCATGAACCCGTCCTGATCCGAAATCTTTAAATATCCCTCTGCATGAGGTACAGCAACCCTGGATGAAGAAGGGAAAATTAATCAAATTAACCAATCAGTGTGCTTAGAATTCTAACAAGATAATATGAACATGACAATATCATATTATGTATATATTTTGCAGTACACTGACTGGAACATTGCCCAACCAGTTGGTTCTCAGATCAACCAATAGGGGGAAAAAAGTGGAGAATTAAAAACCAGATATATTTATATATTTACACATTATGTGTTTTTTCAATCTGAAATGTATAAATATTGTTTTTTATTGCTCACTTGTCATGTGATCTGCTGGCTGCCTGGCAACAATGTGAATGTGTAGAGAATTCCGAGGGAATGTGGCGGTATTGGAGGCTTTGACAGCTGCTACATGTAACAACATTATATAATGACTATCTGGCCTAGTCAGCCTATTCAATAACGCGCACATGGTAACATCGATTTAATACATTTAAGTGGATAGATTAAGTATACCAAGTCCATGCAGTTAGGACGTGTTAATCTCATTATAATCTGTGTTGTTTGCTCAGATTCCTAAATGATGGGAGTTGCATATGTCGCACATATAGTTTTATATGGGTTTTTGTAGCTAATGTACGACTTATGTTACAGAACAGATCTCTCTTTAGTATCTAAATTAACCCCAGTCCCGTGTGTGGTATTCTGCCCATGAAATATGAGGCCCCTACCACGAATGAGGACAGCTTCAGCACTCAGCTCATCTCGCGAGGGTCCACCTGTAATATGTCCTCTGAGTTTAAAAGGAAATAGCTTACTCTGGTGGGAAAGAAATACATTTCTATTACAGAACCACATTTGCCAAAACAAGAATAACAGGGTTTATTTTATCTTGAGGCATTTCAATTCTTGAAATATTCTTTAAAGTGTGTTTAAAAATCCAGCTTGTACTATAATAACACGCACAGATCGAAAGAATGTGTTTATCCAGAGAAAGTCACGGCAAAGTTCATATGTCATGTTTTAAATTTGAGAAAATTAAAATGAATTTTCACAAATCTGGTTATTTGCAGTGAGAGTGTTTTTAATAACACCGGCAAGCTTCTGGTTAAACACAACTCCTTATCCTTAAACTCACTATGATAATTATAGTAAAAGTTTTATAAAGAGGTGTGAGGAGCTGCAGTCAGCATGCAGCTCAGGTAGTGCGGGTTATAGGAGGTGTGGGAAGTTGCAGTGAGCTTAGTGCTCAGATAGTGTGGATTATAGGAGGTGTGAGGAGCTGCAGTGAGGGTGCTGCTCAGGTAGTGTGGGTTATAGGAGGTGTGGGGAGCTGCAGTTAATGTGCTGCTCAGGTAGTGTCAGTTATAGGAGGTGTGGGGAGCTGCAGTGAGTGTGCTGCTAAGGTAGTGTGGGTTATAGGAGGTGTGGGGAGGTGTGGGCAGCTGCAATGAGTGTGCTGCTCAGGTAGTGTGGGTTATAGGAGGTGTGGGGAGGTGTGTACACGGGTGTACATACAGGGATCGCAGGGGTTGCAGCTGCAACCGGGCCCATCACTCCAGGGCCCCCGGCAGTGAGCGTGTTGCTCAGGTAGTGTGAGTTATAGGAGGTGTGGGGAGCTGCAGTGAGCGTGCTGCTCAGGTAGTGTGTGTTATAGGAGGTGTGGGGAGGTGTGGGGAGATGCAGTGAGCGTGTTGCTCAGGTAGTGTGTGCTATACGTGGTGTGGGGAGCTGCAGTGAGTGTGCTGCTCAGGTAGTGTGAGTTATAGGAGGTGTGGGGAGCTGCAGTGAGCGTGCTGCTCAGGTAGTGTGGGTTATAGGAGGTGTGTGGAGCAGCAGTGAGTGTGCTGCTCAGGTAGTGTGGGTTATAGGAGGTGTGGGATGCTGCAGTGAGTGTGCTGCTCAGGTAGTGAGGGTTATATGAGGTGTGGGGAGCTGCAGTGAGCGTGCCGCTCAGGTAGTGTGGGTTAGAGGAGGTGTGGGGAGCTGCAGTGAGTCTGCTGCTCAGGTAGTGTGGGTTAGAGGAGGTGTGGGGAGCTGCAGTGAGCGTGCTGCTCAGGTAGTGTGGGTTATAGGAGGAGTGGGGAGCTGGGTGGGATGCTCATATGTAATTTGGGGCAGGAGGCGGGTGGCGAGTGGTTGGATCTTACACCTTTGGGAGTGGAGGTTCGGTGGTCTGGCGCCAGATACATGAGGGGTGTGTGGCTCCTGTCCCGCCTCCCAGATGGGGTTTTGCCATCTGTCTGGGTGGAATGACCTGGGTTCAGTGGCTGTTTGGGATTTGGGTGCTCTTAAATCTGGACATGTTACGCATTCTGTTTCTTCCCAGAGGTTCTCAGGGGCCGGGCTGAGGCTATCGTCCGTTCCTGTTGGCAGTGCGCCCAGCAATGTGAGTGCCCTGGTGCACTGCCAACGAAATTCGGAGATGGGTTTCTAGGTTTGTCTTGGGGGGCTTGGGGGATTCCAGTTCGCCTTAGGGTTTGGCCAGATGTGGCCTAGTTATCTCGAGGGGATGGGTGCACTTGCTGGAGGTTAGACTAGGCCTATGTTAATCTAGGACTGCAAGAAGAGGTGGAACATGCCATGGCTGGTTGTGGTGGGGTCCCCCGCTGATTTAAGGAGTAATACAGCGGGGTTGTGGCGGGAGTATGTCGTTACCAATTGAGTTTGAGGGGTTACGTTTAAGAATATGGAATGAGATGAACACGTTTTTAAGGTCTCAACCTCCCTTGCTTCAAACGGTTAACATTAGGTTGCCTGAGGTGTCGTGCCCATCGAGCGTGGATAAGGTCGGCTGATGGCGGGCATTGGAAAGATATGATTTTTATGATGAGGGGGGAGGTGAGAGAAAGTGGTGATTAGGAACCACTGTATGTTTATTGGCAAGGACGGTTGGGTCACTGTATAACACTATGTGTGGAGTTATATATGTATATATGTTAATTTATGCTTATTTATGTCTAACGTTTTGGTTACAGAAAAAGAAGAGATTTAATAAATAAAGTTATGGATGTGTTATGCAGTCATTTAGTTTGTGATAATAAATGCTGTGGCCTGTTTCATCCATACAAAGTGGTCTGTCGTTATTGGGGGGTTGAATGGGGTTAGTTTTTGTTCTAGGCTGCATCGTGATTCCCCACTATGTACATACATGGTGCATAGACTGGCCCTTCAACCTTTCCCCTGAGGCTAGCATTCACAGAGACTCATCAGAGGCAGATTTATTCAATGTAAAAGACTTGGCTTTCTGGAGAGATTATGGCATGCTTTGATCCAGACTGGATGAACCTGTTTTGCAGATTCTAGTTAAACTTGTCAGCTGACAAGTGTTTTATGTAACTGACGCTTGACAAACCCTGAAGCTTTAATCATCATTGTTCTATAATTAATGGAATGATTTGTAACAATTTGTGTTCACAATATTTATCCTGTCCTCTATTCCTGAAGGGAATAGTTAAAGAAATAAATAAATAATTTCTTAATAATTTCATGGTGTGTCAATCTTAAACACAAGAGAGATTATTTAGAACATTTAAAAGACCACTTTCACCCACATGACAGCTTAACGATATTTAGCTTGTTATGGGGACTGGAGTGTCTGGGCTCATGCTTACTGTTAGGGTTAAACCATTAGTCAATGGGTTAATGTTTGGCATGTCACCTCTTTCTCTCGGGTTCTGCTCATCTCCGCAGTACGGTGTGAGGAAGGAGTATCTGGGCGCATGCTTACCACCAGGGGTTAAATCATTAGTCAATGGTTTAATGCAGTGGCGTACACACGATTCATGGGGCCCTGGTGTGAAAACTGATCCGTGGGCCCCCCTCCTGGTGGTTACACCGCGAGGGCCGGGGCTTCAACACATGGTAGCTGGCACCCGGTCGCAGAGGTCCACAGGGCTGCCGGGGGCCCTGGAGTGATGGGCCCGGTTGCAAGCTGCAACCCCTGCGATCCCTGTATGTACACCCCTGTACACACGTATACATACACACTACCTGACACATACATACAACACATATACATACAAACACACACAGACAGAGACATATATATACAGACACACACATCATTATTATTATTTATATAGCGCCACAGTGCTTTACAGTGGGTGGACGAACAAACATGTAGTTGTAACCAGACACGTAGGACACACAGGACCAGAGGAGTTGAGGGCCCTGCTCAATGAGCTTACATGTCATAGGGAGTGGGGTAAAGTGACACAAAAGGTAAGGATAGTATTAGACTAATGACAGTTGCAAGAGAGGAACTTATATACTTGTGTATTAGGGAGGATAGATAGGTGGGAGCAGCATTATGTAGAGATTTGAAAGCAAGAACCAGAATTTTAAATTGAATCCTATATCTTACAGGAAGACAATGTAGGGACTGACAGAAGGGTGAGGCGTGGGATGTGTGGGCGGACCGGAAGATGAGCCTCGCCGCCACATTCATTATGGATGGTAACGGTGCAAGTTGGGAAAACATAAGACCACTGAGAAGTGGATTACAGTAGTCAAGACGAGAGAGGACAGTGGAATGGGCCAGCACCTTAGTCGCATCTGGTGTCAAGTAGGGTCGGATGCACGCAATGTTTTTGAGATGGAAGCGGCAGGATTTGGAGCCAGATTGAACATGAGGCATGAAGGAGAGGTCGGAGTCAAAGAGAACACCTAGGCAGCGAGCCTGCGTGGTGGAGCTGATGGTAGCAGCACTTGAGGGAGGAAAGACCAGAATTTCAGTTTTGGTCAAGTTGAGTTTAAGGAAGTGGGCAGCCATCCAGTTAGAAATAGCATTGAGGCACTAGTCCAGAGCGAGAGGACAGATAGATTTGTGTGTCATCCGCATAGAAATGATATTGGAAACCGAAGGAGCTAATGAGTTTACCAAGGGAGGCAGTATAGATGAAGAACAGTAGGGGACCCAGGAGTTGGGGAGAAGAAGCAGAGCCAGAGAAAGAAACACTGAAAGAGCACTGGGAGAGGTAGGAGGAGCACCAGGCGAGAGCAATACCATGTAGACTGATATTGCGGAGGATGAGAAGAAGCTGTTGATGATCAACAGTGTCAAAAGCTGCAGAAAGGTCAAGGAGAATTAGGATAGAGTAATGACCACGAGATGCAGGAGGGTTACTTCCCTGGAGTCCAGTGGTGGCTCAGCCTGATGGGAGTCAGAGTTCCCACTCTGACTCTCTCCTCTCTTCCTCCCACGCGTCTCCTGTTGTAAGCTGGGAGGAGTGATGGGGCTGTCAGTTCCTCCCAGCTGTGATGTCAACAAAGGGGGCCAGTCACGCTGTTAATGGGCTACAGTGCTAATCGGGCCACCTGTAAATCCATAGCCATCAGGTGGCCCTAACAACATGGGCTACCCGATGGACTCCTTAATGTGTGGCCCAGCATTTATACCACGCGGGCCTAGGCCGCAACACATGGCGGTGGGCTCCCAGTAGCAAGAGTATACAGGGTGGCTTGCCCCCTGGAGTGACAGGCCCACTCGCAGCTGTGACACCTGCGACCACAGTATATATGGCACTGGCACCTCTTCCTTACGAGTTCTGCTCTTCACTGCAGTACGGTGTGAGGAAGGAGTATCTGGGTGCATTCTTACCATTAGGGGTTAAATAATTTGTCAATTGGTTAATATTTAGCAGACACCTTTTCACTCTCCGCAATATGGTGTGCGGAAGGAGTATCAGGGCGCATTCTTACCATCAGGGGTTAAATAATTTGTCAATTGGTTAATATTTAGCAGACACCTTTTCACTCTCCGCAATATGGTGTGCGGAAGGAGTATCAGGGCGCATTCTTACCGTCAGGGGTTAAATCATTTGTCAATTGGTTAATGTTTAGCAGACACCTGTCATATTGTGCCAAGATCACCTGAGAAAAAAATAACCCACATAGAATATATATATAGATTTTTATTAATGTATTTTTTTAATGTATTGTTTTATTATTAGGTTATTGGCGGTGTAGGGAACTAGAGTGAGCTGCTCAGTTAGTGTGGTTCTAGGTGCTAATATGGCTAAATATGAATAATTACAATGATTATAGAACTTTATAAAGAATAGCAGCTTTCTAAAAGTGAAACATTTATGCTGTACTTTATCGCCACCTGCCAGTCCCATTTCATGATTGCACCTATGCATTGCAGCTACAGCTTCATAGTTTGGTAAGTGCAACAAAGCTCTCACAATGTAACATAAAGCAAGTTACGACACAATTACATATTTTATCACAGGGCACATTGTAGTGTTTGCAAAAGTTACTGAGCCAAACAAAGTAATGTGACTGCATGTTCGTCAGTTGTGACTCATGAAATGATTGATCCAAATATATTCTGACTGTTTCTCCACAGAACACACATTTATATTTTTAGATAAGCTTTTTCTAATTAATAAATATTTTAATATTTTAGTATTTTGATATCTTTGGAATATTGGTAGATTTTTGATTTGTGGACACATTTTTGGATATTTTAATATTGTGAATAAATATTTTAATATTTTCTAAAAATATTAAATAATTAGAAAAAAAAATAATCCTAAAATATTTAAGAAAAGAGTCGAGGCCATGCACAGACGGAGTTCAATATTCAGGGTGTTTGAAGATAGGATCATGCGTTTAGCTTTCATTGTCCCTGTCACTGTGACTGGCCTCCAATCAAATGCTCTTTCCAAATTTACTGACCCACAAGACTGGGGATTGTTAGGACTGCTATTCCCTTTCCCCACAGTCGGTATACCTGCAAGCTGACTCATTAAACTGACCACTCACAAATTGTATTATCAAAAATAAATTTAGTGTCATGCTAAATCTCTACGCTCTTTTTCAAAATGTAAAAAATATTCTAGGAATAAAGTAGGTTCAGGAGTGAAGCAGGTTCTATGAATAAATCAGGTTCTAGTAATGGAGCAGGTTCTATGAATAAATCAGGTTCTAGTAATGGAGCAGGTTCTATGAATAAATCAGGTTCTAGTAATGGAGCAGGTTCTATGAATAAATCAGGTTCTAGTAATGGAGCAGGTTCAATGAATCATTCCCATGTAAATACCCAATGTAAGATCTCAGCAGATAGAGGTTGCTAATGAGAAGTCCCTGACAGCACACCTCTTTAGGAAATCCCACCCTCTTCATGTGTGAGACTTCTCTTATTATAATTGCCCTACTCACTTAACTTGCCACCATAGCCTGTCTCCCTCTCTCTCTCTCTGCCAATGGTCGATTCTTCCATGCATCACGTTTATATGTCTTATTGCAACACGAGTATCATATCCATCAGTCCCTACCCCCTCGGACATGCTGCTGTTTCTCTTGTATGTTCTAAGCGGTGCCTTCTTCACCTCGTCTCTGTTACAATCTGCACTTGAATTACTTGTCAAATATCCCCATTTTATAATTGTAATGCTAAATATTGTGGCTATATTAGTAATAATAATAATAATAATAATTAGAGTAAAGAGAAACTGTTTTATTTTGTGAACAAATAATAACAATTCAATCAAGAGTTTCAGTAGTTACTGAAATTTGCATAATAATGGCATTGATTAAAAAGCAAAGTTTTTAATTTCATAAAATAAGAATTGCAAAAAGAAAGGGAAAAGAAGTAACATTTAACCATAAGTGCATGAACAGTCCGAGCCTCTCCATACGAACAGGGCCGCTACCAGCACCCTCAGACAGCCATTCTTGGAGGGGGTTTGACAGTTAGTGGGAGCTGGGATCTAAAATGCTATATATACATTCCAAAAGAATCCATGGCACGATATCAGCCTCGTGGACTTCACAGCTCACTGTGGGAAAATAACAAAGAGAATGTGAGATAAATGACCACGTCTTCTCACTAATCCCTAAAGCATCCTATGGATAGGTAAGGATACATTTCCCAATAAATCCCCAATTGTGGACAACTTACAAATAAATTGTGTATTTCCAACCAAAGTAGCTGAACTGAAAAAATGTATCTCAGATGATATTTGTATTCCAGTTTAGCTCTTACAAATTCTAGACATTTCACAGTGGATACATGATTAGAACCAAGAGAGTGGGAACTTCTCTGGTATACGTGTAAACTGCGCAAAGCAAGTATACACCCAATGTTGTAATGAATGATCCAAAGAAATATAATTGCGGGGAGAAAATATATGTATACACTTAATATAGGGTGTCTGTGAACAGTGTGAAAGAGGTGCCTTATAATGCTGCTCCTTTAGAAGAAAGTATCCCTACGCTTTCTAATACAAGACAAAGTAACACTGAAAATGGATAAGGTAGCGCAAAAAATACAGTCTAATCACATGTTGATAATAAACATATAACAATTGTACAAATAATAATTATTGCTATACTGAGTGTGCACACTACTAAGTAATATAGCAAAAAAAAGGGAGACTGTCATTTAATGAAATACAGGTAAAATAGAAATATACCATAAAAAATACAATAAAAAAATATGGAAAAAATAAAAAAAATAAAAATGAGAAGTGGAATGGCAGAAAAAAACAGAGTATTAAAAAAAAAAAAAAAAAAGAAAGAAAAGGAGGGGGTGAAGGGGTGGAGATACAAATATCCATCTCACTATCTATCCCAGCTGTTCATATAATGGTTAATTTAAACTTAAAATTGTATCTTCGATTCTGGGAAGAATTTATCTAATATCATTTACGAGAATGACAATACTGATTTTGAATTGTTTTTGTTAATTGTCCAAGATTTTGGTATTTGTAAATATCTGTTTTTTTTATCAAATATACGTGTGTTATATAATGTAGGATAACGAGAAACAGCTGCTCATAACTTGTGAAAAACAATCTATGTCATTGTCATCATTGTCACGCCCATATGCTAATTTTTCCCCCCTCCCATCCTGCTATGAAAATGGGGTATAAATATAACTTGCGTAATAAAGGAATTTGAATTGGTTATTGAACATGTCTCTGCTATTAATTTCCAATTTCCAGAGCTCTGAATGAGTTGGCAAATATCCATCATCCACAAAGGGCCCGGGCTGATTTTATCCCCAACAGGGGGGAAAGGGGGGAAGTCCAACCTTGTATAGGTTGGGGATGGGTTTGTGCTGACATCCTTCTGATTACATATGAAGAGAGTAAGGTCTGCTGCGGCGCTGAGTATTGAAGCTGTTACTGCTACAAACTATCCAAATAGTAAGTTCTGCTGGTTGACTGCCAGGGAGTCCCGTTGTGCAGCTGTACAGGGTACTGGAGAAAAATTCCTTTTCCCCCTGTGGCTGTCTTGCTACGTGGGGGGTCTCCTTTATTTGTAGCTGCCGGAGCTGAGCTTAGTCTGCCGACAGAATATGTTGCGGCCGCTCACATAGAAAGTGAAAGTAATTGCGTCCGCTCGTAATTAATAAATGTGGTCGCTCTTGATGAATCTGTGTGACGTCTGGTCTGGTCCCAATCTTCTCCGTCGATCCTACATGTTTCGTGAGCCTGCACTCACTTCTTCAGGGATGATAACGGAGTATGGGATATTGAAAAGGATCTATTATTTAGGCATGCAGTCCCAATTAACAGCACATTCCGATTACACAGAGGATATAGAATATATATAATTCTGCAATACATTTCCTTCTTTTAGAATGAATTTAACACATGTTGCAGAAAGTAATATAAAAGCATTACATACATTTTTTATGGTATATTTCTCTTTTACCTTATATTTAATTAATTGACAGTCTCCATTTTTTTGCTACATTACTTAGTAGTGTGCACACTCAGTATAGCAATAATTATTATTGCACAAGGTTTTTTTGTCGTTGTATTTTAAATATATTTTTAGACTTCATATAAGATTCAATAAATGTTTATATGTTCAGTGTTACTTCACAATGGATACAGTCTGCAGACAGACACAGAGGCTGGGACGCGCTTCTAAAGAAACGTCTGGGCACACAAATGGGAAAAGATTTGATGAGGAGTTGAAACATTGTCCGATAGCTTGGTGCCATTGAAGCTGCTAACTCTACGACTCACTTGGCTGGACTTATCTCTGGCAGCGTTGGTTATCAGGACTAGTGCTGTATTTTTTGCGTACAGTTCCCTTGTATCTGTTCAATAGACGCTGAACTACAAACAGGTTAAAATATCACTTTAAATCACTAACCAGCTGAGCACCATGAACTAATGCAGCATACAGGCAGTTTTTTATACTCTGTGTCGTAATGTTTATTTCTAACAGGTTTGTCTTTGTCACTACTAGGCAGCAGCCAGTGTGCCAGACGGTAGAAAACATTTTGAGTGAGAGAAGCATTAATTAATTGGTAAAAATGCTGCAAAACCAGTGAAATGATGATAAAAAATATTAACAAAAGTAGAGTTTAAAAAAACAGCCATTCTCGGGCCATATTCGTAAAGTGGAGCAGTTGCCATGGAAACCAATGGAATAATCATGCTCATTGCTCTACATTTAAAGCCGCCCCTCCAGTTGTTTTATTTTTTTGTCCTTCGTCACCGAATTAATGTCAGTTTTTCAGGCATGCATAAACACAAAACATTTATAAAAGTTTACGATTTAGTGTTTTCAACTTTTTGGGAGAATCTTCACTGAACTGGACATTATGGAGAATTGACAGAGTATTTCATTAAATGGCTGATTAGGGAAATGTAATGTCTTTTCCTAATTAAGTTATTTTGGTGTAACTTTTACAACGGCTCTGTCAATTCTCCGCATTTTCCAGTTTCCATGTCTCTGTTCAGCCAGACTGCAGATCATGTCAGATTTCGATGTCACCTACCATCTGGAGAAATCCTGCGAAGCCCAGGATGCTACAAATTTAGCCACAAGAGTTATGGATTTTCCTCCCGGTTCTTGCAGGTCATCAAACTTCTGCCTGTTGAAGTTCCCACAAGCTCCGCAGAGAGCCCCTGCTAGGTTCTCATTCACACGCAGAGTTAATTCTCCATTCCTATTCACGATAAGCTCCATCATGTTGCTACGTCTCAATACCAGCGTTTCCCCTTCGGAATGTATTGACAGAGATCCGTTATCCTGAAATGGAAGTTTAACTGCTCTCCCATCAACCTGTAATAAAAACAATAAAATGATAATTAGGAATCACAAGTCTAAATTAGGGATAATCAATACAGGCTCCATAATGAACCAACATAATCAATAATTCGATGTATACAGAGTATACAGAGTGTTACAGAGGTTTTGCTTAGAAAATACAAAATTAGAATACTGACAAAGAAATTGAACATTTAAATGTAACTTTTTTTTAAAATCCAGTTTGAGAGTTTTTGCTAATTATTTTAGAAAAGCATTTTTAATTCCCCAGTTGCCCCAGTTGTGTTTTTGAGGCTACAAATTGAATTGTAATGCACAACATATTGCTTCATGAGATATTGGTCCATCTTTCTTACCCAGGCCTTGCCAAACTGGTTGATTGCAATGGAGACACCCACAAAATAGGCATGGACGGCTGAAACATGGAGATTTGTGTCGCTCTGGCAGCTCTCTGTGATGGCGACCAGTCTGAACCAGGCATCGTGGCTGGGGTCACACACAGCTGCAAGGTCGAAAGTGATTCCAGGAAAAACAGGGGCAAGTAATTTGTCGAAGGTCATTAGGTTGCCATTGGCACTGAGTGTACATGAACCCTGCTTCTTAATGCATCCTCTCGCCCCATTCTCAAGCCCACAGAACTCTTCATCTGAGCATGTGAGGTTACTGCAAGAGACAGAGCCACCAGTCTCACACAGACACACCTCGGAGCAATCATGGGAAAGGAGAGACGACCCCAGCTGCAAAACACAATAGAAAAAGGAATATATGAATGGATCAATAAATACATGTCACTTCCTTCAAATAAATCTATGTGTTTCACCTTATATTAAACAGAAACTGTTGGCCATTTATTTTAACCCCTATTATCCATCAATCATTATTATATATCTGTCTTTCTATCCATGTATGTTTTTGCCTTTCTATATCTGTTTGTCTATGTTTCTATCTGTAGTTATTGCGTTTTTTCTGTTTGTTTACTCTTTACTATCTATTTATGTCCTCTGTCTGCTTTATTTAAGAGAAGAGTTGACATAATAATATTAAACAGTGTATCCAATACCTTGTTATAATTTAATGTAATCAAGTTAGAATTCATTTTACCAAACTTACTGCTTTTGTTTAATAAGACCTCTTGATGCCTTATTTACATTTACTCCATAGCTCACAAAATGTGATCTATTTTTATTCTAATCTAAACTTTGACATCAGGACAGGGGAGCACCAAACACATGGTCACTTAAGCACCAACGCGATTGACTAAAAGAAACCGATAAAAGTCGCGAAGGAAACTCACCAGAAAATAAGTATATTTGAGATAAACTGCTGTACTATAATTATATTATAAGTAAATTTCTGGGGGGGGGTGGGGACAAAACATTGTCTATACACAGGTGGCCAGAATGAATTTAGTTCTACAGCTCTACCAGAATGCCATTTAAAATATGGAAATAAACACCAATAGGGCTGCAATGCTCCCTTTGCAATGGCAAACAATTTTGACAGTATTTGTTGATGTAGCACAGAATAGTATTTGAATTAGTACTCTAATGGGATTTGTTTCACTCTTTGTATGCACCATACACTACAACTCACTATGTGACAAAACACAGGGTTTTCCTCAGCACTCACTTAAGTTACGTGAAAGCTAATACAAAAAGATCACTCTAAATTATCTTTAAATATAAATACTCGAATATCTTTCAAAATATCTGGTTGTTTTAAAAAAATGTCTGAAATATTTGATATGGGGGGAAAAGAGCCCTAATTAAACTACTGTACAAAATATACACACGCAATACATGACTTACCTTTAAATATCTCCCATTGTACACACATCCACATGTGTCCATTTCCACACAATGGCTGCCATCAAACTGGTAACCGTCATCGCACACGCAGCCCTCGTAGCAGGCGTCAGAGCAGAAGGAGGGTGCGGTGATCCCATAGCATGTCATGTCACATGTGCGAGCACAAACATCATAATGACTGTTCTTCGGACAAGACATGGCTAAATGAGAAATTAGAAAAGCAAGACGGTTAAGTATGTTATCGTATAAACTTGTCCATATATGGTGGGAAAAAAAGCTGTAGTTATTATAAACTATTTTAGTTTGTGTGGTTCTGCAATTCAAGTATAATTGTAATCTTCATGTATGGAAAAAATAAAGAACTTGAACCATCTGCTTGCCTATCTATTATTAATTTATCCATCTACATTTCTATCTATCTGTTTACCTATTTTTGTCTATTATAATAAAGTGGATATAGGAATCTTACAGCAGAAGGTTGAGGTTCGCCATGGTTTAATCTTTGCCCCAGCGTCTTGGCAAGCAACGGTGTACGCCTGAAGAATATCACAAAGGGTTTCCTTCTGTCCATCAGAGGTGCACATATCCAGCAAACAATTGTTGAAGTAGTAAGTGGCATTCACTAGATATTTGCATTCTGCAAATGGCCCATCTTCGAGTAGAAATAGACCGCATGCCTCATCTCGTGCAAATATGGTGGCCCTCAGTGGATCACAGCTGTTACAGTTCTCCTGGCAGCCGTTAACACACCCGTCAGAGTTTGTACTCCAGGCCGCACCAAATTCCTCTAAGTTATTAGACAACACGCCACTTGGTAAACGGAATTCATCGTTATTTTGGTCATTGAAATCACCACACAGACCACAGGTGGCTCCCTGGTAAGCTCCAGGGACTGTGATTTTAACCAAATTCATAGAATCATAGAGGACAGCCACCTCAAAATCTGTCAGCAGCTTTATATTGGAACCCTCTTGTGAGATCAGAACTTTACCATTCTCCAAATTAAGAGGCAACGAGTGATCTTCCCCATGGATCTGTAATGAGAATAGTAAAAACATTTGTTTAATTATAGGTGAAATTTTTTTAATTCTTCACTTGTTAATGGTGTAACTGCAGTAGCACAAGACACCCTGTATACCTTTTAACCATTTAATAAACCCCATGATATTATTTTTCAGTCATTTATAGAAAAACATATCTTGAAAAGTAATCTATGATAATGTCATTTTGAAAGTAAAACTGCCTAAACATTAGTCAAAGAAAATGTTTTCTCTACAACTGGAACTTACTTGTACTTTCCAGTATGTTCCTTGTTTCATGATAATTTCATATTCATACACGTTCACCTTTAACGACCTAATTCTTTCCATTTTATCTTTCCCGATGCTATTATTCTCCAGAATTACAGAGAAGTTTCCTAGCCCTGGCTCCTTCTTGCAGACGTTGGCCAGAGTGTAGGAGCAAGTGCCGTAGAAGTTATAGTCAAGACCATCGAAAGAGAGATAGTGTTTGTTGGCAGACACCACACATGTTCCTTCTTTTTTAGAAAAGCAGCCACGGACTCCATTCACCACGTTACATTCTTCATCTGGACCACAAGACATGTCCTGGCAGATGACATTTCCATTGTCCATACACTGGCAGCTCGTCTTGCATTGTCCTTCAGGATAAAACACCTGCCCATTTTTATAATATTGGCCTTGGAATAGACAGCCGCACCGAGATATAGGGACACATGTGTCTGCACTGAGCAGGAATCCGCTGTCACAGTAGCACCCTTCCATGCATGACTTAGCACAATCCACCGAAGTGGACAGGCCAGCACATGTAGGATGGCATCCAGTTCCACACAGCTCATAGTGACTATTCACAGAACAGGACATATCTACCAGAAAGAGGAAAATCACTATTACATAGATACACGGTATACACGACTTTTCAAATATAAAATATGCAAATTGAATTATCAACTAAAGATTTGGTTCATCATCTGTGGAAAAATGTCACGTTGGCTTTTTTATTGTTGGTTTTATCCCAGAATATTTTAATGCCACATCTATTATCACATTTATTCTGTGATGTGCATTCTGTGACTGTGTGCAGATCAGCTTTAAATCTCTGCCCAAGTGATTGCGCAAAATCACAACGCATACGTTTCTAAAACAATGGTCTCGACTTAACTCTTTAGAATCAGAAGTCATTCCATCCAATTAGGAAAAAAAACTATAATTTATCTACAAAAATTCCCATAAACATTAATGGTGAGTTCTGTAAATAAAATGTTTGAAAAGTTGTTTTGTTTTAAGAGAATTGAATAATTTCTGATACAGATTCAAATAAATTAAAGCAAGGCCCTTGTGAGAAAACAATCAACACCTGTGACAGTCAGTGTGAAGAACACAACGTTTTAAATATACAGGATAAATACAGATATAAACAAACTCCAACACAGTGACAGAGTTAGAAAGAGAGTTTTATGATGTACATTTATTAATCTTTCCACATGGTAGCTGCAGACAGCAACATTGTCAGGCTGGAGGCCAATTTCCTTGAAATCAGCAAGGGAGAGGCAAATCGGAAATAAAAAGTAAAATAAATATTATGGTACATTGCACTGTCTGTTTTCACCTGAACTGCAAGAAACCACAAACCTGAAATCAACTCATTGTGGTGACAAACCTGAGATCATCTCATAATGGCAACAAACCTGAGAACAACTCATTGTGGTGACAAACCTGAGATCATCTCATTATGGCGACAAACCTGAGAACAACTCATTGTGGTGACAAACCTGAGATCATCTCATTATGGCGACAAACCTGAGAACAACCCATTGTGGTGACAAACCCTGAGAACAACTCATTATGGCGACACACCTGAGAACATATCATTATGGCGACAAACCTGAGATCAACTCATTATGGCGACAAACCTGAGAACATCTCATTATGGCGACAAACCTGAGATCATCTCATTATGGCGACAAACCTGAGAACATCTCATTATGGTGACACACCTGAGAACATATCATTATGGCGACAAACCTGAGATCATCTCATTATGGCGACAAACCTGAGAACAACTCATTGTGGTGACAAACCTGAGATCATCTCATTATGGCGACAAACCTGAGATCATCTCATTATGGCGACAAACCTGAGAACATCTCATTATGGTGACACACCTGAGAACATCTCATTATGGCGACAAACCTGAGATCATCTCATTATGGCGACAAACCTGAGAACAACTCATTGTGGTGACAAACCTGAGATCATCTCATTATGGCGACAAACCTGAGAACAACCCATTGTGGTGACAAACCCTGAGAACAACTCATTATGGCGACACACCTGAGAACATATCATTATGGCGACAAACCTGAGATCAACTCATTATGGCGACAAACCTGAGAACATCTCATTATGGCGACAAACCTGAGAACAACCCATTGTGGTGACAAACCCTGAGAACAACTCATTATGGCGACACACCTGAGAACATATCATTATGGCGACAAACCTGAGATCAACTCATTATGGCGACAAACCTGAGAACATCTCATTATGGCGACAAACCTGAGATCATCTCATTATGGCGACAAACCTGAGAACATCTCATTATGGTGACAAACCTGAGATCATCTCATTATGGCGACAAACCTGAGAACAACTCATTGTGGTGACAAACCCTGAGATCATCTCATAATGGCAACAAACCTGAGAACAACTAATTGTGGTGACAAACCCAGAGATCAACTCATTATGGCGACAAACCTGAGATCAACTCATTATGGCAACAAACCTGAGAACAACTCATTATGGCAAAAAACCTGAGAACATCTCATTATGGCGACAAACCTGAGATCAACTCATTATGGCGACAAACCTGAGAACATCTCATTATGGCGACAAACCTGAGATCAACTCATTATGGCAACAAACCTGAGAACAACTCATTATGGCGACAAACCTGAGAACATCTCATTATGGCGACAAACCTGAGATCAACTCATTATGGCAACAAACCTGAGAACAACTCATTGTGGTGACAAACCCTGTGATCATCTCATTATGGCAACAGAGGAATACCATCGCTCACTTTAAAAGCCAGTCAGGCAGAATTTTTAAATCTGAATTTTCTTTTGGAAATTTTTTTTATTTTTTTTATTTGATGACATTCTTATGGGGAGTTTTGTGTATTTATAGCTTTCTATGAAAATCATTAATATCACACTAATATAGTGCTTTGTCTTTGCTTACAACAGATTGAACTATTTGAGACACAATATGCTCAGATCTAAGAAATACTTACAAACAATCCCGACGTACACTCGATGGAACTCTGCTTGTAGATAACATTCCCAGCTACAGGTTAAGGGAACATCCATCCCAAAATGTTTTAGGTTAAGTCATTTATAATAATTACCATGTGGATACAGATTACACAGGTATTAACAGAGCTTAAAGGGACACTATAGTCACCTGAACAACTTTAGCTTAATGAAGCAGTTTTGGTGTATAGAACATGCCCCTGCAGCCTCACTGCTCAATCCTCTGCCATTTAAGAGTTAAATCCCTTTGTTTATGAACCCTAGTCACACCTCCCTGCATGTGACTTGCACAGCCTTCCATAAATACTTCCTGTAAAGAGAGCCCTATTTAGGCTTTCTTTATTGCAAGTTCTGATTAATTAAGATTTTCTTATCCCCTGCTATGTTAATAGCTTGCTAGACCCTGCAAGAGCCTCCTGTATGTGATTAAAGTTCAATTTAGAGATTGAGATACAATTATTTAAGGTAAATTACATCTGTTTGAAAGTAAAACCAGTTTTTTTTTCATGCAGGCTCTGTCAGTCATAGCCAGGGGAGGTGTGGCTTGGGCTGCATAAACAGAAACAAAGTGATTTAACTCCTAAATGACAGTGAATTGAGCAGTGAAATTGCAGGGGAATAATCTATACACTAAAACTGCTTTATTTAGCTAAATTAACAAGTTAACAGAGCTATTTGTAAACATATTTTCTATGAATTCAGATGGATTCCAGTGAGGTATATGACTGAGGAGGTCTGAGATGGGATCATTTTTGTTTTTACAATTTACCTCATTAGAAATGGTTTCACTAATAATTTCTGCTCCTTGGGAATTAAACGAGAAATGTAATATGAGTCACTTACTGCAGAATGTCGATGTCCTCCAAGATTCAATCTTGATCCCCTTGCTCTGGCACTCCAAAACATAACTAGCAATGGCACCACAGGTTACTGCATAATAACCTTGGTATTGGCAGCTGTCATACACACAATCATCAAAGAAGGGCGATGGGTCAACCACAGTAAAGCATTGTCTAAGTGGTCCTTTCACATTGTTAAGAATTCCACAGTACATCTCGCCCTTGTATTTATCGATTTTATCTTCATCACACGTGGGGCAATCTTCTTTACAGTCTCCTGTACAGCCAGGAGTTTCCTCCACCTTATACCGATCTTCAAACCTAATATTGTCAGCTACCTGGTTATCATCTGCTGGTGTCAGGTCATCTTTAGGATCATTGTTGTAGTTTCCACAAAGACCACACAAGGAACCCGCATAGGTACTGGGCACCATAACGCGGGCATAATTATCCCAGTTATAATTCATGGTGACATCAAAATCAGTTCTGACGAAGGCATGTTCACCTTTCATAAATGCTTTGATTTTGTTGGTTTTGAAGGAGAAAGGTATTGAAGTAATAATTCCATTAACCTGAAATGAAATGTGTTGAAATAATTAAATACTGTATAAATATATTTAGATATGAAATACTACTAGATGTTAATAGGAAACAGAACTTGTAAGAATCAGGCCTTTATTATTCTCCAATTCATGAACCTGTTTATAAACCCTGTGTAGACAATGCAGAAGAAATCTGTGGTCTGTCTTCAACCCAAAAATACCCAAACTTGTTTTTATAGTATAAATCATAACTTTATTTTCTTTCCATCACATTTCCTGCTCTAACGATGCTGATACTCCTTTATCCACAGAACAGCGTATCTCTCATTTCGTGATTACTTTCTCTGCCACTATCACATTACACAATCTCACTGTACGGTTCTAGGACACTTATACTCAATGAGTAACAGGCAATGAGGTTCCTGATTACTGCACCCTGCAATTTACCAGCCATTAATGATATCTGGCCAATATCTGTTAAAGAGATGGCTATTTGAGAAAGTTTACAAGTTTCATATTACTATATTTCCGACTGCGAAGTTCTGTACTTTCAAAGCAGCTAATTCAGAAATGTATTGTTCTGTTCTTTAATGCAAAATTTGTCAAACATCCTGTAAGAAATGGAACATGATAGTTTATTTGCCTTATATGTTGTGGTTGTTAGTGTTAAAGTATTTCAGAAAATCTATGAAACCATTAGAAAGCTGACATAAGGTTTCCCCCCTTCTAAAGGGAAACTGGTATCAATATGTTATTCCGCTCTTCTGATGCCAACACAGACTGTCCCAAGCCACTCTGTGCCCAGAGCTGTGAGACGGATAATTCCCATCACAAATATGGCCTAAGGCATTCAATTCTCTCTACAAACTAAGAAATACACTAACCACCTGGAAATGCATTATAAATGAATAATGCCATGGTACCTTCCACCATCCCGTTTATATAAAATCTACCCAAATAGTTCTCCAACTTGTTGAAGATGTCAAGATGCATTAGGACCTCTTTATCATATCTGGTGGCAGTGCCCAATAGTACAGCCTTACTGGTCCCCGGCATATAAAATAATGCAAGCAGTGGGAGAGATCCAGGTACCAGGCTCCCCAGACTAGGTTTTACTATTTTTGACTTCTCACAAGTTACCTACTGCAGTTACAATGTTTTTACACATAGTAATAGTGGCCCAACTTTGTGTCATTAGGAATTGGAAATCACGGGATCCTCCTACATTGATGTCTGTGGTGAATGGGGTTAACCATAGCAGAACATGGAATATAATGACCACATATATGTCATCTTCTGGGGCTTCACCTGTTAATCACTGGGATTTGTGGCAGGAATATAATAATATTAGATGTGGGGCCTCTGGGTTTTGCAGGCCTCACTGCCAAGAGGAAACAACTGAGATTTGAGGGGAGGGAAGAAGAGGCTTGGAGAGTGGACATGGAGGGACTTGGCCCCACTCCAGCTACTCACTATTTGAAGCTTTTTCCTGTTCTTTTGCTCATGGTAAGATCCTAAATAGCTCTCATGTACAATACACATTAAAAGACCTTACGGTGAACTCCTTAGTGTCTGATTTGCAAGTCCAATTTTATATTACCGTATATACTCGTGTATAAGTCGATCTCATGTATAAGTCGAGTGCAGTTTTGTGACCAACAATTGTGAAATATGCTATGCCTCGTGGATAAGTCGAGGGTAAAACTTGGGGCTATGAAATTTTGTGATTTTAATTATATACACACACACTAATACAAACACACACTCTGCATTATATATACACACACTCATACAAACACACACTCTGCATTATATACACACACACACTCATACAAACACACACTGTATTATATATACACACACACTCATACAAACACACTCTGCATTATATACACACACACACCTCATACAAACACACACTCTGCATTATATATACACACACACCTCATACAAACACACACCTGCATTATATATACACACACACTCATACAAACACACACTCTGCATTATATACACTCATACAAACACACACCCTGCATTATATACACACACACTCATACAAACACACACTCTGCATTATATACACACACACTCATACAAACACACACTCTGCATTATATACACACACACACTCATACAAACACACACTCTGCATTATATACACACACACTCATACAAACACACACTCTGCATTATATACACACACTCTGTGTATATAATGTAGAGTGTGTATATAATGCAGAGTGTGTGTTTGTGTAGTGTGTGTGAACTGGGTGGGGGGAGGGCATTTTTATTATTTTTATTTTTTTATTTTAATATTATTTTTTTTTTATTAATTTAATTTTTTTTGTCCCCCCCTCCCTGCTTGTTAACTGGTCAGGGAGGGGGGCAATCTTAATCCCTGGTGGTCCAGTGGCATGGGTTGTGAAGTGGGGGGGCCGGCAGGAAGCATTTACTTACCTTTCCTGCAGCTCCTGTCAGCTCCATTCTCCTCCGTTCCGGTCAGCTTCACTGTAAGTCTCGCGGTCTGGTTGCTGCGCGGATCGTTGCCATGGCTCTGACGGCCGCGGCTCTCTAAGTTGCCATAATACAGACAGTGACTCGAGTATAAGTCGAGTGGGGGTTTTTAAGCACAAAAAATGTGCTGATAAACTAGACTTATACTCGAGTATATACTATACTCGAGTATATACTGTAATTAACTTTGTTCCCCTTTATTTCCTTTTATTTCGCCTTTAAAGGATCACTATAGGGTCAGGAACACAAACATGTATTCCTGACCCTATAGTGTTAACACCACCATCTAGCACCCCTGGGTCCCTCATGCCTTCGTAAGTAAAGTGAAAATCTTACAGTATTCAAGCCAGAAGCTGTAACTCTGCATGCTGTTTGCCTCAGAAAAACAAGCAGTCTGCAGACATCATCAGAAGTGGTAGCCTGATCCAATCACAGTGCTTCCCCATAGGATTGGCTGAGACTGACAAAGAGGCAGATCAGGGTCAGAGCCAGCATGATTCAAACACAGATAGAACAAGATTGACCCTACGATGTACCGGTTTGGTTCTTGGGTTTTACCGTACACTTGCAGATTGGGATCTAAGGGCTGCTAAGATTATAATGCATTGTGTGTGAGAAAGGGATAATTCACTGCAGCGGTCCTGTGTACCTGCGTTGTGTTATCGATAAAACAGTTTGACATTTATGTGTCCTTGTATTTGTCTTACAAAGCTCAATAAAATTATTGTTTAGAAATCTGAAATAGGCTTGGCTGCTTCTGTTTTAGGAATGTAAAATAAACAAACCATAACCTTTTATTAGGCTTTTTTCTCACAACCCTTTTGAGACCAAGTACTAGTTCAAATGTAAACATATTTTCAAAAGGCTTTTTCTTACAAGGTTAACCACAAAAATTAAACTGCTCCAGAGGCCTCCAAGCTACAAAGAAGTCCTACAAGGGTTATTCATACTACAATAAGGAGAAAGGGATTATTTTCGCTTGGATTGTTAGGGTACCCAATTAACAGAATCTGCTGCCATTTGAGTGAGCACTCTATCTCCCCCTCTCTTTGTTATCCACACCACAGGTTACAAAACCAACCGGGATACTTACCAATACTTGTTGTGGATGATCTCGAGTTAAAGTGATGTTCTGGTTGTACACTTCAAGGGTCAAGGCTTTGGCGTAAGAGACTTTCTTATTCCCTCGTCTTTCAGTTTGAATCTTCACATTGAAATATGGGAGGGAGGAATCAGCAATGCAGACTTCAGCAAACGTATAGATGCACGTTCCCATGAAGTTATATTTCTTTCTATCAAAGGTGATGTAATGAGGGTCACCAGAGGCTGCACAAGTAGAGAAATGTGAAGGGTAGCATCCTCTGACACCACTGACAGTGCTGCATGTTTCACCTGCTTTGCAGCTTGTTTTCTGACAGCTAACTATTCCTAAGGTGGAAACACACTTGCATTTGATGCTGCACTTATCATCTGACCAGAATATCTGGTTAGGTTGGTAATATTTATTGTTGTAGCTGCAGCCACAGCTCGATACGTTGACACATGTCCCGGCACTGAGTATGTAGCCATCATCACACTGACAAGTCTCCACACAAGGCTTTGTGCATCTGTCTGGTGCGGTGCGGTCTGCACAGCTGGCAGGACAAGCGTTGCCGCATGCTTCGTAGTGGCTGTTCTTAGGGCACTGGAAAGCTGTGGAATCAACATCAATATATATTAAAAATGGTCATTTAAATGTTTGTTTCTGGAGCATAAGTAGTCATCTTCCAAACATATAAAGTTAAACGGATCAGCAAGCACCTTAACTACAACAGCTTATTGAAGGGGTTCTGATCCAAGGAATCTTGGGATGCAGTCCCTCTAATTTTATAAAGCGATTTTCTTACCAGTTTACCATTTGTCAAAATATATATAGCAATAACAGGCTGTACGCACTGGGACAGGCTTAGCCTAGCACTTGCAGTCTATCATTACTTATCAGCCAATCATTTAAATGAATCTGTACAGATAATGGGGATGTTTCACTCCATTATCTCAGCTTCAGTAAAGGGTCCAGGCTACAGATGTTAGAAGAGCACTGGTATCAACAAACTGATCAAAAATCGCTGTGTTCCTACATCTCTTTGCACCATGACTACAATAACAGATTGTGTGGGTTATGATGCTTAGAGGGTCTGTTTAAATAGAATAAAGAGACCCAAAAACAAACGTTAGTGCTCAAACATTATGGTTTCCTCCGGGGCTCGTGGAATATGGAATCCCATGTCAGTGTAAGCATCATAGCTATCATGTTATCGTTACTACATGGGGTGATGAGAGACACCATTTACCTCTGTAGAGGCAGCTGCTAATTACTTAATTAAACAATAGTTTACAACTAACTTGTACCAATGCCTGAGAGCTAGGACTCACCACATCCAGACTTTTCTCTCCAGTTGTCGATGGAAATACCTTCCTTTCTGCACAAGTCTGCATAAACTTCCAGAGCTTGGCAAGAAAAGCGTTGAGATCCGTCTTTGCTGCAAACATCATTTACGCAGTTGTTAAAGATGACATCTGCTTTGATTTTAGGGTGACATTCCCTGAAAGGTCCATCCTCAGCTTTGATGAGACCACAGTAATTATCTCCTTTGTAAATACTTATTTTAGTGTCATCGCACTTCAGGCAGTTTTTTTGGCATGTATCCCAGCAGAATGGATCTTCACCAGAGATTTTCCAGCTTTCTGCCCACTCGATGGTTGAATTTGCCATCTTATTGTCTAAGGTCAGCTGCTCATCATTGGACTGTTGATTAAAATTGCCACAGAGTCCACCAGTACTTCCATAATAGCTGCTTGGGATTTTGACCACCACCTGCTCATTATAGTCATAAATCACTTGAAGTCCAAAGTCGGTGTTCAGTATGACACTAGATCCAGAAAGGCTTAAAGAAATCTTGCCATTTAGCAGGTTTACAGGGAGGTTGGTACTTTCTTCATTCACCTTGACATTAGAGGAAAAGAGGTACAGTAAGTCATTGGATGATTTGGACCCTTCTGTTTCACACAGCTATCAATTTACATTCAATAAGAAATGGTAACTTGACTTATATTTTTATTATAAATGGTATATAATCATTTTAAATCTCTCAAACTATCTTGTTTTAAATTTGTTTCATATTCAAGTCAAAAATCAACTTAAAGAATTGAAAACAAAAATCATAGTGTAATAGCTTACCAAGACATTTCCAAAATCGCCTTTAATGAGGGACACGTTGAATCCATATACAAAGACATTGACCAACTTGAGGAAAGACAATGTTGTAGTTCCACCATTATCTTTTATCTCTTCAATGCTAAAATATGTCAAAGTAGTGTCTCCACCAATGTATCTCGACAAAACATAAGCACAGGTGCCTTGGAAGTCATAGCTGTACCCATCAAAGGTGTTATAATGAGTACCTCCCCATTGCCAACAAGTACCGATATATTCCGGGACACAGACTGGAACATCATTCTGTGCAACACAGCTTTCTTTATTCCTGCAAGTAATTGACTTGCACGGATCTGGGGTAAAAGGAATAAGGGTTAGAGTAAAATAACAAATACAAGTTTATTTATGTTAGTTATCACCCAACTCACCAATTATCATTTTATTAACCTCAGGATGAGAAAATGGTATGAGCGACACCTTTATTTGCTAATGTGAAATTTTACAGGACATTAAGGTCCCTTTAACAGGTGCCTGATGACGGGTCCTTTGTCTCCTGAAAGCTTAAAATATTCCTCTTTCATTAGACGTAGCAGGTGTCACTCATCCAATTTGTGTTGGGATTTTATTTTCATTTAATTAATTAACACAGTATCAATAAATAAATATTTGTGATCATTAATCTCAGGATAAATGAAAGCCGCTGACCCAGTCAAGAAGACAATCTGTGTCCGGAGATTTAACATTCTAAAACTGGTGTATTAGCACATTGTCATAATCAGCAACAATCTATAGTTCACATGATAAACCTGACCTAAACGGGCATCAGAACAAAACTGAGGACCTCTATCCAGGGAGTTCCAGAGCACTGTCTCACCCAATCCCCACTGAAAAATGGCATTCTAAATGGTGGCACTAAAACCTAATATACAAGAGATTTTTTTTTTTTACTTAACTAACTTTTTAGTTCATTTTTTTGTTTATTTCTAAATGTGAATAGAAAAGTAGAAAGACAATTTTCTCTCTCCCTCAGCAAATTTCACTTGTGTAAAGTGTTGGTCTTGTTTCCTGTCTATCTGCATGCGGTTTATGTAAAATGAATGCAAAGATATTCTAGCTAATATGAAATATATTGTATTGGTCACATATCTATCTAAACACATACATGTAAATATAGACACATATAAACATACTATCCCGATAAAGACTTTACACAAAAAGTCAACAGTTTATTTTTACTTTTGTTTAATCTTAAGTTCAAGGTACTTTCAAGTGCTCAGCTATTTTAGCGGGTATTGCACACTTACCTATATTGATACATCCTAAAGTTCCTTCAATAATAGTGCACTTTTCATTTTCCGCACAGCCGTAAGGCTCACAGGCCATTGACAGACCAGAAGTGCAGTTGCAACGTTGGCTGCAGTCCAGTGATACAATCGTTTGATTGGCCTGTCAAACATGTACACAAAATATAATCTGGTGACAAAATTCTCTTTCTTTAATGAAAAATATTTCATACATTTAAACAGGTGTTAGAATGCTACAGCTTTGTCTAATGAAGTCACCTGGAACATAGTTATAGATGGTCAGTTTCCAATGATTTTCTATGCTTTTGGATGTTACTCGTTAGCTCCTTTCCAATTGGTCAGTAAATGGATTATGCATTACTAAATTCTTATCTATATAATTATGTATGTATTTAAATATTCATTGGCAGCAGAATTCCTGTGTCCTCCAATATTTACTTGGGTGGGTTAATAATGGGTGTAGTGTAAATACATTTTATTTCATTCATATACAAACTTCATTTGTACATTAGAATTCTTTAAAATAAATATAAAAGTAGAGGTGGATATTCATGGAATTCAGATATTCTTGAGGATTTTTATTTGTTTTGTTTTTCTGCGTAGTATAGTGTTTTCCCAATCTATCGGGAATTGTGGCCATTGGAAATGGAAGTATGTCTGTGCAATCCAAATGTCACGATTCGCAGAAAAGGGACTCCCCACTTCCAATGAATAGTGAACATCCCACTGGTGCAGGCAAGGACCCAAGGTGACCAAACCTTTTGCAATAGTAAATATTTATATAAAGGATCGGGGCACTGCAGTGCGGAATGTTGCCTTAAATCGGACACGATACAAAATGATGATGAGTCAACCACACAAGATGGTCTTTTATATTTGATAATGATTGTGTTCCATCTTGTGTCCGATTAAAGTCTGCATTCTCTATTGCAGTATCCGGATCCTTTATTTCAGCATCGGCATTAGGATGACTATATGTTTTCACTTACATGATAATATGAAGAGTTGTAGTAACAACCACAATCTTGGGGAAGGACACATGAACCACTCTGAAAGAAATAGCCATTGTCACACTGGCATCCCTCTGAGCAGGACACTGGACAGCTGGAGATATCGTACATAGAGGAGCAGCTGGTGGAGCAAAGGTCAGCGCAGGGTTTGTAATGACTGTGCTCTGGGCAACTCATAGCTGTGGATGGAAAAAAAGGAACATTCATTTTAAAGGAGGTTAAATTGTAACTTTCTTCTGTTTGTAAATGCCTCTATCCCCATGTGTTTGTCTAAAAATTGGAGAATTGTCCATTGCAATGCATAAAGCAAATGTTTATATCCAACTGGTATTGACAATTAGCCATTATTTTAGGTTGGTTAGGAATTTTACATTCAAAGCGGCAGAGTGTGAGCGTGGAAGTGTATGAAATTCATGTACTTCTGGTATAAAATAGACTGACTAAATTGGAAATATTTTTGGATCCTTGCTGTGATTAGTTTTGGATCATTTCATTAACTGTGTCATTAACCAAAATATTACTGAACATATGGATTCATTCTGAAATTGTGGAGAATTGGGAAGGGGACTTAAAATTGTAAGCTAAAATGTTCAAAGTGTGAAAAAAGCTAATATTTTTGTGATTTTTTTTTTTTTTTTTGCAATTCATTTGTCATTTCCTGGTTTGCAATATCAGAAGTGAACACTTACGACAAAACGTTGAGCTCCTCCATGAACCGATCTCTATGCCATCATCACGGCACTGTTTGACATAGGTTTGAAGGACCAAGCAAAGGTCTCCGGTTCCTGTACAGAGATTGTTAACGCAGCTCTTCAGATAAGGTGAAGGGTCGACAGTGGGATTACAGATTGCAAAAGGTCCTTTGGAAGAGCTGAGAATACCACAAAGCTTTTCTCCAGCCAATTTGTCCTCTTTTGACTTAGGGCAGACAGGGCAATTTTGTGGAGTTCCCAAGCAGGATTCACTGGTAACGCATATATTCTCTGAGTTATTATATATCCAGGACTCTGCAAATGCAACCAATTCACCATTGCTTAGAACAAATTCATCTTCAACAATGTCATTGTAATTTCCGCATAAACCGCAGGTCTGGTTGTGATAGGTTGCAGGTATGGTCACATGAAGCATAAGATCAGAGTCAGCAATGAGACCAAAATCTGTGCTTAGCACAATCCCCAATCCTCGAGGGATAGCATTCAGTTTACCTGACTCCAAATTAAAGGGAAGAGTCATGAGCATTCCATTCACCTGCATGAAGAAAGACAAGGACATCGTATAATCAACAGTAACGTATTAATTGTTGCCAAACATAGACATTCACACGTTGTTCACTCTAACAGGGCATCAATGAAAGAGTGAGATGTTCTGGCACAGTTACATCGTGTTGGAAATATATTATTTAATCGGATATGCTGAGTGTAACATAGAACATAACTGCCACGACTCTCGGATGATAGTACTGAAAAGATTTAGCATTTTATTTACACATTATGGCTTTGATTTAATTCCAGCCGGTCACATTTACTGGTAGTTTGGCCTCAATTAAATTTGTTTCGATTAGAATCCGATTGAAATGATTCCAAGCTGTTAGAAAAAAAAAAACTTTTCCAATGATTTGTCTATAAAAAGATTTTGTAGATAAACCTTTTAAAAAAGTTTTTCCAACAGATTGAGATCGTTTGAAAAGCAAATTCAAGAGAATTAAATCAAGGTCATAATCCTCGATAAATGATATTATTGAAATCGACAGCTACAAGTTATTGATAAATGCATCACTAGTGTCCATCTGGAAAATAGTTTTAAAAAAAAAGCCTATGGAGGTAAATATGACCCCAAATTTAATATAATGGTGGCTAAGAAACCTTATCATGCCTCCCCTCATCTTGCTTTGGGTAAGAACATGTCCACTAAACAAGGCTCACTGTGTACTGGATGTCAAACTCAGCGCATAACAAACTCAGCGAGTAGCAAAGTCAGCGAATAGCACACTCTATGGATAGCACATTCTATGGATAGCACACTCAGCGCATAACAAACTCAGCGAGTAGCAAAGTCAGCGAATAGCACACTCTATGGATAGCACATTCTATGGATAGCACACTCAACGCATAACAAACTCAGCGAGTAGCAAACTCAGCGAATAGCACACTCTATGGATAGCACATTCTATGGATATCACACTCAGCGCATAACAAACTCAGCGAGTAGCACACTCAGCGAATAGCACACTCTATGGATAGCACATTCTATGGATAGCACACTCTATGGATAGCACACTCTATGGATAGCACATTCTATGGATAGCACACTCTATGGATAGAGGCTTTCTGATATGGAAGTATCACTTCAGTTGAGACTGGCATTTGGGGGTATTTGGGAGATTCCAAACCTCCCTTGTACTAATGGGGGGGTATTGATTATTCCCATAGGTTTTTAGTTAAATTATTTTTAAATGCCTAGCATGGTGGGCATAGGGGCAATAAATGTGGTAGCACATTTATCTAAGGTGTTTTTTTTTTTGCATATTGGGTTTGGCTGCTGGAATATATAAAGAACCTTGCAAGTCTGTTTATATTTTGAATCTAAAATATTATTAATTATATTTCATTTCCAAAATTCTGAAACAAACTTGTGTGATGCCTCTAGGTGCTACAATTGATTCTCAGTAGAATTGCATTCTCTTTCAGGAAGTCGAAGCTGATACAAAGTTACTTCATGCAGTGGCTAAGGGAATGCTGCTGGCCAAGCTGTCCCAAGCATCTATAAACTGGTTACTAGCCTGCAGGGCTATCAGCCATCCTGATGCCATTTATGATTTTCCATTCATTGACAATCATGCAATCTAACTGCAAGCAGGCCTTTCAAGAAGAAAAGAGCGAGGAAAATACATTATTGAATGTAGAAAAGTCATTTCCTTACATAGATTTTGGTTTCGTAGTCGTGAATAATGCTTATAGAGTAATTGTAGACTTCCACTGTTAAGATCCTGCTACTGGGTGGGTCACTGTTTAACAGATTTTGCCTTCGAAGAGAGAAGGGAATCAGATTTGATCCCTCAACTAAACAGGTCTTTGCCAAAAAATAAGAACAGTTTCCATAGATGTCATATCCTAGACCATCAAAGGTCCTGTAGTAGGACTGTCCCATGGCAGAGCAAGTGGATGACCCATTAGGATGGCAACTCTGTACACCTTTTTCAACACGGCATTCTTCATAGGGGCCACAAGAGAAAGCAGAACACACAACGGTTCCTCCAACGGTACAGGTACACCTATTCTCACATGTATCTTCTGGAAAGAATATGTCATTGAGTTGGTAGTATCGATCCTTGAACAAACAGCCACATTGAGAAATAGGAATACACTGTCCACCACTTAGAATAAAACCAGTGTTACAGGTACAGCCTTCTTTGCAAGCACTGTTGCAATTTGGTGCTAATGTCAAAGATTGACAGGTTGATGGACATCCGCTGGAGCATACGTTATAATGGCTGTTATCAGGACAGGTTAGTGCTGCAACAAAAACACAGGAAAACATGACACATAAGGTTTTTCATCCCCAAAACCAAATCTTAATATGTAAAAGAAATCATATCACCATTAATGTATCGGAAGATTTCAAGTTTGTCTTCTCAAGAATATTTAGTTAGTGTGGCCATGCACAGCGTAAGTGGTCAACTGTCCAGTACCTTGGTCTTGGTGACACAGTATTTGTTACATATAAAGAACAATGACAATATTTACTTTAAAAGCTATTTACAACTTGCAATGTGTTGGCCAACAAGGGGTCCAAAGGTCCCAGACAGAGGACCTAATCAGTTACTCATATAGTAAAGCTCTTCACGTGTAACCAAGCCCAGAACATGCATTGAAACAGTTTCCTCTATTCAAGTACGAAGAAAATGTCTACATCAGTACACCTATTCACTAGCCCACCACTGTGTCATGTTTATATTTTATATCACTAAACCATCAGTTCGTTTTATATGTTGTTTGTGTTCTGTTTTCTTCATATCTTCCATTCTTGTAAATTCAATTTCTAATAATCACTCACACGCACTCTTTTTATAGCAGATAAATTAAGTAATTATACATTTGATAATTGTTAATGACATTCTAGACTTGCACACGGAGGGAAAAAAATGCCTTTTCGTAATCGATCAGAATTTCGTTAATAAAAAAAGATTTGGGATCAAAAGGGCCCAAAAATGAGCCAGTCAGTATAGTGATATATATATATAAACACCAACCAAGATGGGTGAAAAAATCGAATAAAAATATAAATGGAATTTGCGATACACTAATAGGTGCTTTTTACCACCATTTGTTTCACGTACCAAGTGAGAAGTAACCAAAAGAGGGAAACACAAGAGGAGCAGCAAAAAAACATTCATTTTTTTTATTTAATGAATATATTTTATATATTATTAAATATATATTATTTTTTACTGCTTCTCCTTTTTTCGCTCCTATTGCTTACTTTTTACTTGATCTGTGAATAAGATCAACATTTAGTGGCTGTACCCTAAGGATTAAACATCTTTTTTCCCTTCAATTTTGTCTTTTTTTTTTTTGTGCCAATTCCACATCACAAAACAAACATGCTTGTCCATTGTGTGTTTTGTTTGTTTTGTGAATTGGCTACATTTTAGTTCTTAGCTTCAGATAACCCGATCAGCCTAGATTCAGACAAAGTGCACCCGAACTAAACGAATCTCCAAGTCTGATATATCCTCAGATCATGTTCAAGAGAAGAGGCAAGGTAAATACAAGGAGAGGTGTTTATATACTCACGGCAAAACTGCTCAGTTCTCCATGGGTAGACTGTTGCTTTGGCATCTTGGCAAGCAGCTGTGTAGCCTGCTATGAGACGGCAAGTAACGTCCTGCAGTTCACCAAATGCACAGAGATCATACACGCAATCCTTGAAGTAATCTTCCGGTAAGATTCGGGAATGGCATTCTCGAAATGGCCCGTTTTTATCTAACAAGATACCACAGCCTTCCATAGTCTTTCTCTGCTCTTTTTCCAATGTCTTCAGATCAGAACAGCCCAATTCTTTTTCCTCATGGCAACCTTGTACTTCTCCAACTTTCCATGTCTGAGCAAAAGAAACTGTGTCATTGGTAACCTCACCATTGGCAAGAAGCAGGTCATCTTTGGGGTTCTTATTAAAGTTGCCACACAGGCCGCAAACCAAGTTGGCGTAGGTAGACGGCACCATGATCTGGACACGAGCATCCCAGTCAAACGTTACCCGGATCCCAATTTTGGTTTGAATGACACAATGTCTCCCAGATGGGAATATAGAGATACTGCCTGATAGTAAGGTAACAGGAATGTTGGATATAATGCCATTTACCTAGGAGCAAACACAGACAGAAAATGTGAATACATAGCACACAGCGATTGAACCTGTACACTTACTGAGCTACATAAATAACATCTCCTAGATGTTCCTCTACCTGGAACGGAATACCAGAGCAACATATTACATTATAGATTAATCATTGTATACATTGTTATATATGTTATTAGCATCACTATAGCTAGTAGTGACATGAAAGATTAAATAAACATTAAAAATATATTCCACATAAAAACTGATTTAAGAGCTTAACTTTTATTTTATATAAATTTTGAGTAACTTTCTTATTTTCTGCTATTGTAACTCCTGAAAGTAATGTTCTAATAGTCCCCTCTCCCATCGTACAAAGGTAACTGGACAGGGGGCAACTATATACTAGTTTATCTATGGGGAGAATATTGCACTCCGCAGTTATACGGGACCCTTCCCTTGGGACCTACTTGTGTTTTTACCGCTTACTACCTTTCCTCACTCCTATTAAATTTGATTCTTTCAGTATCTTTACCTTTATTTTCACCCTTTAGATTATTTAACCAGTGAGCCTATATAATTGTTGGTTTATTTATAGCCAAGAATGCAAATCCATCAATTTGTCCCAAATGTGTCAATTAAAGAATAATTATAATCAATATGATGTTGATAAATAGCCAAATTGCTGCACTTCTCATGGGATTATTTATACCAGGATGTCTCACGCTGTTACAGCCCTTTGGTGAATGTTTTATAATGATAAGCAGGACCCATGGGACGATATGATGGTCATACCCAGAGTAGGGTTTCACAGCTACCATTATAAATCTGTGATTACCAGCAATCAATATCTAATAAGTTAGCATGGTTGTGTGATAGGAAGCAGATCTGTGAGCATCCCATTGTGTGGCACTTTAGAAATATATACAAGCCAGTCTTACCAAAACCTGATTTGGAAACTCTCTGCGGATCTGGATTTCTGTGTCAAAGATGGTGAAGCTGACAAATGCCGTGTATGAGACAACACGACTTCCTCGATTTTCGTTGCGTACTTTCACCTGGAAATCTGTTCTTCCACTAGTATTACTACAGAGCCCCGAGAGCAGATACTCGCAGGTCCCTTGGAAGTTGTAGTGCAATCCATCGTAGGTGATATAGTGGGGATCTCCAGAAGCCGAACACGTGCCGTATCTGGTTGGATAGCAGCCCTGTAGGCCATTTTGTAGGGTACACTGCTCTCCACTTTTACACTTATTATTGCTGCACTCGACTTTGTGGCTGGTTTCATTGCAGACACACTTTTTCTTACACTGGGTGTCCAAATAAAATGAATCACCGGGAGCGTAGAATCGGTCATCGTACTTGCAGCCACAGTATGCTTTGGGCAGGCACTCTCCCCCGATCATTAGAAAACCCGGGTCACATTCACAGGTCTCAATGCAAGGTTCGGTGCATTTTGAAGGTGCTTGTGGGTCCTCACAGGTGGCTGGGCACGAACTGCCACAGGCGTTGTATGTGCTGTTCTTTGGACATTCCAAGTCTGGAAGGAGATACAGATAAAAACATAACGAGTTGGCTCGGGAAAGCTAAACGCAGTGATTAAAGGCTGCCAGTCACTACGAGATAGTACACTCAATGGGAAAATGCAGTTCACGATAATCAGTTTTTACTTAAGTTTTCTGATGTGAAGTGCAAGCAATATTTTCCTTTGTGACAGGAAATGGGGCTTCTTACTCTTTCTTTATCTGTCCTCCATTCTTATGTCACTCAAACTTCTTACTGTGTTTATTATCTTCCCCTCTGCCCTTTTCTCCAGCCACCTCTCTGCATCCTCCCACCTATAAATCCCCTCTCACGCTGTATGTCTTTAAGAGTTTAGCCCTTTGCTTTTTCCCTTTTGTTTTGTATTGTTGATGATGGAGCTGCGATTGTATCAATGTCACATCAGGACATCAACCTGATTACCTGCTGACGCCGCTGTGTGACTCCGACACAGTGTGTCCGAGCAATCACTGTTTATTGTTTTCTATCACTGTCTGAGTGAATGTGCTGTCCAATCCCCACCCATATAGACCTCCATGATTCTATTTATTTTCACGTTACTGGCCTAAAGTCTTTTTTATGTGGTAGAATCTTATTTATTGTTCGACAGAACCTGAATGGCAAGTCAACACCACTTTGTTCCAGCAGATGGCAATGCAGAAGCATTGCTATTGAGCTACAAAGGGCTCAAAGTATTTATGTTGAATTCTGTACACAGAAATCTGTGGTTTGACAACTTTAAGCTCTTAAGGATGGAGGCAATTGTACACGTTCAGAGAAAAACAAAAGCTTGAATTTGCGCTATATACGTTCAACCATAATGTACCTCTTTCGTATTAAGTGCGCCCACACTTATTATATATCATTTTCTTCAGGAGAAACAGGTCGAAACTTTTATTTTACCTCAAATATTCATATATGAATAATATAATAATTTAATACAAATTAAAAAATGTAAAAAGTCTTAGAAACTAAAATGTTTGTTTTTTAGTATTGCGTGGCATTTTAACTGTGAATACCCTAATACTGTTACAGTACTGCAAAAAAATACAAATATTTGTATTCAGCGATGTCTTAGGTTTTATGGTGTTTGGGGAAGTTACAGGGTCAAATATAGCACATATGTTTTTTAGTTTATACACACTGAATTATGCCCGAATGGTTACATTGCCTTTGAGTATGGTAGCCCAGGAATGAGAATTACCCCCATGATGGCATACCATTTGCAAAATTAGACAACCCAAGGTATTGCAAATGTGGTATGTCCAATCTTTCCTAGTAGCCACTTAGTCAAAGTTAGCAATTATATTTGATTGTGTGTGAAAAATACAAAAAACTAATATGAACGCTAATTTTGGCCAATGTTTGTGACTAAGTGGATACTAAAAACGATTGAACATACCCTATATTGGATTGAACTTTTGCAAATGATATGCCATCATGGGGTCAACTCTCATTCCTGGGCTACCATACGGCCTCAAAGGCAAATTTCAGTGTGAAAAAACTGAAATGCAAGCCTTATATTTGACCCTCTAACTTTCCAAAACACCATAAAACCTGGCGGGTTTATACTCTGGAGATTTCGCTGAGCACAAATATTAGTGTTCAAAAACAGTAAAACATATCACATTAATTATATCAGTCGGTGATATCATTGTTGTGATACATTATACTATTTTGAAACAGTAATATTTGTATTCAGTAAAGACTACTGAGTAAAACAGTACACCCCATGGCTTTATGGTGTCTTAGAAAGTTACAGGGTTCAAGACAGACCTTGCAAACTAAATTCTCTGAACTTTCTGCCTGGGCTGTCAGGCACGTCCCTCAAATTGTAAACAATAAAATAATTTAATTATGCAAAAAATATGACATAAATATATACCTAAAATTTAAATATTGTGACGGAACACCATCACTGGGTACCATGCCCACATGTGTCCCCTTTCTTGCCTGCTATTTTTTTCAGGTCCTCATGCTGGGGATCGCCCTACCTGCTCCTACAGGAGCTATAGTCACTGTCCGGGGGAGATCCAGGAGCCTCATGCCTGCAGCCAGACTGTCAGCGAGGCAGGCAGCGACTGCCGGGACTCCCTACCTGGGAGCTACCTAAGTGGAGATATCCACCAGAGAGAGACGCAAGCCCAAGCAGACCCTCGGGAGCTATGAGTCGGCTTCTCACCCGCAGAGTCCCGCTGGCCGCCTGGAAGTCCCTGCCGACCAATAAGAGAAGGAGCTACTATTCAAACTGATTCGTGCCCTTTCTCCTGATAGGCCGGCGCAAGTTAAAGGGATCAGCTCAGAACATCTCCCCTACCTGAGCACTGATTGTCCGCTGCGTGGTTTAGGTGACCAATAGGAAATAGAGCCACAATGCAAATTGGGTTTGCGCCCTTTTTCTTGATAGGCTGGTGTGAGTTAAAGGGCTTAGCTTGGAACCCCTCCCCTCCCTGAGCGCTGATTGGTCACCGCGTGGTTTAGGCGTAAAGTTCGAATCTACCGGCCTAAACCAAGGGATTCTGTGGAACTATTTGCGAGTATGTACAGAGCCTCAAGCCCAGACTTTATATGCTGATTTCTTGGGCTCTGTACATTTGATAGCTCTGCTATTTGCAGGGATCATAGCTGGGGCCTTTAGCTATTTGGAAACATATTATGTGTGGGGTTATTTTATGTCTTTGCTATGTTTTGGCGTATTTTTATGATTTATGTTCTTTATGCACATGTTGTGGGAGTGTTATGGGCGTGCTGGGGAGTGTTTCAAAGTGGGTTTGACTGTTTTGTATAAATTGACTGTACCATGTCCCATTAAAATATTCCTGTTGTAACCTTCATCAAGTCTTGGCTGATGTTTGGGTAGCTAAGAGCTCTGAGCACTGTTTTACTTGTGATTTGGGGAGAACTACAGCGGATATAGGGGATTCGTTACAAATATATAAGTATATTTATATGTATATACAGTGTCAGAACTACCACGGTCGCAGGGGCCACCCGATGCTGTGTATTTCCAGGGGGCCCAGTCAGCGCTGCGGCACTTTAACTGTGCAACTGGGCCCCCTGTGAAGATGTGAAACGCTGGGAGGAAGTGACTGCCCCGGTCACTCCTCCCAGCTTATACATAGCGCTGCGCGGGAGGAAGAGGAGGAGAGGAGTGGGAACTCTGACTCCCATCAGCCTGAGCCACTAAAAGGTAGGAAACAGGGGGGTGACAAAACCATTGTGCATGTGTGATTGTTTGTGTGTGTGTGTGTCTTACTGTATGTATGTGTGTGTGTCTGTATGTATGTATGTATGTATGTGTGTGTGTCTCTGTATATATGTGTGTTTCTGTATGTATATGTGTCTCTGTATGTATTTGTGTGTCTCTATGTATGTATGTGTGTGTCTGTATGTGTGTGTGTCTCTGTATGTATGTGTGTCTGTATGTGTGTGTCTCTATGTGTGTGTGTCTTTGTATGTATGTGTGTGTGTGTCTGTATGTGTGTGTGTGTGTGTGTCTGCATGTGGATCGTCGGGGATCCTGTAAGTACATAGGACGACTGCGGCATTCCCCTAAAGGATGGCATAGAATGCAAGCCGTTCTTCAGAGGTTAAAGTTTCCTCCTGTCTATTTAAATTTACAGGTCAGCTCTGTAAAATGAAAATAAAAAGAATAACTTCTCTTTAGTCCCTTTTTATGGTGGTCTAACCATGATCACCCCTCTAACACTGGCTGAAATCAACAATGAGAAGAATCAGGTGCTTTCTGCACATTTTTGGCGCTAGCCATGCTTTGAGAACCAACATCTCCTCATAGCGAGGCATTACACCAATGCATCTCCATGGGAAGATTCTGTTTCTTCATGTTGTGTGTGAGGGTTCTGCACATGTTGCAGGACAGTAAATGGAAGCACCCCTAGTGGTAGTCTGATTGACTTTAGTGACAGGCTCTCTGCAAAGCCACTATCTAGTGGTTCTCGTGCTTTAACTTTTATTTACAAATGAGTTTATCACAAAGCTGGTTTGTAACATTCATCTATAAAACTAAATGTCGGCCCCTTTATTTTGATACTTTTTTTTAAAAGTGTCGAGCTAGCTATACTGTGTAGAGTATATACTTTTACGCACTTGATAGCTCAGCTCATAATACGATATCAAATCCCTGTGATTCTCAGGATCATCTTGAATGTGACAGAATGTGTCTGTCTGTCTGTCTTCTCTCTGTGTGTCTATCAGCCACCTTTCACGACAATGCTACACTCCCACCACCACGCCTTAGCTAGAAACCATTCATACAGCTCTGCATGCCCCCCACTCACACCTGAACGCTTCCCCTCAGCCATTCAATCAGACTCACTGCCCTAAAGGTTTGAACTTTAATTTAAAGTATTTTAAATTTTAATCACAGTTACATTTTGAGTTTGCAAACTGGTATTTAACTGGTTTACTTACTACCACATCTGGAGTAATTTCTCCATTCATACACTGTGGCCCCAGCCCTCTGGCAGGCATCGCTATACGTCTTCAGGGCCTGACACAAGACCTGGTGGTAGCCATCACTCATGCACAGGTCGTAAACACAGTTATCTTTGTATATTTGTGGATCGATCAGTGAATGGCAGTTTCTGAAGGGTCCATTCCGCAGGCTTACTATGCCACATTGTGTGTTGTTCCCATACATTAACTTGAGGTTGAAGGGGCAGGTTTTACACGGCCCATTGCAGTCATCCCAGCAGGTATCCCCGCTGATCACGTTGGCTACCTTCCAAGATTTTCCAAAATCTATAGGATTCAAAGGAACCCTTTCTGCAGAGTATAGGTCATCATTTGGATTACCGTTGTAGTTTCCACACAACCCACAAACACTCTCAGAAAAGTTACTTGGAAGATTGATTTTCACAAGAATGTTCCAGTCATAGAATATCCGAAGTGCAAAATCCGTCTGGATAATTAAGTAACTGCCACTTTGGAATATCGATACAGCTCCGTTATTCAGTACGATGGGAAGCGGAGCTTTCTGATTATTTATCTGCAAAAAAAGGCCAACACACAATATGATATGATGTACATTTATATTCCAGCTCATTTAATAAAAACAATATCAGATTTTACTTTACTCTGAATGTTCTATGATACCTAAAAGGTAAAACCTATACACTAAAGTAAAAACTGTCAGGATTTCAAGGTGAATTTTAACTTTAAAACCAAAAGGGAAATGTTATTTTTGTGAAAATGTCTCTTTTTACCTGTCAGAACGTCCATGTTGGGTCAGAATGTACTGATATCTGACCTAGCTTGCATCAGTTGGTCAGCTAACAATAGAGTCTGACCCAAAATGGCTGCTCAGTCAGATAAAAAAAAGGAACATTTTCTCAAATAAATCAATATCAGGACATACTTGAAAATGAGGGAAATCTCAAAGTATCCATCGTGGTAAAATATATTTTATAAATAAATAAATCAATATGTATCATTTAACAAAAATATTAAATTTCTTTAAACGTAATCAACTTTTAAAAACCAGAAGTGAAAGTTGGATGACGGTTGTCCTTTATTATGACCATATATTGTGTGACTCAAGGATTTAAAGTAATACAGTGCCTTGCAAAAGTATTCACCCCCATGACTTTTTACCTATTTTGTTACAGTACAGCCTTAAGTTCAATGTTTTATTAATGTGAATTTTATGTGATGGATCAGAACACAATAGTCTAAGTTGGTGAAGTGAAATGTGAAAAATATATACAGAAAACTATTTTTTAGAAATAGAAAACCGAAAATTGGCATATGCGTATATATTCACCCCCTTTGTTATGAAGCCCATAAAAAGCTCTGGTGCAACCAATTACCTTCAGAAGTCACATAGTTAGTGAAATGATGTCCACCTGTGTGCAATCTAAGTGTCACATGATCTGTCATTACATATACACACATTTTTTGAAAGGCTGCAGAGGCTGCAACACCTAAGAGGCACCACTAACCAAACACTGCCATGAAAGCCAAGGAACTCTCCAAAAAAGTAAGGGACAATGTTGTTGAGAAGTACAAGTCAGGGTTAGGTTACAAAAAAATATCCGAATCTTTGATAATCCCCAGTAGCACCATCAAAGCTATCATAACCAAATGGAAAGAACATGGCACAACAGCAAACCTGCCAAGAGACGGCCGCCCATCAAAACTCACAGACCAGGCAAGGAGGGCATTAATCAGAGAGGCAGCACCGCGACCTAAGGTAACCCTAGAGGAGCTGCAGAGTTTCACCGTAGAGACTGGAGTATCTGTACATAGGACAACAATAAGCCATACACTCCATAGAGTTGGGCTTTATGGCAGAGTGGCCAGAAGAAAGTCATTACTTTCAGCAAAAAACAAAATGGCACATTTTGAGTTTGCAAAAAGGAATGTGTGAGACTCCCAAAATGTATGAAGGAAGGTACTCTGGTCTGATAAGACTAAAATTTTACTTTTCGGCCATCAAAGAAAACGCTATGTCTGGCGCAAACCCAACACATCACACCATGCCCACAGTGAAACATGGTGGTGGCAGCATCATGCTGTGGGGATGTTTTTCAGCAGCCGGGACTGGGTGAAAGTTGAGTGAAAGATGGATGGTGCTAAATACAGGGATATTCTTGATCAAAACCTGTATCACTGTGTGCGTGATTTGAGGCTAGGATGGAGGTTCACCTTCCAGCGGGACAATGACCCCAAACACACTGCTAAAGCAACAATTGAGTGGTCTAAGGGGAAACATGTAAATGTGTTGGATTGGCCTAGTCAAAGCCCAGACCTCAATCCAATAGAAAATCTGTGGTCAGACTTAAAGATTGCTGTTCACAAGCGCAAACCATCCAACTTGAAGGAGCCGGAGCAGTTTTGCAAGGTGGAATGGGCAAAAATCCCAGTGGTAAGATGTGTCAAGCTCATAGAGACTTATCCAAAGTGACTTGGAGCTGTGATTGCAAAAGGTGGCTCCACAAAGTATTGATTTTAGGGGGGTGAATAGTTATGTACATTGACCTTTCCTGTTATTTTGTCCTATTTGTTGTTTGCTTCACAATAAAAAAAAAAATCTTCAAAGTTGTGGGCATGTTCTGTAAATTAAATGATGCAAATCCTCAAACAATCCATGTTAATTCCAGGTTGTGAGGCAACAAAACACGAAAAATGCCAAGGGGGCTGAATACTTGTGCAAGGCACTGTATAAACGGATTCTTTCTTTGATCATGTTTATTTCACAGTCGCTATTTATTGTGCTAGAGGTCAATATAAATTGAGCCATTTGGATTTTTTATAAGTATCTACATATTTTATACAATTATATTATATCTATATGGATTATGGGTCTTTAACTTTCACTCTTAGTCTACGGTCACCAAAAGCCTGCAGCTCTCTTGACCTTGTTTGTTGAATGTTTAGTGAGAATTTAGTCAGTGAATAGTATTCATTTCTTGAGAATTTGGTTGTTTCAAATTCCCCATGATAATATCTACATTTGCCGCCTAACCTGTTTATATTCAGGTAAAGCAATGCCTCAGGTGTAAATGCCAACACTATACATTTCTGCCTTTTACAAAATTCTAAAAACTGGCTCAACTAGTGCTTTAGGTACTCATCTAATCTCTTAAATGGACCTTGGCCCTATACTTGACTAAACGGGGTAAAAGGTTCCAGCTGGGATTAAAACGCATATGTTCTAAGTCATTGCCACGTAAATGGTATGCTAACACACTGTGCACACAAATAAATGTTTGATTAGCACTGACTATTAAACAACTGTAAATACCTGGCCTTCAAAAATGGAGCACTCTGGGGTCTTAGAAAATGTCATATATATATTAAACGTATATTTATTAGACTTGTGCGCTGAGAAAAGAAATTTTGTTTAACAAAATATGTTAATCTGGTGAAAATAAAATTAACTGGTTTGGAATTTGTACATGTGGCATTTCATTTTGGATTCATTTTTTCATGCAAACATTTAAGGGAAAAAAATAAATCGACAAACCAAAAGGGCATTAAAATCGGACAAGAAATACTATGTATACATTTTGTGTCATTTGGTTCACAAATCATGTGAGAAGACGTAATCAAGAGAGAGAGAATCCCCACACGTACTCTGATCATCCTCACAAGTCAACGTGACAGAAATTAGGGAATACAAAGTATTATAAGTGAAAAAAGATACGGGATTGCATGGATCAAACAATGTATACACAGACTAACCTTAACCGGCAGAAAGCAAGTGACACCCAATGGTAAATTGTAAACTATCTCTGTATTAGATCACTTATGACAATGTAAGTCCTTGAACACTCGAACGAAGCGCAACTTATGCCTGACTATTATTCATGTTCCTATGTCTTATTATTGAAAAATTACATAAAAATTAGGATTGTCAAAAAAAAGAGAGAGAAAAACAAGAGTAGAGGTAAAAAAGAAATAAATCTAGATTTATATGTTAGTTATGATTATACGGTATTTATATATGTAAAGATATATAGCTTGTTATACTGCTCCACCTTCTGGTCCCTCTAATGGTCTCTTAATAACTAATGAAATGGCTCATCCATTGCACATTTTACTTGTTTTGTGATTTGTTCAGATAGCATTTCTGACTTTGGAATTTCTGACAAACCACAGATTGCCCAAAATTGCTAATCGCAATTCAGAAAAAACAGAATGCACTAGCCTAATTTATGGATAGGATGCTTGGATACTAGCCTCTTGTCTTGGTTTGGTTTGCGTGTGACATGGCTGATAACTTTTACCAAATTCATAATACATGCAAGCAATTTGGCAAAAGGGATACATGCCATTCAATCAGGTTTGAAGCTAGGTGTCCAATCGTTTATTGTTCAGTTAGATAATCACCCAAAACACGTCTTACCATTCAAAAATTGCCTGGAGACTGGGCCTGAAAAGCTTTCTATCACTTTCCCCCTCTACCAGATATGCATTACTTTCAATGTTTTATTTTATACCTAAATTTGTATCAAGCTTTATCATTTCAATGTGTTTGAAATGCCTTGGGATTTATAGCAAAAATATAACCATGTGAACATTAATGGCTGAATATAGTGCCAGTTCAGCCAACAGAACCAAGCAAACTCTATAAACACACCAGTTTGCCTTTAGACAAGCCATTTCTGCTAATAGTGTCTTTAAGGTTCATTTAATATGTCAGACAGTTCCTCCATAAACAGGCAGTAGTAATGCCAATCAGGCAGTATGGAATAAGTTGAAAAGCATAAATTACAATGCCATTAAATACAATTTCTTCATTCAGTATTTAAAAATCCTCCACTTACCCTCACGGTGCCCATTTCAGACCTGACACTGGTGATGTTGTAGTCATAAATCTGTAAGTTGACATAACGAATGTAAGATACCAAGGAAGATCCTCGATTCTCATTCTTGATATCAACACGGAAGTTAGGTATGGTTGGATCAGAAACACAGTTTTGCACCATAGTGTAGGCACAGGTTCCCTGGAAGTCATAATTCTTCCCATCGAAGGTATGATAATGAGGGTCTCCCCAAGCCCAACATTCAGACACATATTTTGCAAGACAAGTTGCTTTGCCCTGGATAATCTTACACATCTCCTGTTTTTTGCACTTGGTTTTGCTGCATGATGGTCGAGATGAACCTGAATCCAAAAAATAAATATTTGGATGAAATGAAAGGTAAGTACATAACACTAGTTTATCAAGATCAAAGTAGATTTGGGAGCTACAAAGATTGTAGTAAAAGTACTTTGTTTTTTCAAATTAGCTACAGATTGTATTTTCGAGTCATAGTATTTCATATTATTTGACCTAGCCTTCTTTCTCCAAAACATGTGTATGTATAAAGACTATAAAAGGTACAGTCCTCCCACATTTTCCAGCAATTTGTGAAGGTCAAACTTCAATGCTAATTTATAGCAACCTGGGAGAGGAGAAGCGATTGAGGGCTTTAGGAATTCTTCACGTTTTAATAGTGTCATCCTGTGCAGTACAGGTGCTTGGTATAACAGTTCTAACTGTATGTGTGCATTAAATCTGCATTTATTATTTTACTTTCTAAATGCATTTTTAAAAGCTGACCAAACAAATCAATCTATTTTATTACATATCCTGTATGTGTAAAATGTGTTTGTTTTTTTGGTCTAAAGGACTGCCAAAAAAGCCACACTTGGCTTTTGCTATTTCAGAGATTCAATGCTATTAATATTCTACTTACTGATACTTATTGTATGGCATTGAATGTCGCACTGTGACTTTAATAAACTGTAAGAAAAGCTGAATTACTGTTCTTTATTGTGACCTAATCCACTAATACAATTTCCTCCATGTTACTACAAATGTGAATTTACATCCGAGGTGTAGTCTATTACAGTAATAGTGTAGTCTTAGTGAAGCGGTATTCTCAGAAGGTATAAATTAGAATTTTTTCACCAGTGTGCAATATGTCCTGGATCAGTAAAATACAGACAGAAACGTCTTGTATCAGGAAATCTGTTATGGGAACGAACACACATTTTCAAACAATCCTTCCAAAGAATAAAATATTTATATATTTATATACAACCCACTGGAAGAATGTAGTTTTTCTTTTTTTTCTTTCTATGCATCACCTGAAATACATCTCCCAACATAAATAATAGCATTTCTTGTTTCTAATGAAACCCACACATTTCTATGGAAATGTAGAAAGAATGTTAATATTGTGCTTAGTTTGTACATCTTGTACATACAGTTTTTATACGGGTTAACCTGTTCTCTTACTGTAAGGATTCAATGTCACACAGGAACTACTCCGCTTATTTTTGGATAACAGTTAAAACTGACCATAAAGAAACCAAGGCCGCTTACCACTCAAACAAATGCCAGGCTCCCCATAGGCATTCAGTGAAGCAACACCAAGAATGGTGAGTCCAAACGTACTGTTACCATCTTCAACCATGGACGTTTTAGAATTTGAATTCATGTGCGCTGCTCTCCACGAATAGTTTGTCCCTGGAATTTCTTGCCAGTTGACATCTCCCAGAGGGGTTTTATTTATGGTTAGTTGTTGTAGAGATGAGGTCTTGGCTACAATGATAGCTTCATTGTTGAAACCATCTTGGCCTGCAGCCAGGTAGGTGGTACAGTATGAGTTCACATCTGGAACACTCATCAAGAATGTATCAAAAACCATGGATCCATAGCGACCTCCTGCTGAGAAAAGAAACACTTGTATGCCTTCTGTAGCAGTTACAAAGAGAGGAGCTGATGGCATCAGTTGTATCTCTAAGTCTTCTCCAGCATTGAGCGTGTGAGTGGTTTTTAGTGACCCAGCCTGGTAGGTCACTTGAGTGTATTGAGAGGCAGTCACATAAACTAGGTCATACTTGGTCTGAAACGGGCTTGGGGGAATAATGAATGTGGATCCCCAGTAATCAACAGGTTGAAGCTGCTCATAAACATGATTGCACTTTGTATGTTTGCTGGCACATGTGTGGCCGCTCAGAACAGCCACTGGCTTGAGTGCCTCTACTTTTGTTCCAGAAAGATCATCAGTGCTCTGGAATGCTATGGCTTCGTATGACTCAAGGCTGAATTTCAGTTTGCTTCCTTTAACATACAGGCGATCTTGGAAGGTTACATCCCCGGTGAGGTGAATGGTCACTGTGGTTGGCTCCTTTGAAACCACAGCAAACTCTTTAAAGGACCCTTCCGGACCATCAGATGGTGTAAATATATAGTAATTTGTTCCCAGTTCCTGTACAAACAAATGAAAATGGAAAATGAGCAAAATTAATTTAATATGGCAATGAAACAATGTCATAAAAAATGTCATTTAAAATGCTAAAACTGGTCTTTGTCACTTTCGACACATTCCGATTTTCTCTTTATGAATAATCCTGGTGGTGGTTGCTGTTACATTTGTTTTCTTGTGACACATTGCACTATTGTCTGTGGATGACTGTTTAACTCAATAACACAGAGTGTGTTCATCATCTGGTGTGTTCTGCTAATTCCAAGCGAGGCGGTCAGAAATACTGAATACTTGTATTTTTCTTTATTTTTTTTTCTAAAAATCTTTATCTTTTTGAATATTAGTCAATATGTTTAAGACTCTCCAGGTATAGAATAGAGATACTATTTTATTATGAAACCTTCTTAAAGCCCATCATATGTCTTCCAAATAATTTCTAGTGCATAATAAAATTTGTCTTCTATGCAATCAAATTTATGAGAGCTCCCAGCTCTCTCCCGACATGTCATTTTCAGGACGAAGTCTGAACTGAGGGCAACAGACACAAATAGCAGCTGATAAGGTATTGTGTATGTCACATGGAGGATTTCTAATGCCCAACTTTGAGAAAACAGTTTGCTTTTTAGTTCATTATAAATTGATCTTCCCCCGTCCAGTAACCTACATATGCCAATCCTTATCCAGTCTAACCTACCTGCACACTGCATATTGCAATGATAAATGGTAGCTCTATTTCACCCAAAGCCCTGCCATACGTCAGATTGGACTGACAATATACAAATGTAAGATGGAATTTGCTAACACACTATTCACTAACAGAGACGTTTGAAGAGTAACTCGAATAATAATGAAAACACATAGAATGATGGCATTGAATCAAGCAATATTCGTCAACTATATCCAACTCATAAAGCCAAAAGGTATCTATCCCACGAAGATCAATGGAATGAAAACGCCTGCTGGCAGAGTTGAAATAAATATGGCAAACAGGGTGGAAGAAGGGTGATCATTACATGGGAATCGGCTAACTACGCTGGGTTTTGGTATTGAGGTGTTCATTTTTATTGGTATTCAGGGCATTATACTGGAGGCATTGGACATCCGATGTCTTACTGATGATTGTCAGTACCACCAATAGTGTCCAACGGACTCAACATTCCTGTCTACTGCTTGTAGTAAACAGCAAGCAATTTCCATTACACTCACTTAGTACTTGAAACTTTTGAGCAAAAATCTCAGCAAGGAAATACATATGAGATGTCAATATAATTTATTGAGCACAAATGACTTGCATTACTTACCCCCCTTGGGCAACATGCACTAGATCTCCACCTTAAGCACCATGCACTGGGTCTCCCCATTGAGCACCATGCACTTGTTCTCTCCTTGGGCACCATTGACTGCGTCTCCCCCTGGGCACAATGAATTGTGTCTCCCCATTGAGCACCATGCACTTGGTATTCCTATTTGGCATCATGCACTGGGCCTAGCCATTGGGCACCATGCACTGGGTCTCCCATTAGGCACCATGCCTGGGTATTCCCATTAGGCACCAAGCACTCGGCCTCCCCATTGAGCACCATGCACTTGGTATTCCTATTTGGCATCATGCACTGGGCCTCCCCATTGGGCACCAAGCACTCGGCCTCCCCATTTGACACTAAGCACTGGGCATTCCCATTGGGCACCATGCCTGGGTATTCCCATTAGGTACCAAGCACTCGGCCTCCCCATTGAGCACCATGCACTTGGTATTCCTATTTGGCATCATGCACTGGGCCTCCCCATTGGGCACTAAGCACTCGGCCTCCCCATTTGACACTAAGCACTGGGTATTCCCATTGGGCACCATGCCTGGGTATTCCCATTAGGTACCAAGCACTCGGCCTCCCCATTGAGCACCATGCACTTGGTATTCCTATTTGGCATCATGCACTGGGCCTCCCCATTGGGCACCAAGCACTCGGCCTCCCCATTTGACACTAAGCACTAGGCATTCCCATTGGGCACCGTGCCTGGGTATTCCCATTAGGCACCATGCACTGGGCCTCCCCACTGAGCACCATGCACTGGGTATTCCTATTTGGCATCATGCACTGGGCCTCCCCATTGGGCACCAAGCACTCGGCCTCCCCATTTGACACTAAGCACTGGGCATTCCCATTGGGCACCGTGCCTGGGTATTCCCATTAGGCACCATGCACTGGGCCTCCCCATTGAGCACCATGCACTGGGTATTCCTATTTGGCATCATGCACTGGGCCTCCCCATTGAGCACCATGCACTTGGTATTCCTATTTGGCATCATGCACTGGGCCTCCCAATTGGGCACCAAGCACTCGGCCTCCCATTGGACACCATGCACTGGGCCTCCCCATTGAGCACCATGCACTGGGTATTCCCATTAGGCACCATGCACTGGGCCTCCCCATTGAGCACCATGCACTTGGTATTCCTATTTGGCATCATGCACTGGGCCTAGCCATTGGGCACCAAGCACTCAGCCTCCCCATTTGACACTAAGCACTGGGTATTCCCATTGGGCACCAAGCACTCGGCCTCCCCATTTGACACTAAGCACTGGGTATTCCCATTGGGCACCAAGCATTCGGCCTCCCCATTTGACACTAAGCACTGGGTATTCCCATTGGGTACTATGCACTGGGCCTCCCAATTGGGTTCTATGCACTGGGCCTCCCAATTGGGTTCTATGCACTGGGCCTCCCCGTTAGTCACCATGCACTGGGCCTCCCCATTGAGAGAATGTTACTATTCTCACTGTTCCCTATGCATTTTGTAACAACACAATGCTGTGAATGGACCCACTTGATTTCCCTTACAGAACAATTAATGTTGACAGGTTTCTTACTTCCGTAGGAGTTTTACTACTAACAATTTATGATGGTTAACTAGCATTTGTACGGAGCCAGCCCTTGCTAAAAAATTTAAACTGGATTTCAATTGTCATTAGAAAAGTTAGACCTTTTGGGGTAAAAATTTAATATTGTGAAATAACGGCCATATTTTGTTAAAGGGACAATCCACATGCATAAAGTTCTTTAGCTCTCTGTGTTATATGCAAAGAGCGTGTCCTCTGTACTTCGATTTGCACAAAATAAGCACAAACGCTTAGTTCCTTTTTTAACAACAATCTTATAGTGACTGTATCTTCTTTGTGGTAGAATGAGATGGTGTCATTGCTCTGACATTTAAACTGTCAGATTGTTTGGTTTGTGTCTCTGAAGTGTATCAGGGTATTTACTTAAGTTGGAAGTGCTGTGAATTGAAAGTGAGTTTGAAATTGTATGCTAAAGAATAAAACATATTGTTACAAATTTCTTGCAAATATAAGTATAAGTGATTGGTCTCTTTTAATAACTGATGTTAGAAAAATGCAACTGGAAAAAAAAAAAAACTCTATTTAACAACATTGTTTTGTGGTTTAAATAATCTTCTGTTATCACCCAAATGTATCTTTTGTTTCTAATATTATTTACAACTTCAACAATAAGCATTAATTTTTCAATCAGATCCATCTATCGATCTATCTATCTGTCCATCATTCCATCCGTCCGCCTGTCTGTCTATCTCATTGGCTATTTGTGTATTCCGTATTATTGCACACTGAATATTACGCAATTAACATCTGTCCAATCAAAACACTGTCAAAGGAAAATCTTCAAAGCCATCAAAAAGGTTTTGATTTTATTTAACTGTCATTTTTCAAATTAGTTTTTAATTTTGGATAACATGTTAAAATGATTAAATGTGTAGAATATTGAATATATTGAAAAAATATTTGGAAAAATATTTTATAAATAAAAATATATTTTAATTGTGGTTAGGGTACAGAGGCTAAGGGCATACACAAATTTGAGCTATACCAGTAGTAGCAATATGTTTATATATAATATGTTTCTTGATATTTTAATATATTGACTTTTTTTTGTGCAAAGTTTATTAAAAAATATTAAATTGATTAAATCCTAAATTCTTTAATATGCATTAAATAAAGAACAGCTTTTCCCCATAGCAGGAATTACCCTGCTGCCTCCTTGCAGTTATATGTAGGTTACTATGTTGCATACATTGACCCATTCCTCACTTTCTCTCTATCCATTGTAAGCTTCTCTGGAGGACATGTTCGTACGCTGTGATATCTTCATGTAGACATTGCACTGTCTCGATATCATGCAGAGTACTTGTAAGGTATTCGTGGCTCGTCCTTGGTAACACACAGCTCGATCAAGCTGTTTTTCATGGTTTGTGAATTTCTACAAGACCTGGCAACAATGGATGAAGTGTGCTAAGAAGTGTTTATAAACTCTTATAATAGTTATAAATAAATACTGGAAAATGATTGCATTTTTAATTCTTGGTTTGTGATATATACAGCATAAACTAATATCTTACCTCAACCGGGAATAGAGATGCTGTGTCAGAGCTCTCGGTCTTATAGTTTCCAGACACGACAGAAACTGGACTGGAGGACATCACGATCACTGTATAATAAAAAGGTTTGGAAGATGTCATTTGGACAACGTTTGGGAGTTGGATGGTGGCTTGCTCCATTGTGTCTAAAGTAATTTTCTTTCGGAAGCTGTATTTGTTGATGGCGATGTTGACGGTGGTGGCGGGGTAATGGGCAGTAATGGACAGAGTAAGATCAGGGTTTCCTGTTTGTATGTTGTGATTTTGCATGAAGACGGTAATGAACTCAGTTCCTGGGACACCAGCTGAGCAGAAACTCACTGCATAGACAGAAAAAAGATAGTTTATTGTATTAAAGTACCACTAAAACCGAAAAAATGTAATACACAAAATACTAAAAAGAAATGACAGCAGACCTGTACCACAAAAATGACATAAAACACGTATCGCAGGAGAAACATTGGCAAGAATTGGCAAGTCGCAGTGTAAGACAGTGCTGTCCTTTAGGGGTCACTTGCATTTTGCTGCTCTCCCTGGGGTTTCTTATATTACCAGTGTCCAACCTTGAATGGCACACTCAGGTACATAAGATGCAGGTGGCCCAAGTTTTCCATTTCTTTAACAGCTCACCGATTGGCATACAGCCACTTTCTACATCTATTACAGACTTTCCACAAATCCTCCGGTTGCATCTAAGGCTACAATCCATCAGTGGGTGAGATCCACCTATTTATTACTAAAGTTCACTATTTTTTGGACTATTGTACATAAGGACATATATAACTTTCTTGATTTTTTCTTTTCATTTTCATTTTTTTCATTTTCTTTTGACTTTTTTGTCATTTTTTTAATTTTTCCATTATTCCTTTTTGATTTTTACTTTTTTTCTATGTACATAGATTACAACAGATCCGACTATTATCCATATGGATTTGTTTTCCTTAGACCATTAAATAGGAATATTATTAGCTGTGTATATATACTTATTATGAATTTATACAATACCCATGGAGGTCATTCTGTAAATAGCTATTGAATATATGATGTAATGTATTCTATTGATCAATTATATTTTCTCATATAGAGCTAAATACCTATGAATTTAATAATAAGAGCATAATAAATGAAATTAGATTATCTTTCATTATTGTTTGACTGTTTTTCTATATTGAGTGCGGTATTCATATTGATTTTTTTTGTACAATTTTTATGAGGCTTTTTTAGGGTTAACCTCGAATACCTGCACCTTTAGTGTGATTGAGTGCCAGCACATGTTATATTTTTTCCTTTTCTTTAGGTTAAGATTTGTTTCTTTAATTAAAGGGAGGATATTATTCTCTATTCATTTCTTTGGATTTTTGGAAATTTTTATACCCAGATAATTAAAGTAGCTTTTAACTTGTTTAAATCCATATTTATTTTCTTTAAAATCAATATTATTTTGAGCTGTAATTAAATATAACGCTGTAGATTTTTCATTATTTATTTTACAATTGGAAAAGTTGCTATAATTTCTAATAATCTCAACCACTTGATCAATGGAATCCTTAGGTTTCTGAATAGTTATTAGTACATCATCAGCATATAGCTTGATTTTTTGGTTATTGTTTTCTTATATCTTATATCTACTGCCAGGGGTTCGATCGATAATATGTACAATAATGGTGATAAAGGACAGCCCTGTCGAGTACCATTTGAAATTTCAAACCATTTGGACTTAATTCCATGACCCACGGTTCTTGGGGATTGCTGTATAGGCCATTATGGCACTGAGTATCTGAACCGAGAATCCAAATGATACTAGGGACTCTCTGACGAAAGAACAGCTGACCCTGTCGAATGCTTTTTCTGCATCCAATGACAGGGTCGGCATGGGAATACATTCCTCTCTTGCCTGTTCCAGTATTCCTATCATGTTTCTTATATGGTTAGTGGAGAGTCGTCCCGGAATAAATCCCACCTGGTCTCTATGTATTATATGACTAACTACTCGTTTAACTCTGTCTGCCAATATTCCTGCATATACCTTAATATCTATATTTAAAAGAGAGATTGGCTGATAGCTATCTACTTTCTCTAGGTTCTTACCTGGTTTTAATATTGGGACAATATTGCCCTTAAGCATTTCCTGTGGGATTATAGTCTTTAATATAAATTCATTAAAAGTAGTTTCTAAATATGGAGATATTTCATTTTTAAATAATCTATAGAAAATCTCTGTAACTCCATCTAGTCAAAGTCTCTATCCATTTATATATTTCATGTAGAGAAATTGGAGCATTCAGTTCTCTTAGTTGAAATTCTGAGATCTTTGGTATTATCTTATCTTTAAAATAATCTTTTGGATCGAATTGATTATGAGGTAGATTATATAATGAATAATAGTAATCATTAAAGGCCTTTCCTATAAAAGCATATATTGTACCAAAATTCTCGTATATTTATTCCTATAAAGATCCCAGACAGCTGGCTAGAATTAATCCAAACATCATTTACTAAATTTATCTGGGCAGGCAAAAAACCCAGAATTAAAAAAAAACATTATGTCTAGGAAAAAAGATGAAGGAGGTATGAGTATTCCAATTATCCAAGACATTGCACAAGTTAATTCATTAGCGCATGTCTTAGTGATAAATAAAGAAGACTCTATAAGTGAAAATTGGTATAAAAGAGAACAGACTCTGACTTCGGGAGATAGGGATTACAAAACCCTTACATGGGCAATAGATAAAGAAACAAATCAATGTATTAAAAATTCTAAATCGTTACACTGCCTCTCTTGGCAAACTAATCACCTCATTTAGATTCCACTACCACCTGTACACCAATGACACCCAGATATATCTCTCCTCCCTAGACCTCTCCCCAACTGTACTGAAACGTGTCACTGCTTGCCTTTCTTCCATCTCTGACTGGATGTCCTCCCTCTTTCTGAAGCTCAATCTCTCTAAAACTGAGCTTCTTGTCTTTCCTCCTCCTAATACTGATCCTCCTCTTTCGCTCTTCCTTCAAGTTAGTGGTACCCACATCAGTCCATCCTTGCAACCGCACTGTCTTGGTGTCATACTTGATTCTGGCCAAACCTTTGAGTCTCACATCCAGTCTGTTACCAAATCATGTAGATTTCACCTTAAAAACATCCCGCATCCGCCCCTTTCTTACACAAGATACTACTAAGGACCTTGCCCATGCTCTAGTAATCCCTTACATGGATTATTGTAACCCTCTTCCCAAAATCTGTATTGCCCCACTACAGTGTGCAATGAATGCTGCCGCTAGACTGATTTTCCTCTCCAGTTGGTCCTCTCACACCTCATCCTTCTGTCATTCCTTATATTGGCTTCCAGTATTCTTTAGGAGTCAATTGAAAGTACAAATCCATACCTATAAAGCATTGAACAATTCTACCCCCTCCTACATCTCTTCATTAATTCATAGGCATGCCTCTTCTCACTCTGCCCATGACCTTCTCCTGTCCACTGCTCAGACACATACAGCAAACTCGGCTTGCAGGACTTCTCGCAGCGGCTCCCTTCCTATGAAATAGCCTGCCTACCGCCATCAGACTCTCCACTAGTATTCAATTGTTTAAGAAGTGCTTTAAAACCCATCTGTTTAAGAAAGCTTATGGCCTCCCAGAATAACCTCTACCTCACATACCTGTCCCTTGCTCTCTCCTAAAGGGCAGCTCTGCTTCACTCCCACCTTATTTTATTGCTATTTCCTGTCCTAATGTGTTTTATACTCCACCTCCTATATACTGTAAGCTCGTTTGAACAGGGTCCTCTTCAACCTATCGTTCCTGTAAGTTTTCTTGTATTTGTCCTATTTATAGTGAAATCTCCCCTTTCATAATTAATTATAAAGCTCTATGGAATCTGTTAGCACTATATAAATGACTATAATAATAAACCACTATTGCCCCTAACCTCCCCACTACAGGTCCTAAGCCCCTACTATTGTTCCTAATCACCCACTACAGGTCCTAACTTCCCACTACAGATCCTAACCCCCCCACTACTGCCCATAACCACCCACTACAGGCCCCAAGCCCCCACTATTGTCCCTAACCACCCACTATTGCCCCTAATCCCCCCACTATTGTTCCTAATCACTCACTACAGGCCCTAACCCCCCACTTTTGTTACTAACCACCCACTACAGATCCTAAGCCCCCGCTATTGTTCCTAACCACCCACTACAGATCCTAACCCCCACTATTGCCCCGAATCCCCCACTACAGGTCCCAGCCCCCCACTACTGCCCCTAACACCCCACTTAAGGTCCTAACCCCCACTATTGCCCATTACCACCCACTACAGGTCCTAAGCCCCCACTAGTGTTCCTAACCACCCACTTAAGCTCCTAACCCCCCACTATTGCCCATTACCACCCACTACAGGTCCTAAGCCCCCACTAGTGTTCCTAACCACCCACTTAAGCTCCTAACCCCCCACTATTGCCCCTAACCCCCACTACAACATTTCGTTTTGGGTTCAGACTTTTTGGAAATATGGTATGAATCACAAAATTGGACCTAATTAGGACCAAATTCAGTTTTGAAAAAAACAAATTATTTGCATATGTGTGTGAGTCTGTGTGTTACTCTGCAGGCTTCCCCAAACTCCGGTCCTCCAGAGGTTGCTGAAATATAACTCCCATGATTCTCAGCCTATCTATTTCATTCATAGAATCATGGGAGTTGTAGTTCAGCAACATCTGGAGGGCTGGAGTTTGGGGAAGCCTGCTAAGGCTCAGTGAAATGTCTAGAGCACATGACCTGAAGATTATTGAAATATTTTTACTCTCTCACTTACTATATATAATTTTATTTGACATTTCTCAGAATAAATTATATCTTTTATGTTCTATTAGAGAGCTCCCATGGCCCAGCCTGGATTTGATATTTAAGTAATACTAAGAATATATATTGTTCTTGTGTAATTGTCGTAGTACATTAACGTGGTTTAAAGCATTCCATTGGTGACTCATCTTTCCGTCAATACAATTCTGTAGGTTCTCACTATGAATACAATGTTGAAGTATGAAACAAATGCTGTGAACAAACACAACATGCTCGTAGTTATATCTAGTAAACTACAGGGAGGAGAAATGGAAACAGCTTAGATAAAATCAGCTAGACGCACCTGGAGCTGGCCCTGACTACACTTGTGTTTGTTCTTCAGAAAATAAACTCCATATTATCTTAAAGAAAGGATTTCCCCATCCACACCCACATTTTTACTAAACATATAAAAAAAAACAGGTATTTCCATATAAAAGCATGGGTTATCTATATTTCAACTATATAGCACTTCATAAAGAGTTAACTTCACACATCTATCTATCTATCTATCTATCTGTCTATCTGTCTGTCTATCTATCGCTCTATCTGTCTGTCTATCTATCTGTCTGTCTGTCTATCTATCGCTCTATCTGTCTGTCTATCTATCTGTCTGTCTGTCTATCTATCGCTCTATCTATCTGTCTATCTATCTGTCTGTCTGTCTATCTATCGCTTTATCTATCTGTCTATCTATCTGTATGTCTATCTATCCATCTATCTATCTATCTGTCTATCTATCGCTCTAGCTATCTATCTATCTATCTATCTGTCTATCTATCGCTCTATCTATCTATCTATCTATCTGTCTATCTATCCATCTATCTATCTATCTATCTATCTATCTATCTGTCTATCTATCGCTCTAGCTATCTATCTGTCTATCTATCTATCTATCTATCGCTCTAGCTATCTATCTATCTATCTGTCTATCTATCGCTCTAGCTATCTATCTATCTATCTGTCTATCTATCTATCCATCTATCTATCTATCTATCTATCTATCTATCTATCTGTCTATCTATCGCTCTAGCTATCTATCTATCTATCTGTCTATCTATCTATCGCTCTAGCTATCTATCTATCTATCTATCTATCTATCTATATATCTATCTATCTGTCTATCTATCTATCTATTGCTCTATCTATCTATCTATCTATCTATCTATCTGTCTGTCTGTCTATCTATCGCTCTATCTATCTGTCTATCTATCTATATGTCTGTCTATCAATCACTCTATCTATCTGTCTGTCTGTCTATCTATCTATCTGTCTGTCTGTCTATGTATCTGTCTGTCTATATATTGTCTGCCTATCAATCTATACTTTATCTATCTAAATTTATTTCTATCTAGATTCTTTCCTTCTTTCTTTCTTTCTTTCTTTCTTTCTTTCTCCCTTAGTATTGGACTAAATCCATGAATTTAGTTGTTTTCCATTTGGATCCATATAAATTCTATATACTGACTGCCAGGAAGCCATTTTCTTCCATTTGGCAGTAAAAACACAACGCCAACATATAATGCACTCACCGTATCCCAGAGTCAGCCAAAACAGGCAACGGAGGGTCTCCTGCTTCCCCATTGCTGAAAGAAAAAAAGGGTAAATTTATATAAATATTCTGTGACAGTGTGAGTGTTCTTACATTGTTTGAAACATCCACAGACAGTAACAGCTCCATAAACGGCATACATTAGACTTCATAGATGTTATAATAATAATTGTATAAATAATAATAAGAGAGTGAGTATGTGTGCGTGAGTATGTGTGTGCGTGTGTGCGTGCGTTCATGCGTGCGTGCGTGTGTGTAGAGGGGCTGTAGTACAAGAGGCCGTGAATTAAATGAATGAATTAAGTAATGAAATAATGAAGGTATACAGGTAGAAAGTCTGAGAAGTAATTCTTCCCTGGGGATACGAGATACTTGAAGTGTTGTTAATGTGTATTATGTAACTCAGCCTCAATGCATAATCGGAATTAGAATCTCGAGAAGTTACAAGTGTTGAAGTTGAGGTCAGTGTAATCTTACCCACAGGCTATGTATGTTAACACTGGTTGTAATATTGCTACTTGGAAAAGAAACTCCTGATTAGCTAGATTCCTCGCGCGCCTTCTAACATGACTTCTTTGTCATCTCAGGCTAATACACTCAGACTGCGGCTGTCAGCATGCACTGAATTCAGACAGGTATCCGAAAAAAACAGGGATATAGCTAGCCTAGAAACCAAGGGGGTGTGCTTTGTTTGTAGATAGGTAGAGAGACAGACAGACAGAAAGACAGAGAGATGATAGATGTTATAATAAATATCAATGTGTATCATTTAAGTGATTGTATTAACAGCTATGTTGAAGGCACATCTCATTAAACCAGCTGCAAACGGGGCGTTGGGGTGTTGGGTTGTTTGGGGTGTGTCCAGGCTCATTAATGCAGGGGCAACTTGTGCTTCCTGACCTTCATTTAGTAAATCAGAAATCTAGACAGAGGTCACTTGAGTGGCAGAGAGATGGGGATCTCATGGGCCACACAAAGGGGAGACAGAGAGGAGTAAGTACATTACGCCGCATGTAACACTCATTATGGGCTACCTGTCATTTTCACTAAGGAAATATTTAATATTTTATCTCCTATGTCTTAAAGTTCTATTTTTCTAATCCTAGTAAATAATAATTAGGAATAAATGTTTGCAATTTACTGAAATGAACATTTAGCAGTCGTATTCCCTAATGAAATAAGCTATGTGTATTAAATTATTAATTAATTCAGGGACAGATCACATTTTTCCACTACACCATCATGCAAACTACGGTATGTACTTGATAAAAATACTATTAAAAAAAAAACCACACACATAATAAATGAACTAACTTTTAAAGCAACCATGCAAAATCTTAATTTGTCAGAAGGCAAAATAGAGAAGGTAACGGCGGTACGGAGAAGGTGTCTACAGTACGTTAAAAATAAAGGTCTTTTTCCAGAGCTGTCTTTCTAGCGTTAGCACTGCTTGTTGGGTGCAGTGCACAATGGCTTTTGTTTAATTTGTCTGAATCAGAATCAATGATTCCATTCTGTTAGAAAAAAAAATCAAATGATTCGGAATGTTCTGAAAAGGTAAATCTGCAAAAATTCCCACAGTCTTTAATGGCGACTTCTGTAGATAAATCTTTTGAAAAGGTTTTTTTCCTAAAAGAATGTGAATGTGACGTGTCATTGGCTAAAGAGCATATTCAAGGGAAAGTAATCTTTTTATATCCTATTTGATAAATGTATGCGTTATTCATATAACATATTCACTAAAAATTGTGATTTCGAAGAAATCCCTTAAATAAAAGCATACAATACAAAAATTAAGAAATAAATAATCACGTAAATAAATGTATATGTACAAATAATGAACAGTTACTTGGAATGCAACCCAATAAATCTATTATATTAATGGAGAAAAAAAGTATTTACATGGGTATTTAAATGAAGAATTCAATGTGAATTTAAAGAGAATTTCAAATTTAAGCTCAAAATAGCCAGACTGCAAAAAATATCTCCAAATCAGCAATACTTTGAGTTTGACTAAACTGTTTTAAAATGTGGAATTCTTTTTAAAATCTCATTTTAGTAAATAACCTGAGAGCTTTTTAGGCCTCAATGTAATATTTTTAATACACTTTTTAAATGATTTAACATTTTGAAAAATATGTAAATATTTTCTAAATATTTTTTTTTAATTTATATAATGATATATTTTTTTTTTTTATCATTTAAAGATACGTTTAAAAGTATATCCAAAAATACAAATTAATTCAGGTCATAATTCATTATGAAAAGGCTATTATTGATGAATTATTTTGACACAATTTTTTTTTCTAGACACTAAGTAGTCCGATCATGTTCAATATTTTTACAATATATGTTTAATATAAAAGCACTCTAGCACATCTAAACATGACCTAATATCTAATAAGGACATTTTCAATAGTATTAAAGTTATACTTTCATTTTGTATATTTCTTATATATTACAACAAAAATGTTTTATTCCGGTGTAGATATTAATTCCTTTTTGTCAGTGAACTCTACATTTTACTCATATTTTACCGAAATCTGTAAACAGGACCAACTATCTCAAACTGACATAAACCACCCATTATGGAACTAGGAAAACATTGTGGAATGGACTCGCTAAACATTAAATTGGTTTAAAAATGGAAAACTGGTAGTTTAAGTTAAACCAGCCAAGCTGTAGCTATAACATAGTTTTCCAAACAAGCATTTTTAAATGAGTTTTTAAATTTATTTTTCAAATGAATTCAACTTAAGGTCAGGACATATAAAACCATGTTAGTCTGCTCACCCCAATTCAATGCCTAGTGGGTACACACAAGATGATGTTTGAATTATGCCGTGTTAACAAGCCTTGGGACAGACTGTTTGGAGACTAAGAATGCAAAGTTAAGCAGATTTAAAGCACACTAACCTGTTTTTGTCCCTTCTGTGGAAGCAATGCCCTGCTCTCTCCAGTACTGACAATTTATACCTGGTATATCTGCTGGAGGAACCTGTATCACAGGTTGGCCAACAAAACAAGGAAATAAACCACATTTTTGTTGGTCCCTTTCAAGAAGCCTACTAACATTGGCTGCAAATTCCGTCTCTAGGGCAAGTGTTTTAATTTAACGAAATGTGTTAAAAAAACAAACTCAATTACACAAAACCAATGTAATCAGGGTAAGTGTGAGGCTTAATCTTATTATAATACAAAATGACAATATTCTGTAAGTAAAATGTAACCACTTATTTGGGGATTTGTATTTCTAAGTATCATAGGTAAGATGGTGGAATAACACTTGGTTATCTGATTAATCTTTAATCCTCGGTAACTCGATTTAGGGTGGAAAATCCCAGGATAATTCCTTCCAGAAGATCCATCGTTATCTGTGTCTGTCTATGCTGAAAACATAGCGTCTCTGTCACAATACCATGGGGTGATGTTTCAAAGTAAAACCAGCGCTATTCTAGCAAAGTGATAAATGTCGGGAGAAATTCTGTTGGTTTCCATGGTGATTACTCTTTATTTTGCACTTTACGCATGTGGCGAAAGTGACCTCGCCACTGGATTTTGGAGGGGCCTGTTTGCCAGCCTCCTGCCCTGCGACTATGGCCCTGGGATGTTTTGCCCTTTGAGGAACTGATTTGGGCATACTGTATTTTATTATGCTGCTGCTGGCCCTTTAAGAACCATCTGGGGACATACTGTGGAGTTACTGGGTGGCCACCATTTCATATATCAGAGGCACATGCTGAGAACAATGGATGAAGCACATGGTGAGAACAATGGATGTCGGTCATTTTAACTCACAGACACTGTTTTGACTTTTCTACATTGTGCATCTCGCCAGTATTTGGTGCACAAAGACATTGTTCAGTAGTTTTAAACTACAGAACAGGGGACACATTTAACAGTAATTATTTTTCATATAGCATGTATATGTCCTGCGGAATCTGCATTAAACCGTATCTTCCAAACTACTGAACGGATCTGGGTGAATTTTGGATATGGGGTTCACCCAGATCCCCCGGTTCCGAGGATACATTTTTATGGGGTTATTGCATGTTTTGGGGTCCCTGTGAAATGTTTTATAATACTGTATTTTCCTGCCTGTGATAATTAAGTTAGTCTGTTGTGTTGAGATAATTGTATCACAGGCAGAGGGGAGGATTTCTGATGTAATGATTGGGAGTGTTAGCTGTGTTGTAATGTGTTGATTGGTTGTTCTTCAAAAACCTGTGGGCACTACTATGTTTGTAGAATGTGAATAAAAGAGGCTGTATGTGCCAGTATAGACAGTTCTACTTCACTCTCAATCTAGAGTCCTGTCTGTTATTGGGGGAATTGCTACATCACTACAAGGCAATGGTATGCTCTGCATACTCCCTTAGCTAATCACTACTAAGCTCTTTTAGCTCTTGGAGCCTGGAGCCTTGTCGTAGGTCCAGGGTGGGTAAGAGACGGCGAGACCCCAACCAAGCTACGCCGGTTTGTGGGGTCTGCAGTGGTTGTGGTGTCTGGCGGAGCGCTTGGAGCCCTCTGGAAGCGCTAGGAGCATCCAATAACGGAGGTACCCAGTCGGGGTGCCAGGCGATCCGTTACAGCGCAATAATAGCAACTCTTGTTGCCTTGATAAGTCTTAGGATGAATGTAATTAATTATATCCTAACGTTAGATGTTACGTGAAGATGTTGGAAGCATCAGCTGAGGAGTAGCTGTGCTAGTGAAAGCTGTTCCTTCTAACAGCCGACAGAACAGCCCTTTTTACAGGTGTAGTTGAGAAAGGTTGTGGTGGTAGGTGACACTATTATAAGGAGAGTAGATAGGGTAATCTGTTGCTTTGATCGTTCCGTCCGGACAGTTTGCTGTTTCCCAGGTGCTCGGGTCAGGCATGTTGCTGACAGAGTGGATTGATTATTGGGAGGGCCTGTCATGGTCCATATTGGTACCAATGACAAAGTCAGAGTAATGTGAAAGGTCTTAAAGAATGAGCTCAGAGAATTCAAATGAAGAAACGGACCACCAAGTTAATATTCTCAGAAATATCATCTGTGCCGCGCTCTACAGCAGAAGATTAGGGAGGTTAATGCGTGACTAAAGTCATGGTGCAGAAAGTAGGGTTGGGGTTTTTAGAGCACTGGGCTGATTTATAGTCGTGATGGATTGCACCTAAACAGATGAGGATCTATAGTGCTGGGGGACAGGAGGGTTAGAAGGTTGGAGGAGATTTTGAACTACTGGTGGGAGTACATAAAAATCTTCAAAATGGAGACAGAATGGAGATGGGCTTTAGCTCAGTACAAGTTGGATGGAAATAGGGGGAGGGCAAGCTCAGAACAGAGGAGGTATGGAATAGTAATAAAAATGTACATAAAGTACAAGTGACTCATGATAATATTAAATGTATGCTTACTAATGCAAGGAGTCTAATTAACAAAATGGAGGAACTAGAGGCAATAGCATACACTAAGAAATATGACTGTCACATATTCATCGACTTATAAAAATGTGGTTAATGTCATTTACTGTCCACACAGGAAAAGTTGTGCCGAGCAGCAACCAAATCCACAGAAGGGTTAATGCTGAGCAGCCATTATGCAAATGGGAACCTGGTAACTGACTTTGCGGTCAAAGGCCGGTTTCAGCCTATCAGATCTAGAGGAGGGGTATTTAGGCCCAGTTCTCATCCTGCTCAGTGCCCTCTCGTGGTTTCCCTTGTGGTTGTCCGAGAGCGTGTTATTGATTCTGGTTATTCTGGTTATTCGACTTTGGCTTCGATTTTTACTTCCCTGTTTTCTGGCATCCCTGACTCCTGGCTTTTCCTTATCGTTGTGTCTCTTTCTGTTTCCCTTGACCTCGGCTATTCCTGACTATTCTTTGGTACGTTAGTCCGGCCATTCTAAGGTCCAGTATACGTTACCTATCAGTCCTCTGTGTTACACAATTCAACATGCTGGATCATTCTGTAATCCTGACATTACGACAGGGCCATAGATCCTGTAGAATTGTGTAAGCACATAGCTGCTTGCGAAAGGAAACTAGAAGAGAATGATCACCGCTTGGATCAATTTGCCCAGGCTTTCAGTATGCTTCATACTTGTACAGCGCATCTGCAACCTGCAGCTGCTCCTACTGTCTCACCTCCGCCTTGTGTACCTCCGCCTATATATACAAGGCACCAACTATCTCTCTATCTCCTCCTCTGCATTTTGATGGTAATTTCCAAGTATGCCGGGGATTCCTTAACCAAATAGAGTTACATTTTGAGGCCTCACCGGGATCTTTTCCCACAGACAGAGCTAAAATTGGTTACCTGATTAATCAATTAAAAGGTAAAGCCTTAGCTTGGGCCAATCCATTATGGGAGAGTAATAGGAGTGTGGCACACGATTACCAGGAGTTTATTACGGAATTTAAAATTACGTTTGAACCATTAGGCAGGGAGGAAGACGCCTCTACTGCCCTGATGCATATCAGACAAGAGAACCGGTCTATCTCGGAGTATGCCATAGAATTTCGTACCCTAGCTTCTGAGGTAGACTGAACTAATAGTGGGTTAATCTCTGCATTTAGAAAGGGACTAACTGAAACTATGCTAGATGAGATTGCCGCCAAAGATTTACCCAAAAAGCTTAATGAATTTATCACTTTTGTCATGCAAATTGATAATAGATTGAGAACAATGGAAGCTACTAGAAACAAGATCAGACACATGAATATGCCTTTAGCACCCCACTTCTCCAAACCTATTGTCCCTGAATTTCCTGTACAGTCCGAACCCGAACCCATGCAGTTGGGGGTCACTAGACTGTCGGAAGCAGAAAGACAATATAGGAGAAAAGAAGGCCTATGTCTATAGAAAAGGACATATGAGAAACAATTGTCCCATATGTCCGGAAAACTACCGCACCTTAAGGGGACAGGTCATAGGTGTAATGGAAACGTCCTATGTAATGGATGAAAATAGGTTTCTCCTTGATATTTCTATTGCCTTTGAAAAGAAGAACTTTTCATGCAAAGCCCTGATGGATTCAGGTGCTGCTGGAAACTTCATCGACATTCAATTTGTTAAAGGTAATACTATACCTATCAAGGAGAGACTATCATCCCTAGCTGTTGAAGCTATTGCTGGTAGACCACTCTCACAACCATTGATTACATGATTATATGAAACCAAGGCGTTTGATACGGTTCCTCAAAATAGGTTAGTGTTCAAACTAAAATAAATTGGTCTAGATGAAAATTCTTCTTCTTGGATAGAACATTGGTTTAAAGATAGAACATAGAGACTCTTGGGATGAAAACATAATTGTGGCGAAAGCCACTGGGGTTTGGATGGGACTACTTGCCAGCCTTTTACACTGTGACTATGGCTCCTTTGATTTATTGTGGTAGAGAGACCCTATTTGTGCCTATTGGGACTAGGAACAATGGTTTTCGAACAGTCAAAGTGAGTTGAAGTGGGTCAAAGAAATTGAAGTAGTCAAAGTGGCCGCCATTCGATATTCGAACACGTGGCAGCAGCCATCTTAAGACGCGAGTGCCATGCGTGGTGTTTGGTCGCCGAGTTCATGGAACTCAAATCGGACACGCAATGGCACGAACACCGCTGAACAGTTACCTTCCATGGTACTTCGGCTATTGGAATGGGATTCAAACGGCGTTCGGTGAATCAAAGCACTCTGTTATGTCACAAGTGGTTTAACCCCTTAAGGACCAAACTTCTGGAATAAAAGGGAATCATGACATGTCACACATGTCATGTGTCCTTAAGGGGTTAAATGTGGAACACAACTGAAGATTATAAATTTCCTTATTTTTATTATAGAGAGTGAAATGAGAATCCTTTAATTAATACGGTTACTGTAGTTTTAAGGCAGTGTGGCTTTTGCAAGTTGTTAGTTGAAGACATAAAGCATTAATAATTGTAATAGTATTTTAGTAGTAGCAGATTTTAGCAAGTAGGTAACAGTTCATTAGCAAAGTAAGAACTCAGAGATAGTATCAAATTGTATACTTAAGATTGTTGGGAGTTGTCCTCCAAAGGAAGCTTAGTTTGAGTCTGCAGGATGGTTAAACATCTAACAGTCCGGTTTCCAGTATTTAGGAAGAGAGCAGGTAAATCCAATACACGGTCCGTGGTCAGAGGGAGATGAGAAGGCAAAAATCCGTTTAAACAGTCCAAGGTTCGGTACATGGTATTCACGGAGAAGAGCTCAGACGGCAATGTGATTGCGGAAGTAACAACCAGAAATAACTAAGCGATTTTGAATCTGGCGCGGTCTCTCTATAAAGCTTGAGAGAGCCGCTTCAGAGAGGGGAGAGGGACGGTTCTGCATACCGGAAATGCCGGAACGGAGCCGAAAAGATAAGTCCTGACACACACAAACAAGGGACACACATTGACTATGTTCATTCACCATTACGTTCGGTAATTCGCACGGTACTTCAACGATTTGAAATAGACCGCCCGAAAAGCCTAATTCTCTGGAACTGTTTTGGGCATGAAACCATGCGTGCGGTCAGTCAAAAAGAGACTTCCAGGAATTTCCTGAACCCCTGCTCTGATCTGCGGGATTTTTGAATATGTTGTTCACCCAGATTAGGGATGTGACTTTTATGGGGATATGTTGTGTTTTGGGGTACTTATTAGACTTGTAAAAAATTTGTGTATTTCTGCCTGGAGATAATTTAGTTACTGGATTTTCAGGAAAGACTGCAACACAGACAACTGAATTTACTTTCTAATTAACCTTTGACACACCCTTAGAGTCGTGATGTCTTTCAATGATTTAATTCCTATGGCATCACCTCTACTTCACATTTACATAACCTGCTGCGGCTGAAAAATCTAATCAGAAAGAAAAGATGGAGTAAGTGCGTTTCCAAACATTTTATTGTAAGATGAATTTAAACATCCAAATGTTGGTCAAACAGATTATTCACTGTTACAATTTTGCAGCCAGCACGGTATAGATCATGGGTAGTCAACCTGGTCCCTACTACCCTCTAGCGGGCAGTTTGGGATTGCAGGTGGCTGTGATGGGTTCTGCAGAAAATGCCCGGTGGGCCTTGATAGCAGGGGAGATCTTTTATTCTCCGTTTCTGGCCCATGCAGAGCTAGCCTTGCTGTAAGCCCTCACTTGACCTAGGAGGCTCTGTGTTCCTCTGATGAGCAGGCTGGTCGGAGTGTTGCCACGCGTTACCATAGCATTGCTCTAATACAATGCAATGCTTGAAGGAGGACAGAAGAGTCAGTCTGTAGTCAGAAGATCTGCAGGCTAAAGTGAACATTCCACCACTGAACCACCAGGGCTTGCAGCATTATGTCCCCCTTCCCGAGTAAAAGGTAAAAAGAAGGGACAGGGAGACATTAAGTGTGACGAAAGCAACTTCACCACTGGTTTTTGGAGGGGCCTGTTTGCCAGCCCCCTACCCTGGGACTATGGACCCTGTGATAACCCATGTTCAAAAGTACTGTTTCTGCCCCTTGGACTTTTAACTGGAACAGATTCAAACATGTGGTGGCAGCCATCTTAAATTGTCCAGCAGTGTTTTGTCGTCGAGTGTATGGAACTGTTTTGGACATGGGACCATGTGCACGGTGGGGCAAAAATAAGACTTCCATGAAATTCTTGAACCCCTGAACCGATATGGGTGAGTTTTGGATGTGTTGTTCACCCAGTACACAGGTACTTTATGGGGTTTGTAAAAATGTGTATTTTTTCTGCTTAGAGTTAATTGAGTTAGCTCATTGTCTTCGTTAATTATATCACAGGCAGAGGGGAGGGAGTGTGTACACTGTAAGGGAATGACTGTATGTAAAACTATGTTTTAATTGGCTTGTTGTTCCTGTGTCTCTGTGCCCCAAAAGGTCCACCTTGTGGGGAAAACTGTATAAAAGACCAAGCTGTTCAATAAACCCTCAAATCTACTGAGTTCCTGTTTCACCCTCAACATGTAGTCTTGTCTCCTGATTGAAGGGGAACTTCTATAATCACACTGGGGATTGATATACTTTGTATACTCCCTTGGGTTCTAATCACTTAGCTCTTTTAAGAGCTGTTCCTGTTACGCTCTCCTGAAGTAGGAGAGGTCCTGGATGTCAGAGGTTCATACAGGATGGAAGGAAGACGGCGAGATTCCAGTTAAGCTACAGCGGTTCTGGAGTCTGCGGTGGTTGTGGTGCGGTGCTTATTGTCCTCGGCGTCAGCTAAGAAGCATCCGTCAACAGAGGTGCCCAGTCGCGGTGCCAGGTGAACTGTTACATTAAGATTTTCCCATCCATCTACACACAGCATAGACCCTATGCACCTTTCACACACAAACACACACTACACCCCTCACACACACTGCCCCCCCACACACACACACAGACTGCTCCCCTCACACAGACTACAACCCTTACACACACTGCCCCCTCACACACACTCTGCCACCTCACACACTGCACCCCTCACTCACTCTGCACCCCTCACACTGCCCCATCACACACTACCCCCTCATATACACTGCACCCTTCACACACACACACACACACACATCACTTCTAACACGTACATTGCACACACACACACAAACAGTGCACCCCTCACAGACACACTGCCCCCTCAGACACACACAGAGTCCTTCACAAAAACACTGCCCCCTCACGTATGCACACACTCTCCCTCCTCACACGCAGCACCATTCACACACACATGCACAAACAAACAGCAACCTTCACACATTACAACCCTCGCACACACACTGCACCCCCCCCCACACACAGCACCACTCACACACACACTGCCCCCTCACACACACAGCACTCTTCACACAAACACAGCACCCCTCTCACACACACAGCAACCCTCACACACATACAGCTCCCCACACACACACAGCACCCCCACACACACATACAGTGCCCCTCACACACACACAGCACCCCCCCACACACACATACAGCGCCCCTCACACACACACAGCACCCACCACACACACACAGCACCCCTCTCACACACACTGCCCCCACACACCCAGTGCAGCTTTCGCACACCCCTCACACACACACTACACCCTCACACTCACTGCACCCCTCACCCACTCTGCATCCTTCATACACAGCACCCTTTACACACACACACATCACCTCTAGCACATAAACTGCACCCCTCACACACACACACACACAGTGCACCCCTCACAGACACACTGCCCCCCTCTCACACATAGCACACACACTGCAGATTTTACACACACACTACACCTATCCCACACATCACCTCACAGACACACAAAAAAGTAGAATAGAAAATAGAAAAAAAGGAAAAAAAATTAAATCAATTTAAGTACATATTTATAAACCCTCCTTTATAAAAATGTAAATAAAATGCACTTGTGCTATAAAATTAGTTACTGTGGCACTGATGGGCCGTAAGATAATACCATCAACAAAGATACAAAAGTGGGCGGTAGGTAGTAAAAGGTTGATACCCCTGGTATAGATAAAGGGCCATATTAAAGTGTTTAACACGCGTAGATTGGACCAACTACATGAAAGAGGCTGATAACAAAGAGATAACACGGTGTTTGTTCTTTTCATTTTCTAAGCTCTAACATGGATTATGGCTTTTCACATGGGACATCCTGTCAAAGCAGTGAAGACTAATTGTTAACTCACTAATTAACTATTCAACTACAATGTAAAGAATATTTTGTTTTATAATTTAAATCTTTATTTTTAGTCAATATTTCATTTATTATTCTTTATGTTTATTGCCTTTTTTTTTTTCTTAACATAAACTTAACAAATAGAAAGAACATAAATGCTCCTTTTGTGTCTCAGAAAACCCATCCCTCCGACAGTGTGTTTTGGGGGGAAAATTAAAGAATTTTGCACTTTTTTATACACTGAAAAGAATACATTTTTGAATAAAATATAATCAGGAAGATAAAGAGACAGAGGGAGTAGACAAGAATTATCAATATTAAATAAGTGCAGATAGTGAAAGCTACAGAAAAAAATATTTTTAGAGATAACCTCCAATATATTTCACCTGATTTATTAACCATACATACATGATATGTGATCACGTCATTTATGGAGTAAGGCCGTACATTTCCTCCAGCTGAGCGCACTGTGTTTGAAATAAATTGTGTTTGAAATAAATAACATTCACCAGTAACACAGAATATTTTATTTTGTTCAGGAAACAAATTGTTTTTTTAATTAGTTGTTTAGAAATACAGAATTAAAAAAACCTGAAAATGTCACTTTTATTGGTACAGTGATACCTGGGTCTTATGATCCAGATAATGGGAGACTAAACTGCTTAAAATCATAGTGGCTAAAATTACTGTGAATTCCTGTGAAATATATCAATATATATTTTAGATTTTTCTAATGATGGGCTGAGTGTGAATTAATTATTTTCAGACTCAGTCAATTTCTTTGTGTCCTCTGCATTCCCTCGAGATTACCCGGACTGTGCACCGAAATCACTCAACTCAACTCAAACTCAATGTACGAGGCATCATGTGTCACTAGAAGCAATCTGGCCCTAAAACTATTCACGTCTATAGCTATTCTATGTATAGAAAGTGCTGCTTGAAATATCTGAAAAGCAATATATTTTTCTAATGATGGGCTGGGTGTGAATTGATCCTTTCCTGGCTCATTCGGTCAATTTCTCTGCAAGTTTAACCCCTTAACGCCGTTACGGCGTTCTATGCCGTCCCCATTGTAATGGGCTTTAATGCCGTTGCAGCAGCATAGAACGCTGTAACGGCTTTCACCCCCAGGAGCTTGCAGATACTCACCTCCGCCGCGATCCTATCAGGAGGACTGCCTGACAGCTCAGACAGCCCTCCCACGGCAAACCAGGCCCCCAGGAGCGATCACATGGCCCCCTATAGCTGGCTGTGGATCTGCCTGCAGGGGGACTATCTGAAATGTCAGACAATCCCCCTGCTGGTGGGTAGTGTAAAAAAAAATATTATTACACATGTTAAAATTAAATAAAAGTATTTATATATATATAAAATATATATATTATATATCTAATATATATACATCTTATATGTATGTAACGTGATACGTAATGTATTTTAATGTTAATATAAGTACATATATTAGTATTAAAATACACTTAGAATGACGTTACATATATATAAGATATATATTGTATATATAATACATCTATTAAGTAATATTTTAACATAATTATGTGATTTCATTAATTAAAATTTGATTGACGTGCCTGACAACCCAGGCAGCAATTGCAGAGAATTAAATTTGCACGTGCTATATTTAACCCTGTAACTTTCCAAGACACCATAAAGCCTGTACATGGGTGGTACTGTTTTACTCGGGAGACTTTGCTGAACACAAATATTAGCGTTTCAAAATGATAAATTGTATTAAAACGATGATATATTTAGTAAAAATGAAGTTTTTTGCATTTTTCACACACGAACGGCACTTTTACTGACGATATTATTGTTGTAATATGTTTTATTGTTTTGAAACAATTATGTTTGTGTTCAGTGAAGTCTTTCAAGTATATCAGTACCCCTTATGTACAGGTTTTATGGTGTTTTGGAAAGTTAGAGAGTCACATATAAGGCTTGCATTTCATTTTTTTCACATTGAAATTTTCCAGATTGGAAACGTTGCATTTGAGCGCGTATAGTAGCCCAGGAATTAGAATTACCCCCATGATGGCATATCATTTGAAAAAGTAGACAACCCAAGGTATTGCAAGTGGGGTATGTCCAGTCTTTTTTAGTAGCCACTTAGTCACAAACAAATATTAGTTTTTTTGCTTTTTTCACACAAAAACAAATATGAACGCTAACTTTGGCCAGTGTTTGTGACTAAGTGTCTACTATGAAAGACTGGACATACCCCACTTGCAATACCTTGGGTTGTCTACTTTTGCAAATGTATGCCATCATGGGGGTAAATCTCATTCCTGAGCTACCACACGGTCTCAAAGGTAACATTACTAATCTGGTGAATTTCAATTTGAAAAAACTGAAAAAAGGAATGTGCTACATTTGACCCTGTAACTTTCCAAAACTCCGTAAAAACTGTTAATGGGGTATACTATTATACTCGTGCGACTTTGCTGAATTCAGATTTGTGTTTTTTGTGCAGTTAAATCGAACGTTATTATGACATTTACAGCTAAAATGTCTACATATTTTTTAAAAAGTCTTAATTTCTCACAGTTTTTAAAAATGTTATTCATAATACATTATGTTTAAAATATGAATAGTTCATGAGAAATTAAAGCCCAGTTTCTCCTGAATAAAATGGTATATAATAAGTGTGGGTGCATTTAATATGAAAGAGGTGAATTACGGTTGAACAGACATATAGCGCAAATACCAGGTTTTGTTTACATTTTGTTTTGATCAGAACGTGTACTATTGACTCCATCCTGTAGGGGTTAATAAGGTTAAGCCCTCAATTCACACTAAACCCATTATTTGTACATTTTATTTAGTTTGATGACTAATATCCAGACTTTTCTATTAAGGTAGAGCAGGTTATAACCCGCACTCAGCAGCCCGGATCACTCGCACAAATCCCCATCTATCAGACAACGCTGCCGTAGCCCTGAGCCGTCTGTCAGAAATGGAGAATGTGTTATATTGACCGCACAGATCCACTCTTAACCTACTAGGCCACTAGGCCAAGGGTGTGTGCAAGCGGTTTGGCAGGTGTGCCCAGGTGCATTTAGTGTCAGGTCATTTTGTCCTCCATAGTCCAATTTAGGTCTCTATGTCACTAAAGTATGTTTGAGTGACAGTCAATTAAATTTCTTTTTTACAGTTTAGATTCCATAATACAGGAACCTGGTGTACATGTGAAATAGATGCAGAATGCGAATATGTCCAATTAACTAGTTACAAAGAGCTCGGACTCCACTGCATGCAATAATTGTAACGTGATTCTAATGTGGAACAGGTTTAAGCAATAGAATAATTCTACTGATTAAATACTATTCACATTGGGAATAACCCTAATCTACAGTTTACATTTTCACTTGGACTTCTAAGTGCCGTTCTTTAGACGAATGTGTTTCCACTTTAGGATTTATTTGTTTATGTTTTGTGCTGATTACCTTGTCTTCTAATTAAAATGTATTTTGAGTACCACTTAACCAACTGTAGGCGATTCAAGAACCTGAGGAGTCAGGCAAGACCTAGACAGAACACGGACATGTGAGAGTGAGGGGAGTGTATAGAAGGAAATAGTAAGGTGGTCTTAAGAATGGTTGGTGGAGGTTTAGGGCTGAAGGGTGTGATAGTATAAATAGGAGGGAATTTTGTAGCCATCTTAATTATTAGTTAGTAACAGTTTGGTAGTTGCGTTGGTATCTGCTTGTCTTGCTTGTACCTCCTTGCCAAGTGCTGTTTTCAGCCAGGGCCTAAGTATAGACTTCAAGGCTGTCCTTTATGCTCTTACAAGATGGGGGTCTGTACCTGCAGGCTCAGCTGGCTTGTATGCAGGCCTCCGTGGTGATTGCCGCCTCCCCTCATGGCAGTTGCAGGGTTTCCCAGCGGGGAGTTCAGCTCCCGGAATGTTTTAGCCCTCCTGGGGAGGTTGAGGTCTCACAAGCCCTGGTTCCCCTCCCCGTGGGCACCCATAGATACTCTGCACGTCCCACCCCGCCACTGCTCATGCCAAGTTCCGGTCTCCTTCACCGGCCCCTAGAAGCAGGAGCTGCAGCCTTGTGTACATTTGAGGATTTGCAGACATTGGCAGATCCTTTATGAATATTGTTAATAGTAGGGGGCCAAGAATTTAACCTTGGGGAACACCACACGTGACTTGGAGAGGGAGGGAGTCACTGTCAGAAATGGACACATATTGCGAGCGATCCGATACATACGATTGAAACCAGGTTAGCGAACGATCACCAATACCTGAGTTTTTGAATTTGTGCAGTAGAATGTCGTGGTCTACTGTGTCAAAGGCCTTAGCAAAATCAAGGAAAACAGGTCTCCTTTTTCCATGTTAGTTTGGAGTACTGTGTGTAGACCAATGCTTTCCCATACTCGCATGCATGTATGCTTATATATGTGACTGTGTATTTATATTTGTGTATGAGTCCATGTGCATGTATGTGTAACGAATTCCCTATACTCTGGCTGAGTATATCCGTGAAGAATCTCCCAAAATCCAAGCATAGAAGGTATTATAGTGAATATAGCTCCCAATCCCCCAAACATGAGCCAAGGCTTCATGAATGGGTAAACCGAATCTGTTTAATGGTAGCCACAACTGGCCTTATATGCAAGTCCCCATGCAAGGGGCACTCCCGCTGTACCTTAGAGAAGACTGCATTACAAACAATCACACAATGACATAGGCTCTCAGGTCCAGGACACTCCCACATTAAATAGGATAATTCCTCCTCTGTACCTGGGAGATAAGTGAGTTAAGTACTTTATTAAACTCAATTATCTCCAGGTACAGAAAACATCTACTCTTACAAAACCCCCAAAATGCTTTAAAACACATAATTTGCATAAATGAACCCCCATAGTCTATACATCCCTGGATAGCCTGGATCTGAGCGCCCAATATATCCAAAAAGCACTCAGATCCCTCGAGCACAGCCGAATAGCCACCGGGATGAAGATCTGACCAAGCGCTCTTGAGGCGTCTGCCCAAAATAGTTCCACAGTTTCAGAGGTAGCGGTTGGTCAGGTTCGGGAGTTAGAAAAACGGTTGAAAAGGCTAAATGGTAGCGTTTGTTCGTGAGATCCATTCGTTTTGTCACCGTATGTATATGTGTTTATGTGTTTGCATATATATTTATATATATATATATATATTTGTGTGTGTCTTTTTATATTTCAAAAGAGGAGATCTTTCCAGGGATAATATAATATAAAAAGAAAGAAAAATCTGAAATGGATATACAAACAAAACAGATTCCTTTTATCCTTAATTATTCAAGTAACATAGGTGTTATTAAAAAATTATAAACAAAAATTGGGATATTCTAAAACAGGATGAAGAAGTGCAGAAATTTTTAGGCCCTAAGCCCAAATTTATTTTTAGAGGTGCAAAAAATTTTAAACAAATTTTAACTAGCAGCATTTTAGAGAAAACATCCTCAAATGACAATTTTTTAACCAGTTGGGCAAAAACACAACAAGGCTTTTATCACTGTGGGATGTGCAATGCATGTAAGAATACAGACATAAAAGAAAAAAATATAGCAATTTTCAACTCGTTTAGTACTAAAAAAGAGTTTAAAATTAAATCTATGATCACTTGTCATTCAAATAATGTCATATATCTACTAAGCTGTACATGTGGCCTCCAATATGTGGGAAAAAGATCAAGACCTTTGAAAGTTCGAATAGGCGAGCATGTCAGAAATATTAAAAGAGGATTCGCAAACCATAGTGTATCAAAACACTTTTTGGATAAACATGATTCAGATCCAAAGTTTTTAAATTTTTGTGCGATTGAAAAAATTGAGCCCAATTGGAGAGGAGGAGATATCCCTAGAAAATTAAGTACCCAGGAGGTGAAATGGATATTTGAAATGCGCACTTTATCACCCTTGGGTCTTAATATTGACTTTGAAATTAATAGTATCTTATGAAATATTTTATTATCTGTGCCTTTTAGCATTATACTATATATTTTTACTTCTAATTATAATGTTCTGAAGGTTATTTATTAATTTCTTATCTATTTTATTCAGCTCTATTCATTTTATATCTTCACAAACTCAATACTATTTTAATCCACCCCTCTGTGTTTTTTAATATGTATATTAGAATTTTATATATCTATTTTCATATATATGAAATATTCTTCAGTGATTTTTAACTATGTCTTCTGTATATTTTATTATCCCCCCTCCTTTTATATCAAAATATGACGAACTCAGGGCATTCTGCCCTATCTTAAGTGGACTCTTAGAATGCCGATCACGTGATCTATACGGACCGGGAATCCAACGTCACAGGAAGTGACGCGCCGGAATGAAAATGGGCGGAGCCAGCAGACGTGACACTTCCAATAGAACTTTATTGAACGGACAACGTGATATTCCGCGAAACACTCAGCGGACATGTTGGGGAGGGCTGGGGGGACCGGTCTATAGCCGGAAGTGCGGCCATGTTTTGGTTGGCGTGACACTTCCGGCTATGGCCATATATGGTAATGGGTGGAATTTTTTAACATATGTTGATAATAATTGTATTTACTAATTGTTATCCTCTGATATATAAAGAACTTTGAGCTCAGAGTGAAATTAGATGCACTTGAGAAAGACCTATGTATGGTTGAAACGCGTTGTGCTTTTAAAATCTTCTGTATATATATACATCTTTTATTTTAATAACTTGTTACAATAAAAATAACTCCTTACTTATTTTGGAGTCTGCTGCTAATTCACCAGTTCCAGGTTCCTGTGGATACATCTATACCAGCTACCTGTGTCTCAAGGAAGAGACGAGAAGTGTTATAAGTTTAGAGCCAACTTTTAAAAGGCTCTGGAAATTGTGAGTGAGACTCAAACTTTCCTCATTTTTTATATTGTATATATACAGGTTACACTATGTATATTGTATTTACATGTATACAGGTTACAAGAACAATTTAATGTGTATGATTACCTGAGACATTATCTTAATATAAGGCAACACTCATTTTATTCTGTGTGCGCTAATCACCCCTTCCCTTCCTTTCTTTATTATATCACATTGCATTTGTGACTTTCTATGTTTTCTTCACTTTCCAGAACAGACACTTTTTATAAATAACTCACGGGTTCAAATTATGCCGTTAGTCCCTCTGTAAACCTGAGGTAAACAGGACACGGCTGGCTAGATTGGGAACAAATCCATGGAAACCAGGACACGGCTGGCTAGATTGGAAACCGATCAATGGAAACCAGGACACGGCTGGCTAGATTGGAAACCGATCAATGGAAACCAGGACACGGCTGGCTAGATTGGAAACCGATCAATGGAAACCAGGACACAGCTGGCCAGATTGGAAACCGATCAATGGAAACCAGGACACGGCTGGCTAGATTGGAAACCGATCAATGGAAACCAGGACACGGCTGGCTAGATTGGAAACCGATCAATGGAAACCAGGACACGGCTGGCCAGATTGGAAACCGATCAATGGAAACCAGGACACAGCTGGCCAGATTGGAAACCGATCAATGGAAACCAGGACACGGCTGGCCAGATTGTGAACTGATCAATGGAAACCAAGACACAGCTGGCTAGATTGGGAACCAATCCATGGAAACCAAGACACGGCTGGCCAGATTGGGAATCAATCCATGGTAACCAGGATACAGCTGGACAGATTGTGAACTGATCCATGGAATCCAGGTGTTAACCTTGCAGTTATTCACTATAGCAAGAATTTTCATAAGTTCAAAGTGTATTGAAAATTGAGGACAACACAGCCGAATTAGAAAATTAAATCCTGCTTTTACTTCAGCTATTTTTGTCTACATATACATATTATTATTATTATTTATAAAGCGCCAACAGATTCCACAGCTCTGTACAATGGGTAGAGTAACAGACACGTATTTGTAACCAGACAAGTTTGACACACAGGAACAGAGGGATTGAGGGCCCTGCTGAAGGAGTTTACAAGATAGAGGAAGTGGGGTATAGTCCTATTAGTTGTGATACATATTACATGCTTCCCGCTTCCCGTTAGTTGTGATACATATTACATACCCACTGCGTCCTGTTAGTTGTGATACATATTACATGCCTACCGCAACCTATTAGTAATAATATATACACAACATACCCACTGCGTCCTGTTAATTGTGATACATATTACATGCCTACCGCAACCTATTAGTAATAATATATACACAACATACCCACTGCGTCCTATTAGTTGTGATACATATTACATGCCTACCGCAACCTATTAGTAATAATATATACACAACATACCCACTGCGTCCTGTTAATTGTGATACATATTACATGCCTACCGCAACCTATTAGTAATAATATATACACAACATACCCACTGCGTCCTATTAGTTGTGATACATATTACATGCTCACCGTGTCCTAGGGTTAGGTAAGTCTAGTTTTGACAAATACAGGGTTATTTTAAAAAGTAAGAATTTTGAATTCAAGGCTGAACTGACAGCATAGCTTTCTTTGAGATTTTTTTCTCTTTAACTATTTTGACTTTAAACTTGAAATTCACTTGAAATTCATCCTAAACATTAGTTAATAACGCTGCTTGTTTAAATGGAATCACATCACTCTGACATGTAAATTGCTGCCCTGCAGAATGAAGGATCTGTATGCTGTAGGAGGGAACACAAGGGTTTAATTAATGAGAAATCTCGAAGAGCGTGGATACGACATACTGCAGAACTGCAATAGAAAGTGTCTCTGGTGGCTATCCAAGAGATAGATTGATTGTGTGAGTAAAAGACACCAGAAGTGTCCTCAGGGACATGACAGGTGCATAGTCGCCATATTGGCAGGGGAGGGATACATGAACCTAAAACCAACCCACCCAATAAGACACCGACACTCATGGGTATGGGTCAAAAATGTTGACAGCTTTAATGGTAATAAAATAATAACAACTTATGATTTACAATTATATAAAGTTCATTACCTGCCACACCTCCAACATTACATCAAGGCAATGACCCACAACATAATGCATTTTCCAATATATAACAACCATAGAATATAAAATGTAACATGCCAACATTGATCAATTTCACCTGGTAGGGGTATATCCAGATACCCCTACACCACTGAGGTTCTGAGCCACCAACGGACTCGAAAACCTACCAAAACCTGTATGAACAGTGTACCCTTTTAACCAATCAACTAACTCCCCTTACTTGTATATTAACTAAGGCCCATTTTTCCTTAATATTCCTTACCCCACCCCGCCACAAGCTCAGACCTTGAAACCTTAAGCCGTCTGAGCTCCGCCATCCTGCAGACATAACGTCCTGGCCAGGCCTTCCTGTAATCCTAAATTAAACAGGTCAACCGATCCATGGAAACCAGGACATGGCTGCACAGATTGTGAACTGATCAATGGAAAACAGGATACAGCTGGCAAGATTGTGAACTGATCAATGGAAACCAGGACACGGCTGCCTAGATTGGGAACCAATCCATGGAAACCAAGACACAGCTGGCCAGATTGTGAAGCGATCCGTGGAAACCAGGACACGGCTGGATAGATTGGGAACCGATCCATTGGGAACAGATCCACGTATAAAGAGGATAGTGAGCCCAGTGAACGTGCATTGGTAGACTCATCAACCAAGCCCTCCACCTGCAAAGGCCGGTGGATCGGACGGGGAAAAGATCAAACTCTTCACTCCAACCGGAAGCCTTTGTGGGTGGACTCACTGGAGGACCTGGAACAAGAAGGCAGATTGCACTGTTCCGTACTCACCCTCCCTCACCACCCAGGGATCACCAGACCGAAGCGTTGGCATCCCGACCACGAACCTGAGGGGCCTACTGCCTGCCTCAACCCTGGGGAATCCAAGTGCATCATGGGTAAAGCCCTAGAAGGCTTGCTCCCACCCCCAACAGTGCCCCCAGTAGCGTACCCACTCCTGCCTGCCAGACAGAACACCTCCAGGGTCCCTTTCTCCGCCAGAGGGCCCTGCCGCCACAGGAACTCCCAGGCCCTGCCTTCCGCCTGCGGGAGCCTGCTTTCCAAGCTTGGCACCCTCCGGACCAGCTACCGCTCTGCCTTGGGAGAATGGGGCTCGTGGTCCATGAGTCCTCTGCACATGAGGGGGCGGAGCCACTGATGCCCGCCTCATGCGCGGGTGGGACACCTCGTGGCTGGTCTCTCCTGTCTCCATCCCTGGGCTAAGGCACTGTGGCTGCCTCCGCAACCGCGCTGGGTGCCCTCCTCCACTGCCATCTTGTTCCGCCACCGACATCACCGCCGCCAGCTGCTCCTGCAGCCACACCATCCCCCTGCTCCTTGCAGCCGCCTGAATGTCAGCCAGCAGCTCCTCCACCGACCGCTCAGCCATCCTGAAAGACAAAGAAAAAGCTTATCAGGCCCAATTAGTTCACAACAGGCGTGCAACAACTCTGCGAGGTAAGAAATTACAGTGAGGGATCACAAAATGGCTGACCCTTTATATCAGCCAACCCCCAAACACTGACCCACCAATCCCCACTATTGCTCCTGCCCCTAGCCCGCCTCCTATCCCTGTTGGGGACCTTTTCCCTAAGCTGCACTTTCTCCATGGGCTTCAAAACAGACAGTGACACCGGGCAGTCTGCAGGGACAGTCTCTTTGAACCAAAATCATTACATGAAGTTGTAGAGTGTTCCTTTAAAATGACGTGGCAGGTTGGCAGGTTGTTTCAGTGTTGGTATAAAACAGCAACATTGTCGCTGATCATCTGACAGAAAGAGGGAATTCACCAAAGTGAGAATTTAAAATTAATTTCAAATTTAAAGACAAAATACCCCCAAAAAACCTCTGTCAGCTCTGCTTTCATTTCAGCTACTCTGGCCTTAGAATTCACACTTTTAGTAACTAACACTGTACATTTCTCTCAATCATATCTGTTTTATAAACATCCCTGACTGAACATGCAGATGGCAGTAGTGAAATATAACCAGCTGCAGCCTATTCAGGGAAAGGCACTTTTAAAATATGTTGGGGGTTACGAATAAAAATTATCGCATTCACTGTCACGTAGGCGTTAGATTAGTGGATAAATCGGTTTCTGCACCTTTAAACTTTCTATCACTTTGCATTCCTCTGTGAAATTCATTGCTCCTTTTCGCCAAGTCATTTTACCATTGATTGCATTCACGAAATAAGACTAATAATTAATATTTCTAACAAGAAAAGCAGATTTGTGGAAAAAGAAACATTTAAACGTGAAGAATTTTTTTTTTATTTCTTAAAGAAAAAGGAAGATGAAGAAGGTTTCTTATCTGCCACAGAAAACTGGTCAGAGAAAAAAAGTTCTTACTGAAAGCACCTATTTAAAATGACAACACTTTGGGGTGAAAACAAGCACACTGCTATTTATACGTAACCCCCATTCTCTTCACTAAGCTCCACATTTTAGCAAAAGAAATCTGTATGACAAATTTGGTATAAAATAATGGCTCAGTGAAATGTCTGCATTGCAAAGCAGCTCAGTATCAGCTGATTAACATTCCGCCAGGTGAGCTAACGAGATAATAAGTAAAATAATGTATCTGCCCCTCCCCCCATCAGAGGGAATAAAGGATGGAGTGCAAGCCTTGTTTGCTACATTGTCTGGGATGGACTGAAAGTTACAGAGTCCTATTGAGGTGCAGGTATGCTTTCTGTCAATTAAACAAACAAACAACAAGATGGCTTTTTGTATGTAAACCAAAATAAAAATCATCTTGTGTCAATAGAAAGCAGTCAAAAAAATGTTTTTCCTTCTTGATATAAAAGAGTGTCATTTTATGTCAAAGCAGATAATCTGGAAAATGTAGCGCTATGGAACCAGATGTCTCTTAATTTGGCCCAATTCTGAATTTAGTGCATTCTATTGAAGGTTTTTGGTATCTTGGATCTTATTTTGTAACTGCCGTATTAATGTAAATTAAATATCTTGAAATGTGAAGGCGTGGCTAAAGCATATCTTCCAAACTGTGTTTTGACGTGTATTTTGCGGCCCACTTTGCCGTTTAGTAAATAAGCTCCCATGAGGAAGATTGTGGATCGCACACAAGCCAGATCTGTATGTCGAAGATAAAAACTCCCTGTTTTAGGAAAATCTTTGCCATCTCGGCTATTTTGACTGTAATACAATATGTAGCTTTAATCTGTGCTCGATTTACTATTTTGGCTCTGCTTTTGAAATGGACTGTCTCTTGGTTGATCTTCTGTCTGGTTTTTTTACAGCAATGGGTATAAACCTGATCCTGTGTGTGTGCTTCGTTCTGTATCTTGGGGGTAAGTTATTTGATGCCGCAGCGTAAGAGCTAGTTAAAAGAAAAATTAGCAAAATGAGTTTATACACACCCCTCTGCAAACCAATTAAAATCTCCAAAACTACTTTGTTTAAATCTGTTTACGTTAGATTTAATAATCTACTTTTTGTGACTACTTTTCTCCAGAAGAGAGGGGAAAAAAAACACAAGAGAAACTTAAGTAGTTAAGTACAATTTTAGCTTCCTGAAGTAAAGGCCAGCTTTTTTTATTTATTATTTTTAAAAGTTAAATTAAAGCTTTCAGTTTAACTCTGAAACTATCTACGTAAAGTTAAATTAACTGACGTTTATGTCCCTTAAAGGACCACTCTAGGCACCCAGACCACTTCAGCTTAATGAAGTGGTCTGGGTGCCAGGTCCTTCTAGGGTTAACCCATTTTTTAATAAACATAGCAGTTTCAGAGAAACTGCTATGTTTATGAATGGGTTAAGCCTTCCCCCAAAGAGGCGCTTGCGTGCTTCTCACTGTGAAAATCAGTGAGAAGACGCCAGCGTCCACAGGAAAGCATTATGAATGCTTTCCTATGCGACCGGCTGCGCGCGCAGCTCTTGCCGCGCGTGCGCATTCAGCTGACGGGACGGGGCGGATCGGAGGAGGAGAGGAGGCAGAGAGCTCTCTGCCCAGCGCTGGAAAAAGGTACGTTTTTACCCCTTTTCCCCTTTCCAGAGCCGGGTGGGAGGGGGACCCTGAGGGTGGGGGCACCCTCAGGGCACTATAGTGCCAGGAAAACGAGTGTGTTTTCCTGGCACTATAGTGGTCCTTTAAACCACCTTCATGCATGGACTAAAACGGGGCTGATGTATAACAAGTTCTAAATAAATTTGCAAAACACTATCTAGGAATTCTGATGGCTGGAATATTGGCTTTTAAAGGGACACTATAGTCACCAGAACTTCAGCATATTGTATTTGTTCTGGTGAGTGTAATAACTGCCTTTAGTCTTTTTGTAGTAAACACTGTTTTTCAGAGAAAATGCAGTATTTACATTACAACGTAGGGATACCTCCACTGGTCACTCCTTAGCTGCTAGAGGTACTTCCTGGGGCAGTGCTGCACAGTGAGTAGCACTGCCATTCATTCTCTACCCATTGTAGGCAGACACTTAAGTTCCCCCATAGAGATGCATAGATTCAATTAATCTCTGAGGAGATGCTGATTGGCCAGAACGGTTTAGCATGTGCAGGCTCTTCCCCGATCTGCTTCCTTCTCAGCCAATCCTGTGGGGAAGAATTGTGATTGGCTCACAGAATCACTTCTGATGTCAGGCATGTGGGCAGATCAGAGGCAACAGCTGCAGACTTTTACTATATTATACTAAGGGATGGTGGTTTTAACACTAGTCAGGAATACAGGTTTGTGTTCCTAACCCTATAGTGTTCCTTTTATATTCTGAATTGCTGACTGTATAACTTGAATGGAGGAAGTCCTGAAATGTCTGCACCTCCCAGTTCATGCAAGCCGCATTTCTAACTTCTAGATGAGGTTGTAGATTTGGTTTAACCATAAGTTTTCATTAAGACTTGCATCCATGACTGAGGAATAGCTGTCGATAAACTGTATGTGGAATGCAAGAGATGTTGTATGATGTTGTATGATATTGTATCACCTTTTATCTTATTAGGCTATGCTTTTTGTGAGACTCTGGGAAAAGACTTTGCTGTGGTCTTCATGCAGAACTTTCGCCCTGATCATGGTAAACCACGCCTGCGACTTACACTCACAGCATTTTTCCAAGATACTCAAGTCAATATCTCTCTTCCAAAAACAAGCTTTTGCAAGCTAGTCTCAGTAATGCCTGGCTCCTCAGTGACCGTTACGTTACCAGTGGATTCTGAGCTTCTTAATAGTTGCCGATCTAATAAGGTTGTCAGTGTCCACTCAACCCAGGAACTATCAGTGGTGGCAAACAATGAAAGACCTTATACAAGCAGCACGTGGATTGTGTATCCAATAACAGAGTGGGGGAGAGAATACTATGTATTTACACCTGACAGTGGGCCAAGAGGAACATTTGCACAAATAGCTGTGATTAATGGTCCCACACCTAATCTGGTCACTGCCACCTTAACAGACATGGTGTTCTTTGACAAGAAGAGCTTCTCTCCTGGAGAACCGCTACATCTGACACTGGAACCGTGGGAATCTGTACAGCTCCAGAGCTCCTATGACTTGTCTGGCAGCCATCTTGTGTCACAAGAAACTATTGGGGTGTTTACAGGTCACAGCTGTGCTCAGAAGAACACACACTGCACCCATATATGTATGCAACTTCTGCCAATCACTTCCTGGGGATCTAATTTTGTGGCACCACCAATACAATTTCAGAACACATACAGTGTCTATGTCATGGCATCTGCAGAGACTGTTGTGATTGTTAAAAACGATAACAATACCTTGTACAAAGAAATGATTCCTGGAAGTGTGGAAGAGTTCAAAATTCCCTCTTCCATGTCCGCACATATATCTAGTACTGTCGCGCTCATGGCTTTGCTGTATAGCAGTGGTGGCATTTATAAAGACCTTATCTATGGTGGATTCCTTCTCAACCTCACTCCAGAAGAAGAATTCTGTTCTAGTTATGGACTAGTCTCCTTGCCCAGTCTTAAGAACCTTGCATTTATAGTCATTCCCAGGAATAGTGCTTCTCAATTACAATACAATCAGACGAAGTTAATGAACTTACAATGGAGAGATGTTGATGGTACAACAATGATGTACACAAAAATACCTTATATGCAGCATAGTGGATATAGTGTTATCTCACATCCTTATGAACAGTTTGGGCTATTTTCTGTTGGCTTTGCAAAAATGAGTGCCTATGGAGTACCAGGGGTGTGTCTAGATAGAGGTATGTAAAACACTGTGTGGGTTTTTCATGCTGTCTCAAGAACTCTAATCCACTCCCTGACAACATGTCTCAGAAAAAAATTAACAATAAACCAATGTGAATAGCCCTGTACCTCGGTGAATAATTTGCAGAATCACTTTTTTACTGGTTTTTTTTTAATTTTTTTTTTTTTATTTTTTTTTAAATGGTGGCTGCCATGGTGGTCTTCATGTGTATTCTACATCTTGCTGTGTCTTATAAGGAACTGTGCAGATATCTTGGAAGGCTTGGCAAAATGTTGCAAAGCAAGAATGCTTTCAAAAATAGAAATTGTCATCAATTGATAATGCAAAGTGAGTAAACAAAACAATCTAAATCAAATCAATAATTGGTGTGATCACCTATTGCATTCACAACCACATCAGTTCTTCTAGGTACACTTGCAGGTTAGGGATTTTGTATTTAGTGTTTTGTATTGGGCTGTTGCAAATATCTTGGAGAGCTAAGCCATTCTTCACTGTATTTAAGCCTCCTCAGTTGCTGGTCTCTTCATGTAGTCACAGACAGGCTTCGTGTTGAGATCAGGTCTGAGGGTGCCATAAAATCACACAAGGCTCAATATTCTTTACGTTTTATAAGTTAATGACTGCAGTTGTATGTTCGGGATTGTCATGCTTTAGAATAAATTTGAGGCGTTCAGGTGCATGATTTATATCAAACAGGCACTTATCATACATTTCAAATATTTGCTTTTAGCAGAAGACAGCTTTTTCTCCTAAGGGCTAGAGAGAAGTACAAGAATTAGTGTTTTGTAGGTTAGTGAGGCATGATGGTGCAAGTTTAAGGTGACATTTCTGCAAGTTGGGTATTTGGTCAGAATTAACGGTCTCCATGCTGAGAAGTACAGGCAGATACTCAATCATGTAATACAATCAGGGAGGTGTCTGGCCCCACATTAATTCTGCAACATGACAATGACTCCCAAACAGTCATAGTCCATAAGACACCGACAAAGTATATGGAGTCCTGGAAGTGATGGTGTGGCAAATCCAGAGCCTTAATATCTGCCTTAATATCAGAAGCACCTTAAATCTACTGAACTATGCTTGGTTCTCAAAGATGTTTGCAACAACCGAAACAAGGTCCCTACAAACCTGTCTGCAAGTATACCTAGAGGAATTGACCCAGTTTTAAAGGCAAAGGGTGGTCACATACACTGATTTGTTTTAGATGTTTCTGCTGTTAAAGGGAAACTCCAGTGCCAGGAAAACAATCAGTTTTCCTGGCACTGCAGGTACCCTCTCCCTCCCATCCCAGGTAGCTGAAGGGGTGAAAACCCCTTCAGGTCACTCACCTGAGACCCTGCCAATGTCCCTTGGCGGTAGTTTCAGGTCGGCATCGCTCCTAGTAATTCAGTCAGCCAGTGGGCGAGACTGATCCCGCCTGCCGGCTGAGGAAACCTAATGCGCAGCAATGCCGCACACGCTCATTGGGTCTCCCCATAGGAAGGCATTGAAAGATTTTCAATGCTTTCCTATGGGGAACTGAGCGACGCTGGAGGTCCTCCCACAGCGTGGGGACGTCCAGCAACGCTCTAGCAAAGAATCTTTGCTATGAATCAGGAAGTGGCTGTCTAGACAGCCACTAGAGGTGGAGTTAACCCTGTGGCTTTTTTTTTTTCTATTCTCTCCCTCCCCCCACCCCCCCCTCCTTAAATCGGTGACCTGTTTACTCACTCAGTGCTATTATTTGAGAGACTTAGACACTTCAAATAGGTCAGAACTAAAACCTGCTGAGAATGGATAAAGTACGATTTGGTAACTCACCACTTCGATTGTGTAAAAGTTAGTGCTTTCTTGAGCCATTAGATGAAACCTTGACAACTCTTGTATAAGATGTCTACAATACAAAACTAAAATACTGTCCAGGCTGCCTCTGCTTGATCTGTATCCAATATTACACCACCAACCCTGTGCCTGTGCACTCTGAACTTGTACTGACAGAATAGCTTCTAAGTGTGCTTTCTATTAAAGCTGAAATGTATTATGGTACTAAATTAAATCTACAACTTTAAAAAATGAACCTTCTATGACCTATAAATGAGAAACTGTGGCTTGGACAATCCAGATTTCTGTTCTCACCCATTATATTTTATTTTTCAATCTAGTACAAAGTCTGCACTCCAGTGTTCAATCTATGGATGAGTTGCCACTCAACAGAACAGATGGAAAAACTGTTTTTTCTCCTCTTCACCCAACATGCATTGCCTGGGGAAGGTCACATTTTCGCACCTTTGATGGGTCTTATGTGATCCAGTCTGGTAACTGCACAGCTGTACTCCTCGCACTTAAAGATCATGAAACCAGTTCTCAATCCTTCAGCGTAGAAAGGAAAATGAAGCCAGACATTGCACTGATAATCAGAACTTCTGGCATGACTATTGAGATACCAGTCAATGAACCAGGAGAAGTAACAGTGAGTGTCTCATCATCCTCCATAAATTTGTCACCATTGTGTCCATGTTGAGATGGCAATGCCCAGTCCAAACATGAAACAGGAGGGTTCCTAAAACTTGGTGTTTTGTGTCTGATACGTGATGGTAGTTCCATCACACTACTATATCTTTAGCATCTTATCCAATATATTGTAATTGGCTTTAACTATTGTCTAATTTGTCTGAGGCCAGTTGCCACCAACTATCAAACTAAAACTGAGTTGACTATATGTAAATCTAATCTAGTTAAGCAATAAGCTGAACTTGTCAATACAAATTTAAATTTCCCATAATTTATTGGTTTGTGAATAACCATAATTAGCTAGTCAATTTAACCTAATTTTGAGATTAGCTACAGAATACTAAAGATTGAAAATGGTGTTTTTTTTTTTTTTAAATTTTTTTTTTTTTTTAATATTCCATCCCCTCTTCCCTCCTATTCCCATTCTATTGAGACTGAGGATTTGGGAACACTTTAACCAGATCTGAGTTATACAGAGTGAGTCTATAATTTTCATTTTTCTTCTTTTCAATCTCTAGGTAGATGGAGTCCAGTTTTACCTTCCATTAAGTTTTCAGGAAGGTCCACTAAACGTAACACGACTTGGTCCATTTACTGAAGCAAGCTTTTCTTTTGGGCTCAGAGTTCTGATTGGAAAAGGATTCCTTTATCTTACAATCCCCAGCTTTTCTGCACTGACTGGGCTTTGCGTGGGATATACTGGCAACTCTACAAATCAATCCAGTTTAGGACTTCCTACAGATGAGCCTTGTGCCTCTGGCAGCTGGAGGTATTATGAGGAATGCAACAGACAAATTAGTAATATAACCAATACTACCACATCCTGTAGCTTGCTGGAAGAATTGGACGTATTTAAAGAATGTTCTGAAGTTCTGGATTCCAAACCATTTGTTAAAAGTTGTATGTTTGAGGTCTGTGAAAATGCATTTTTTGACAAATGCAAGATTTTGGAGAGTTATGCTAAGGCTTGCGCAGTAGAAGGTGTAAACATGAATGGATGGAGGAATCTGGCGAAATGTGGTAAGTCTCTTAAATCAATGTATGGGTTTATGGTCTAGAAATGTCTCCTAAATAAATCGTTCTCTTTAATATCCACAGACCTTCAATGTCCGTTGAATAGTTACTATGAAAGCTGTTCACCTTTTTCAACCTGCTTGGGTTCTCAAAGCTCGGAGTGTGACAGAAAACAATGTTTTGAAGACTGTGTTTGTCAACCGAATTATAAACTCCAAATGGGTTCATGTACCCCCATGGAACAATGTCTCTGGGGAGGTAACTATTACCCTAATGGAACAGAACTGCTCAGCAGTAATTGTCAAACAATGTGCCTGTGCAATGGTTCCACAGGAGAAGTAGAATGCCAAAATGTTAATGGCTGTGATCCTGGGTATATGTGTGGACTTGACAATGACCTGTGGTCTTGCCTTGCATTTATAAAGGAATCCTGCTCGGTCTATACAAGTTCTAACTATGTAACATTTGATGGACATTTTGGCAGTATTATTGGCTATTGTGACACCAAAATGGCAGGTCTTTGTGTGCCAACTAATGAGTTGGAGAATTTCGATGTGCACTTAATTACCCATGAAGGAGCAACACCTGGATCAAATCATATCAAAGCTGTTGATATCTACATATCTGGAAGACTGGTGACCCTCAGCCATGTGTACAATGGAAGAGTTGAGGTAAATGGAGCTGGTGCTTTTTATGCTTGTGGACTTTATACCATATTTTAATTTAAATTTACATTTTTGTTTTCATTTTCCTCATGTGTAAAATTTGTCCATTTTAGGTGGATGGTGTGTTATATGACACACCTGTTTTACTGAATGGTGGCGAAGTTGTAATCTTTCAGAGTGGTCTGGGTGGAGTTATCGTGCTTTCATATGATGGTCTGACCTTCTCATTTGATAATGGACAAGTCTTGGCTCTTATTCCTATGTCCTATACTGGTGCGGTATGTGGTCTTTGTGTCTCTGAGCCCACTAACCCAGAATTGGAGATCTGCAGGAGTGACTGCCATAAAAACTGCAGCACATGTTCCCTTATGGGAAGCTACGACTTGGATAGCTGTGGGATGCTTGTGGATGACAATGGACCATTCAGAGACTGTTACAGGAAGCTTGACACTGAAAGCTTTATCCACAGGTGTATTGCAGATCTATGTAATGAGGATGACCTGTGCAAAGTTCTTTCCAGCTACACCACAGCATGCCAGGAAGAAGGAGCAGTAGTCCATTCTTGGAGAACTGACACATTCTGTAGTGAGTATACTAGTACAAACCCTGGGCACACTTGCATAAACAAGGCTTATAGATCTATCCACTGATTGAATCAGTGTTCTAGCAATTGCACTTGCTGGCAATTTAAGTGCCACTTCAACACCTGTTGGCAATAGATATGCAAATGATTGCTGCAAAAAAACTTGCAGATAACTTGTGGTTGGATGACTCAAGGTGCTACAGCAGTTAAAGAAAATTAATGTGAAAAAAAAATCGCAGGACTGACGGTATCCACCCACGAGTAATTAAGGAGTTAAGTGGGGAAATAAGTGAAACTCTGTATTTCATTTTTCAAGATTCTTTTGTTTTAGGTATTGTACCGGAGGATTGGGGGAAGGCAGATGTCGTTCCTATATTTAAAGTGTTCAGATTCCTTGCCTGGAAGTTAGACCTGTGAGCTTAACTTCTGGGACTGGGAAAATACTTGAAGGGCTATTAAGGGATAATATTCAGGAATTCGTTGGGAAGAACTTTGTTCGCAATAATCAGCATGGTTTTATGAAACATAGGTCATGTCAAACTAACCTAATTGCATTCTGCAAAGAAGTAAATAGAAGTATAGATCAGGGTGTTGCAGTGGATGTGATCTACTTGGATTTTGCCAAGGCATTTGATACGGTTCCTCACAATAGGTTAGTTTCAAACTAAAAGAAATTTGTCTAGATGAATATTCTTGTTCTTGGGTAGAACATTGGCTTAAGGATAGAGTACAACGAGTTGTCATTAATGGTAAATTTTCAAGCTGGACAAGTGGTAAGTGGTGTCCCTCAGGGTTCTATTTAACATTTATAAATTATCTTGAAATAGGCATTGAAAGCAATGTATCAGTGTTTGCAGATGACACACAACTTTGTGAGCAGGATATTGCTTTGCTGCAGAGGGATTTAGATAGATTGGGGGACTGGGCACTAAAATGGCAGATGAAATTTAAAGTAGAGAAATGCAACTTACACACTAAATGGTAGTGAATTAGGGATAACCACACATGAGAAGGATTTGGGAATTGTTATAGACAACAAATTAGTCAGCAATATTCAATGTCAATCTGCAGTTGCTAAGGCCAGTAAGGTTTTGTCATGTAAAAATTCTCGATGAAAACAGTTGCCTCTTTATAAATTGCTGGTAAGACCACACCTTGAATATGCTGTGCAATTTTGGGCACCTGTTATAATGGATATCATGGCACTAGAAAGTGCAGAGAAGAGCTACAACATTGATAAAAGGAATGGAGCATTTTATTTATGAAGAAAGGTTAAAAAAATTTAAACTTTTAGTTTGGAAAAAGGTGCCTCAGAGGGGATATAACATTATACAAATATATTTGAGGCCAGTGCAAACCATTATCTGGAAATCTATTCATAAACAGGGCTATACATAGGACACGAGGTCACACATTTAGGCTGGAAGAATAGAGATTTCATGTAAGTCCATCTAAGGAATTTGTTTTTCTTTCTAACGTAAGAGCAATAAGGATATGGAATTCTTTGTCTGAAGGTTTTGAGTCCATACAGATGTTTAAACAGCAATTGGATAAATACTTGCAAAAACATAACATACAGGGATCTAATATCTAATTAGTGAGGGGATAGCTGCTTGATCCAAGGATAAATCTGACTGCTATTTTGGGGTCAAGAAGGAATTTTTTCCTAGTTTGTTGCAAAATTGGAAGCGCTTCAGACTGGGTTTTTTGCCTTGTTTTGGATAAACAGCAAAAACATATGTGAGGAAGGCTGAACTTGATGGACACAAGTCTCTTTTCAGCTATGTAACTTCACAGTAGCTGTAAAGGGGGAGACTTGACATCTACTTCCCATTTCCCTCCAACTGCAAAGTGGATGTATCATGAAATGATCAATGTCCAGAAATGCAATTTTTAGATGACTCTCCACAACTTACAAAATGGTGACCTTTGTAATTTTCAACAAATTTCCAGTGACTTGTAGGAGAGAGCTCAGATTTTTAACTGATTTTCAAGAAATTAACGAACTATATAGATCTAAATCCTGCCACTTCTCTGCTCCTTCTTTAAAGGTAGATAACATGAGTACTATTGATGTACTTGGATGTATGCTTGTTCCATAAATCTTTAATGCGGTTGTATTCTGAGTAGAGGTAATAATGGGAAGTTGGCAATCCAATCTCTAGATGAACCACCTGCAGGATGGGCATTATCTGCTGCGCTTGTGGTAAGCAGACCAGCTGGCTGCGGGTATTTGTGTAGGTTGGTGTTTACTCTGCTTTGTGCTACATTTGCTAAAACACTTTTGACTGCATTATTGTGAACACTAAAATAATTCTGTGAATGCAATGGTGGGAGGATGAAGGTGGATGAACTGCAGAGTCAAGCAGGGAGTATGCTTTTCTATTCTCTCCTAGAAGTAGTGCAACGTGTTTATTTAGCTCACATGGTAAACTTGCTGTACCACCTCAATGTGGAGAAAAGTTTAATTCCACCTGCACCCGATCTTCTCTCCTGATGTACGCTGCCATGAACATTTGTTCTGTTTCTATTAATGTTTTGCTATACTTTTAATATAAAAATTACGACTTCTTGTTTTGCAGGTCATCAGTGCCCACCCAATTCTCATTACACAGTTTGTGGCCCCAGCTGCCCTCTAGCATGCAACAACTTCCAACCACACTTCTGTCCTCTGACTTGCCGGGAGAGTTGCTCCTGTGATTCTGGCTATGTTCTTGGTGGAGGAAAGTGTGTCCTTCCTGAAGACTGTGGCTGCCTATATAATGGCCACTACTTGCAACTTGGTGAGGCTTTCTACGATGATGATTGCTGGCAGTTGTGTGAGTGTCTCAATGGTACTGTCACATGCAAAGAACAAGCCTGCCACCGGGGAGAAGAATGTGTAATTGACAAAGGGGTGAGGTCATGTCTTCCCAAAATGATGCCAGCCTGCTGGGTCACAAATAATCTGTATTACCACACATTTGATGGTGCCATCTTGGATGCCAATGGGAATAGAAACTATACCATGAGTAAGCTATGCCAACCTAGTGACCTGCTTGCGTTTGAAGTCTATTTGCAAAGTGAGGCTGTTGAAACAAACTTCACAATGCTGAGCACAGCCACTCTTCATGTATATGGGCACAGCTTGACAGTATCCAGGAACACTGAAGGAATACAGGTAAGGTGGGGACGTGTGACTTGGTTTGCTTTTTGTTCCATCGAAGTATAGGCTAGTAGAAGAAATTGGCTACACACATCTCGTCTTGCAGTGTGTACGTGTTTGCTCTTTATCCTTTGAATAACATCTAGAATTCTTGCCTTAGGTCTGTCATGTTACACCAAATAGCAAAATTGCATTCACCTTGAGTTTTTTTTTTCTGAAGAAAACTAGAGCTGTCCTATACAGTCTCTTAATACACCAGAACTCTTAATTTAGTAAGAATGATAGGGGCTTGGAATATGAAAACAAACATAGGCTTCGAGAATGAAGCTCCAGCCATCAGCACACTTGAAACAGTTGGCTTTTACTGTGTCCAGGCAGCATACATGTTGACCCCTCTAATCAATCCTTTAAACTAATTAAAGTGTGATGCCATTACAACTTTCATGGCACAGAAGTCCTCAAATAGAACTTTTAGGTCACACACTAGAAGGCAAGGCTTTTACCATAACCATAAGGCTTTTAGAGACAGTGCAGACCATCTATTTTTACAAGGACTTTTCTTCTAAATTGAATTACAATATCTAAGAATTTAATTCTTGAAATGTGCTTCTTTCAAGAGCAGCTGTTTTAGGTTTAACAATCTTTTTTTAATGATAATTAAAGCAAATAAATCTAGTTGTAAATAGTATTCATATTTTGTTAGAACCATCTCTGCAGTAGGTTTTTTCCTCAAACTAGTCTTGCTTTTTATCTTGTAGGTAGATGGAGAAACGCAATACTTCCCAATCGTGGTAGAGTTTGGTAAGATTGTGGCTTCAAAACACGGTCCTGCCATACATATAACCTCAGACTTTGGTCTCTTTATTTTTGGTCCTTCGTGGGTCTCCCTCCAAATATCAGTGAGATACATGGGTAATGTTTGTGGCCTATGTGGTAATGCAAATGGGAATGCCGGTGATGACTTTGATGCCGTAAATGCCACAGAATTCTTATTGCAATGGATTTCTGAAGAGATGTGCGCTTATCCAACGAACATGAGTGGTTGTGTATTCAATGAAACAAGCAAATTTGAAGATAAAAATTATTGTGGCCAACTCCTGATGAAGGAGGGATATTTTAGACACTGCCATGCTGTTATTCCCCCAGAGCCGTACTTTAAGACATGCATATTGCATATGACCCTGGAGAGTGGCCACGAGGAAGCCCTAATTCAAAATCTACAACGTTATCGGGATGTCTGTCTCTCAGCTCGCACAATTGTCCACCCTTGGGGAACTGGCTCACAAGTTGAAGATCAAATAGGTACAATTTCACAATACTAGCCATCAATACTAGCCACAGAGGTTTTTATCTTCTTACATTTCTATTCATTGTTTCCTTTTCAGAACTTACAAAGTACCCAATGAAAGAGAAAAGCAGCCTTATTGAGAGAACATCTGGCTATAACCCTCAAAAGCGCCAACATTGTTTCATCTTTCAGAATAATTATATTCCTTTTGGTGGTCTAACATTTAAAGAATTTGCTGGGTCTTCCAATGTGTCTCTTGTCCAGTTTTGTCCTGAAGAAAGCAATATAACCCATGAATACTTTGCTGTTCATTATATGTATAGTGATACAGAGAGTAGGGGACAGCTCTGGTTTAGAGTGTATGGAGTGGACATAGTCTTGGATAATCAAGAACCGTTTAATGTTTGGGTAAGTGTGTTCTACTTGGCCAACATAAATGGTGTGGCTTTTTTTTTTCTCTTCCCTTCCTCCTGCCTTTTCCTTCCTTCCTCCTCATTCTCTTTAAAAACCCCTCTGACCAAGGGGGCATTGGCCTAGAACTTGCTGCTTTAGATTCTTATAGCGCTTACTGAATTCTGCTCTTCCTCGATCTGCCTACTTAACTTTTTTTTTTTTGCTTTCTGGTAGATCAAGTGCAGACTGTAAATTTACCTCATTAAAGTCAAATGGATGAATGTATTCAACCTTTCTGAAACTGTCTAATACAGTGTCTGTTATAATACTGAACAGAGGTTTTTGTTATGCAGGTAAATGGGATGTTCATCGATCCACCAGCCGTTATTCTTCCAGGAAAGGTTTGGCTGAATCAGAATGGCCTCCTATTAACTCTGGAGACTGATATTGGTTTATCTATCCTGTATGATGGACAACTTATCTTAATATTATTTCCTGAGAACTTCCATGGTTCTATCTGTGGGCTCTGTGCACAAACAAACACCAGTGAATTTTCAACCCCAATCACACCCACAAGTGCTAATTCTTGGAGATGTAATGGTTCGGCATCAAGCGATCCCAGCCTCTGTCTGTTACTATTGGATGAAAGGGGCCCCTATGGAGCTTGCCATGATGTCTTCAGCCCATTCGCATTTTATGACCTATGTCTTGCCCAACAGTGCCGATATGATGGGGATAATCTGTCAGTTTGCCAGACTCTCCATGATTATGCCATGATATGCCAGTCACAAGGTGTCTCTGTCCAGCCCTGGAGAAAAAATGACTTTTGCCGTATGTTTTTGACTGATTAAATTCAGGCTATTATAATTCAAACCAGTGGTGTATCTAGAGGCAGATCTTACAATGCACTAGACAACAAATAGTGACTTGAAAGCCACGTTGGGAAAAAATTGATCTAAAATAGAGGATTGGGGGGGGAACAAACTCCATCTCTGCTGTAAGCACAGCTTTACCATTTTGGCCTAACTTTGCCATTATGGTCTTTCAGTTCTTATGACTTTTGAAGTAGGAGTTAAAGGCACCCAAACCATTTCGGCTCATTGAAGTGGTCTGGGTTCAATGTCCCAAGTCTCTTAATCCTGCAGTAGTAATTATTGCAGTTATTGAACCTGCAATAATTACGATCTACGATTTAACTCCACTTAGTGGCTGTCTACCAGACCGCCACTAGAGCGACTTCTGGGTTGTTGGGTGACTTTTTTGATTGTCTAACTGACAAGTTGGTTTCTGGCACTATAGTATAACTTTATGGAAGTTAAAACTTGTTAAACGTGTGCTGTGGTTAAGAGCAAACCCTCACGACTAGTTTCCGAATGAAGTGTTTTTGTGTCCTAGCTTTCCTGTGTCCTTTGAGAAGTGTGTACACACCCTGTGTGAGGCCCTGTGGTGACCGGTGTATTGGAGATGGCTGCCTTGCTCATTGCATGGAGGGGTGCAGCTGCCAGGAAGGCTTGGTGTGGGATGGCTTGGATTGTGTGGATGCAATTTTTTGCCTACAAAGTACTAAAGAAGAGGTAACTGTTCCTAATAACGTACATGTGAAATACAATTGTCTTGTCTTTAAAACATTACTGGTCCTGAAAAGGTCTAAAAACGATGTTATTTACTTTATTCTCCTTGCAGCTGGTGATTTATGAGTCTACGGAAAGAAATCAGCATCTTGTCTGTCAGCAGAATGAGACTTCTCAGGCCTGTCTGCAGTGTATAGTAAATTCTACTGAAATCACATCGTTCGGTAACTTCTCCAGATCTCTGAATTACAATGGCACGTATGACATCCTAAAAATCTGCAATTATCTCTCAAAAATCTGGTTAAGAGTTGTGCTGAAAGTCCACCATGGTGTACCAGGAAAACTTCACATTTTCTTCCAGAATAGCTTTGTCACGATCACAAACTCTCTACATGTATGGGTGAGTCACTTAGATACCACTTCCTTCAAGGAAACCGTGTATTGTGAAATAAACCTAACAGCACTTTGTCTCCCACGTCTCCTAGGTAAATGGTAAGCAGGTGTGGCTGCCTTTTGCTGGACCTTCAAACTCCTTTATTAAGTATTCAGAGGGACTGGTGTCCTTTATCTCGCCTGGTATCATGGATATAACGTTGAACCGTTGGGGAGATGTTCACATTACCATGTCACATGACTTCCCCCACTTGCTCTGTGGTGTCTGTGCCAGCCTTAAACATGGGCATTCGCTGGACAGCTGGAGGGCTGATGACTTGTCCTAGTAATGTTTCAGTGGCGTCCTGTTGCCCATCGGATGTTGCAGGTTTATAGTTCAGTTTCTCCTATGGACATGTGCTTCCTGTAATCATTCCGTTTACAGCACTCTTGTAACATGCTTGTATTAATAAAGTAAGATTCTTATAAAAATAAAACTTGGAAAGATTATCAAGTCACTTTTTTTTTCATATTCTTTGTTACTGTTGCATTTCTGGAAGTGGTCCTAACTTTTAATGGGAAACTATCAATATTTAGAGCCGAATAAGAAACAAATTGTTCAAAGGCAATCAAGTTATCTGGAGATTCAGTAGACTTTAACATTCTTGTCGTCTTTGAAATGGACTTTAAAGGGACACTAGTCACCAGAACTACAGCTTATTGTATTTGATCTGGAAAGTGTAGTCAATCTCTTCAGGCTTTTTGCAATAAACAGTATTTTTAGAAAAATACAGAGTTGACATTACAGCCTAGTGATACCTCCACTGACCACTCCTCAGATGGCTACTGGAGGTGCTTCCTGGGGCAGTGCTGCACAGTCTGACTGACATTCATTGTCTCCACCCTCTGCATGCAGACACTGACCTTTCCTTATAGGGATGCATTGATTCAATTCATCTATGAGATGATGCTGGTTTGCCAGGGCTGTTTGGCCTGTGCTGGCTCTGCCCCTGATCTGCCTTCTTGAGTGTCAGCCAATCATATGGGGAAGCATTGTGATTGGCTCAGGCTACCACTTCTGATGTTGGCAAGGAGGCAGGTCAGGGCAAAGCCAGCAGGAGCAGGCTGGAATAGGTAAGGTTAAGACTTGACTATTTCTGGAGGCAAAGAGGGGGGTCAGGGAAGGGCTAGATAGTAGGTTTTTTTTTTTTTTTTAAACACTACTAACACATACATGTTTGTGTTCCTGACCCTACAGTGTTCGTTTAAATCTAAATCTATTTTAAATCGGTCATTGAACTGAAACCTATTGGGATAAAATGGTAACCCAGTGCTATATGTTGGTCTCTAACTTTCAATTTCTTTAAGAAGAATGCTGGCTTTAACTAGTAATCGGAGTGGTTACAGCAGATTGGTTTATCCATCAGTTTCTGCAAGTTGTTGTGATTAAATTTAGTGGGGGTGTTTTTGTTTTGGTTGGTTTTTTTTTTTTGGTATCTTTGCAGCTCAGCTGGTGTTTTATGGTCTGTATTGGGAAGTGACTTCTTCAAAGCTCACAGAGCCAAGGTTCACCTACTTACAATATCTATATGGCCAGTCTAGGATGATCTATCCAAATATTGATATTACTGATTCCTTCCTGTGAGCTAGCAATGTAGTGGGAGGTTGGAGGATGGATAGAATCGTTCCATTTAAAGTTGAAATAGTAGTTTGTGCTTTGTTTAAGGCACACGGTTTAGGGTTCTGTAAAATGGCACAGAATTGCATGATTTTGCTATTACATGATAAGTTATGATTTTATTAAATACACGGAGGAGAGTATTGCAGATCCCTTTCTTTACTGTTCATCAATAGCAGCAAAGGATATAAACCATGAAAAAAAAAAAATGAACATACAGTGACATAGGCTCGTCCCAGTATAATAGGCAGCACTTCCCTTCCATTTCCCTCTTTCTGAAGATGTAACACTATACAGAGTCCAAAACAGGAACAGCAATATAGTCCAGAGATAAACAAAAATGTAGAAACTTCAACCCTAGAGGAGGATCATAACATCAATTAACATGGAAGCACAACTTGATGACTGACGAAACTGTATTCGCATGAAGAGCTCTTCACATGCCGAAACCAGACATTCCACCGGAGCGCATTAGGCTGTGAAAACAAAGAACAGGAGCCCAAGGTTGAAATCGGTATTTAAGACTGACATCAAGGCCCCACCAATATCTAGAGAGAAGTAACCAAATAGACCCAAACTGACATAGTTACAAAGTCAAATCCCTTCCAACACAGATCCCACTTACTGTACCAATCAAAGCGATACATGTCACCTATATATTGAAATAAACTGGGTGGGAACAAACAAGTCATAACCTGAGCAGTATAAAATGGGTGGGACAATACTCGTCTCCGTGTCTTTAATAAAATAATGACTTTTCGTCATGTAATAGCAAAATCATGCAATTTTCTGACAAGACACAGAGGCTCATATTGCAAGTTTAAAGCTGATCGACTACTGCCGCAAACGTATGAGGAACCGGTCTGAAGTAGAATTCCCGAAAAAACGATTCCCTCGACCAGTCAGCCATCTTCATGAGGTCCTCCAGGCGCGAGCCTGAAGCCATCAGTGAAGATGCCAAGGCCCCCCTGATCGAATGGGCACCGAAAATCGCAGTGTCAATACCGGCTTGAGAGAGTAGCCATTTAACCCATCGAGACAAAGTGGTGCTAGTTATGGGTTGAAACGGCGGACGGGTAAATAGAAATACATAGGGGGAGGATGCGAAATGGTGTATCCTCATATGCGCGTAGGCAAGCCACCGGACATAGCACCGGTGTAGTGGGGAAGCTCGGATAAAATACTGACCTAATAGACTTTTTGGTGCGTCTGCTGATATTGAATGTCACTCCTTCTGGGGTATATGATCTGGCATTAAAGTCCAGTGCTCGGACATCCGAGACCCTCTTACAGGAGATGAGACAAAACAAACAGACCAACTTGGCTGATAGTTGTCTTAGGGAGAGCGCGGAATTAGTGGACCAAGAAGCGAGGAAGGATAACACCACCGATACATCCCAGGTCGCAGTGTAGCGCGGTCTGGGCGGCCGAGAGAGCTGAGAACCTTTGAGGACCCGGACACCAGGGGGTGCTGGCCCGCCGGGCATCCATCGAACCCCTGATGTGTTGAGGAGATGGCCGACCGATATAGGTTGATGGTCCTGTATGCCTTACCTGCTTCAAAAAGTCAGGAACTGTAGGACCGCAGAATGGGGTCACTAGGACCAGTTCGGCCTGATATCTGCAAGAGTGTAGAAGGGTGCGAGGGATCATGGAGAATGGGGGGAAAGCATATAGGAGGTCTCCGCTCCAAACCTTTAGGAAGGCGTCCACTGCCTCCGCCGCATTTGGAGGCCCTTCTTTTCCACTAGGAAAATATTGCTTACGAACCCCATGGAGCCCGGGGGTACCCATTCTATTGCTCTCTTGGTGAGATGGCCGACCAATATAGGTTGATGGTCCTGTATACCTTACCTGCTTCAAAAAGTCAGGAACTGTAGGACCGCAGTTACAGGGGCTGAAACGGGATTCATGTCTCGAGCCAGGCACCAACGAGCCCAAGCTCGCCAAGCTGACCCATATGCCCGTCTAGTGCCGGGAGCCCATGCCATTGCCAGTAGGCGTCTAGTAGTGTCCGAAACTCCCTGGACCTCCCAGGGTCCCCTGAAATCCGCCACGCCAGGAGCGGGAGGGAGCCCTCTAACCGGAGAGGGTGGCAACACCCTATCGGATCCAGTAGAAGTTCCTGGGAGGGTGGCAACAGTCTGGGATAATCCACTGTCATCCCGAGAAGTTGAGGGAACCACGATTGTGTTTCCCAGAATGGGGTCACTAAGACCAGTTCGGCCTGATATCTGCAAGAGTGTAGAAGGGTGCGAGGGATCATGGAGAATGGGGGGAAAGCATATAGGAGGTCTCCGCTCCAAACCTGCAGGAAGGCATCCACTGCCTCCGCTGCATTTGGAGGCCCTTCTTTTCCACTAGGAAAATATTGCTTACGAACCGTGTGGAGCCCGGGGGTACCCATTCTATTGCTCTCTTGGTGAGAAGCGAGGATAGCTCATCATCGATCGACCTGCGATCCCAGAGGGAGAAGCAGATCGGTCGAGGAGGAGGGATAGTTACAGGATTCCCTACAAGGTCTATGTGGAAACCTCGAATGGTGTTTAGTACCCAGGGGTCGGAGGTTATCTGTGCCCCGGTTGGGAAAAAATGTTAGAGTCTGCCACCTACATAAACATGCAAAGAAACATGAGGTATGAGTAAACTCCCCATAGTTACCACAGAAGCCTCTGGATCGCCACGGGCGTCCGCGTGATGGGAAGAATGGGGAATGGGCACTTGTCTTCTGGAAGTTGGGGCAGTGCTCAAAAGAGCCCCGTCCCAAGCCACGGGACTGAAAGTAGGACCGGCCAAACAGACGGCTCCTGAATCTGCTGGCCCTGGTGGAGACCCGTCCCTGAAAAACCCATCTCATGGAGGCTTGGGCCTTGGGCCTTGTCAAGGGCCGTAAATGCCCCCACAAAGCGCCACAGGTCTTTTATGAAGGAGTCGCCAAATAGTAATCCTTGGGCGTCCTTCCCAGCCTCTGTTAGGGCAAGGTTGGCCAGTTTAGGCTCTATTTTAAACAAAATGGCTTTATGCCGTGCAATAGAGAGGGAGGTGGCCCTTTGGAGCCAACCATGGGGGTCTTCGGGGTCAACCATACGGTTTCCAGCTCTGGCATCCTCCGCCAGTTTGAAAAGTTTTGCCAGTGGACCAAATATGTCTAAATGTTTATCCTGGCATATTTTCAGGGCAGAGTCTAGGCCCTTACGTGGGTTCCAGCCCAATTTAGTTAGGAACTTGTCATTTTCTGATCAACTTCAGGGGTATCTCAGACTTTATTTGGCACCGTAGGCCTTGGGCACTCTGCCCTCAGTTTGTTCCATGCCGCTTTACTTAGCGGGTGTCGTACTCAATTTTCAAGGTACTTGGCTACATGGTCCGCTGGGAGCCACTCCGCTGACCTCGGATGGTGAAACTCATCCGGGTCGAAGAGAGGTTCGCCCAACGGATCCAAGGATTCTACCTGGTGCTCTTTTGCGTGGGTGGGACACGCTTTCTGGGGCGACCACAGGTACGCCAGTTGTAACAGTTCTGGAGGCATAGGGGTGTTTGGACTTTTGGGTCGCCTTCTTGGGTGTTCCCTCAGACAGGTCCACAGTGGGACGCAGAAGAGGTGTCGTGGAACCTGACATTTGCGCGTCCAAAGGACGTGGTAGGAGGGCCTGGGAGATGGTAAGGGAGAGGGTAGAAGACATGGACCTCATGGCTGCCATGATGGCATCTGTCATCGAGCGCTGTAGCACCAAGAATTGGTCCCCTTCGGGTTGGGTGGGTCTATCTGCCAGAGTAGATGGCGTGTCATAAATGACAGGGGTCTCTCCCAGAGGCAAAGGGGCATCTATCACCCCAGAGGGTGGTGAGCTGGAAGGTATCCTGGGTTTGGGCATATTGGATGCAGCTCAATATTCCTACTAGTGAGTTACAGGGTAGTAAGGGTTAGTCACCCAAACTATAGGGAAAGAGAATGATAGGGATCTCACCGGGGTCCAGATCAGAGGCACACAGACACACACAAGGTAGTATGAGAGACAGGAAGTCGGAAAATGACCGCCGTGAGTCTTGCGAGATTCACAGTAAAAACCAGTGAATTTGTCAATAGAAACGAACCGAACGCGTGGTAAAATAGGTGAATTTGTGCGAAGAAAACAGACAAATGTAAAACAGACGAATGAGTAAGCTGCACGAACCAATTAGTTTAACACGGCAAATAGGCGAATGTTGCTATATGCCGGTGAAACTAACGAATGGTCTGTGTTCGTGAATTTAGCCAGATGGCATGATTCATGCACAAAACAGCCGAACAGAACAGAGAAAAGCAGCGCAAAATGGCGCCCGAGGACAGGGAGAGGAGAGATGGCGAGAAAAAAGATGAGATAAGAGCAAATCATAGAAAAGCCAAACTGAGAGTGCACAGATATATATTTCACACAGGAGGTTTGGAACCCTGGGACACAAAAATATGTATATACAGACATACAATAACATAAATAGATAAACTGAGGAGAAAAGATTCCTGAATAGAATCAAATAAAAGAATAGTATTGAATCTGTCAATAAAGAAGAAACAATAGGACAATAAATGACAATAAATAGCAGAATAACAACCATAACTGACAGAATAAACAAGTAATCAATGAGAGGAAGATGTGAGCTGTTACTTATCTTTGGAGCAGCAAAGAAAGAGGGAATGGAAGGGAAGTGCTGCCTATTATTCTGGGACCTGAGTGGGAGGGGCCTATGTCACAGTATGTTTATTGTTTTTTCATTCTGTTTGTATCCTTTGCTGCTATTGGTGGACAGTAAAGAAAGCGATATGCAATATGAGCCTCCGTGTCTTGTCATAAAATCCATAATTCTGCAGTTTTACCGTGTGACATCCGGGAAAAGTTTTAGACTATGGGGTATTTACCTGCCTTTAGTATGATCTATACCAAGACTCATATGGCAGGAACAACAATCCACAACATTGAGCAAAGTACACCAAAACCAAAGTGGCCGCTTTACGCTGCGATTCTCGTAAAACCCATTTTGAAATGTGTTAAGTGAAAGGTAGGTGTTACTGGGTTTGTGCGGTAGGTGTTTTCAGGGTAGTTAGCACTCAGGGAGGTAAGTGAGTACTAAGTTCATTCATTGCCAAGTATAATAGATGACCAGGGTTTGTAATCCGTGACTCTGTGATTAATGGAGTTATAACCGTAGCCATCACACTAGGGACAGCGGCTGCTCACCGCTCGCCTGCTAAGCATTGCATGGTTTGCATTTTTGCAGAAAGCGGTTTATCGTCTCGTAGCAACAAACACACATTTTATGGTCACGTTCAGACGTTTCTGTTCTCTGGCTTACTAATGGGGAACTTCTGAAACTGCAGTCACCGCATTCTCCACTTCCTTCGTTAAAATGGGGGAAGGTTATCACGGCTGACACAAAACAACCCACGGACTGACTTCTCACAATGCTCAGCCAGGCTGTCAAATTTAAGAGCAGCAGTGAGTTTTGCTGTTTAGCCCGTCTGAATGTGAAGATAATTGCCAACTGTCCATATTTAGGCACAAATCAATTTTTATTTAATTTTTTTGGTGTCTGTATAAAGGAGCTCCACAGCAATAATACTCCCAGTGATGTATCTGTGTGTATAACAGTGCCCCACAGTAATAATACTCCCAGTAATGTGTCTGACTGTATAACAGAGCTCCACAGCGATAATACTCCCAGTGATGTGTCTGAGTGTATAACAGAGCTCCGCAGTAATAATACTCCCAGTAATGTGTCTGAGTGTATAACAGAGCTCCACAGCAATAATACTCCCAGTAATGTGTCTGAGTGTATAACAGAGCTCCACAGCAATAATACTCCCAGTAATGTGTCTGAGTGTATAACAGAGCTCCACAGCAATAATACTCCCAGTAATGTGTCTGAGTGTATAACAGAGCTCCACAGTAATAATACTCCCAGTAATGTGTCTGTGTATAACAGAGCTCCACAGCAATAATACTCCCAGTAATGTGTCTGAGTGTATAACAAAGCTCCACAGCAATAATACTCCCAGTAATGTGTCTGAGTGTATAACAGAGCTCCACAGCAATAATACTCCCAGTAATGTGTCTGAGTGTATAACAGAGCTCACAACAATAATACTCCCAGTAATGTGTCTGAGTGTATAACAGAGCTCCACAACAATAATACTCCCAGTAATGTGTCTGAGTGTATAACAGAGCTCCACAGCAATAATACTCCCAGTAATGTGTCTGAGTGTATAACAGAGCTCCACAGCAATAACCTCCTAGTAATGTGTCTGAGTGTATAACAGAGCTCCACAGCAATAATACTCCCAGTAATGTGTGAGTGTATAACAGAGCTCCACAGCAATAATACTCCCAGTAATGTGTCTGAGTGTATAACAGAGCCCCACAACAATAATACTCCCAGTAATGTGTCTGAGTGTATAACAGAGCCCCACAGCAATAATACTCCCAGTAATGTGTCTGAGTGTATAACAGAGCTCCACAGCAATAATACTCCCAGTAATGTGTCTGAGTGTATAACAGAACTCCACAGCGATAACACTCCAAGTAATGTGTCTGATTATATAACAGAGCTCCACAGCGATAATACTCCCAGTAATGTGTCTGTGTGTATAACAGAGCTCCACAGTAATAATACTCCCAGTAACGTGTCTGAGTGTATAACAGAGCTCCACAGCGATAATACTCCCAGTAATGTGTCTGAGTGTATAACAGAGCTCCACAGCAATCATACTCCCAGTAATGTGTCTGAGTGTATAACAGAGCTTCACAGCAATAATACTCCCAGTAATGTGTCTGAGTGTATAACAGAGCTCCACAGCAATAATACTCCCAGTAATGTGTCTGAGTGTATAACAGAGTTCCACAGTAATAATACTCCCAGTAATGTGTCTGAGTGTATAACAGAGCTCCACAGCAATAATACTCCCAGTAATGTGTCTGAGTGTATAACAGAGCCCCACAGCAATAATACTCCCAGTAATGTGAGTGTATAACAGAGCTCCACAGCAATAATACTCCCAGTAATGTGTCTGAGTATATAACAGAGCTCCACAGCAATAATACTCCCAGTAATGTGTCTGAGTGTATAACAGAGCTCCACAGCAATAATACTCCCAGTAATGTGTCTGAGTGTATAACAGAACTCCACAGCATAACACTCCAAGTAATGTGTCTGATTATATAACAGAGCTCCACAGCATAATACTCCCAGTAATTTGTCTGTGTGTATAACAGAGCTCCACAGTAATAATACTCCCAGTAACGTGTCTGAGTGTATAACAGAGCTCCACAGCATAATACTCCCAGTAATGTGTGTGAGTGTATAACAGAGCTCCACAGCAATAATACTCCCAGTAATGTGTGTGAGTGTATAACAGAGCTCCACAGCAATAATACTCCCAGTAATGTGTCTGAGTGTATAACAGAGCTCCACAGCAATAATACTAATGTGTCTGAGTATAACAGTGCTCCACAGCAATAATACTCCCAGTAATGTGTCTGAGTGTATAACAGAGCTCCACAGCAATAATACTCCAAGTAATGTGTCTGAGTGTATAACAGTGCCCCACAGCAATAATACTCCCAGTAATGTGTCTGGGTGTATAACAGAGCTCCACAGCAATAATACTCCCAGTAATGTGTCTGAGTGTATAACAGAGCTCCACAGCAATAATACTCCCAGTAATGTGTCTGAGCGTATAACAGTGCTCCACAGCAATAATACTCCCAGTAATGTGTCTGAGCGTATAACAGAACTCCACAGCAATAAAACTCCCAGTAATGTGTCTGAGCGTATAACAGAACTCCACAGCAATAACACTCCAAGTAATGTGTCTGAGTGTATAACAGAGCTCCACAGCGATAATACTCCCAGTAATGTGTCTGAGTGTATAACAGAGCTCCACAGCAATAATACTCCCAGTAATGTGTCTGAGTGTATAACAGAGCTCCACAGCGATAATACTCCCAGTAATGTGTCTGAGTGTATAACAGAGCTCCACAGCAATAATACTCCCAGTAATGTGTCTGAGTGTATAACAGAGCTCCACAGCAATAATACTCCCAGTAATGTGTCTGAGTGTATAACAGAGCTCCACAGCAATAATACTCCCAGTAATGTGTCTGAGTGTATAACAGAGCTCCACAGCAATAATACTCCCAGTAATGTGTCTGAGTGTATAACAGAGCTCCACAGCAATAATACTCCCAGTAATGTGTCTGAGTGTATAACAGAGCTCCACAGCAATAATACTCCCAGTAATGTGTCTGAGTGTATAACAGAGCTCCACAGCAATAATACTCCCAGTAATGTGTCTGAGTGTATAACAGAGCTCCACAGCAATAATACTCCCAGTAATGTGTCTGAGTGTATAACAGAGCTCCACAGCAATAATACTCCCAGTAATGTGTCTGAGCGTATAACAGAGCTCCACAGCAATAATACTCCCAGTAATGTGTCTGAGTGTATAACAGAGCTCCACAGCAATAATACTCCCAGTAATGTGTCTGAGTGTATAACAGAGCTCCACAGCAATAATACTCCCAGTAATGTGTCTGAGTGTATAACAGAGCTCCACAGCAATAATACTCCCAGTAATGTGTCTGAGTGTATAACAGAGCTCCACAGCAATAATACTCCCAGTAATGTGTCTGAGTGTATAACAGAGCTCCACAGCAATAATACTCCCAGTAATGTGTCTGAGTGTATAACAGAGCTCCACAGCAATAATACTCCCAGTAATGTGTCTGAGTGTATAACAGAGCTCCACAGCAATAATACTCCCAGTAATGTGTCTGAGTGTATAACAGAGCTCCACAGCAATAATACTCCCAGTAATGTGTCTTAGTGTATAACAGAGCTCCACAGCAATAATACTCCCAGTAATGTGTCTGAGTGTATAACAGAGCTCCACAGTAATAATACTCCCAGTAATGTGTCTGAGTGTATAACAGAGCTCCCCAGCAATAATACTCCCAGTAATGTGTCTGAGTGTATAACAGAGCTTCCCAGCAATAATACTCCCAGTAATGTGTCTGAGTGTATAACAGAGCTCCACAGCAATAATACTCCCAGTAATGCGTCTGAGTGTATAACAGAGCTCCACAGCAATAATGCTCCCAGTAATGTGTCTGAGTGTATCACAGAGCTCCACAGCAATAATACTCCATGATATACCGCCCCTTCAACATAGTGGTGCTTGGGCAGAATTAGGGAAATGAATTATTGATATGTTACTTTATGGAGTTTTAGATAATGTGTCAATTGTACAGCATAAACACATAATCAGAAGAATTCTTGTACTTGTGTAGAAGAGGGGAATTTGTCAGCCTCTACCCATCAACCTCAGCCAACACTCAAAGTGCCTGTACTAGGATAACAAACTACTGCAGGCACACCCTGTGCTTGATCTTAATGAAGGTCCCCGTTCCAGCAATGGTACCAGTCACATAGCACCAATTACTGAAACCATTTCGGTCGAAATCTTCCCCGTCACGGTATTCTTAGAGGAAATGTCTGTCAAATGTAAATAATAACACGGGCTCAGGACTCCGCATTCTCACTGAAACCGTTCTCGAACTCCTTGTGACAGCTGTAGGATAATCTGAAGAGAAATCCGATATGTTGATGAAAAACCCTAAACAAATATGAATTGAACATCATTGTGCATTAAGTGTTAGAACAGCTCTGTTAACGTTCTTTATTCCCCATTGTAATATTACAGAAATCCCCACATAGCTCCCTAGCTCTACACCTATAATTATCCTACACGCACCGATCATTCCACGCCCAGACTATTGCAACAACTTCATTATTACTTGTACTAAGTCTTCAAGGAGCTGGCTACTTCTCTTTTAGAATAGTCATTTTTGTCTATAGTAGCAGTTATCTGTACTCAGCTAAAATCACTACAGGGCTATTCACATCCTATCTATCACTGTCAAGGAGGGGTCTGGGGCCTAGTTTTGCCAGAGATCGCAGATTGCCTGTTCCATGCCATTTTATCTACAGTAAAGATTTGCACAATGTCAAACAGCAGTGGCTAAGGCCAGTAAATTTTGTCATGTATAAATAGGGGCATTCATTCTCGGGATGAAAATATCATATTGCCTGTTTATAAATCATTGGTAAGACCACATATTGAATATTCTGTGCAATTTTGGGCACCTGTTCTAAAGGAGGATATTATGGTATTAGAAAAAGTGCAGAGACGAGCTACACAATTTATAAAAGTAATGGAGCATTTTAGTTACTAAGAAAGGTTAAAAAATTTAAATCACTTTAGTTTTGAAAAACTGTACCTCAGAGGGCATATGATAACATTATACAAATATATTTGCGGCCAGTACAAAACATTGTCTGGAAATCTATTCATAAACAGGGCTATACATAGGACACGGGTCATGCATTTAGGCTGGAAGAAAGGAGATTTAGTCTAAGGCAGTGGTTCACAACCCAGTCCTCAAGTACCCACTGACAGTCCAGGATTTAGGGATTACCCAATTGTGTCTAAGGTGTTTTTTAGGAGAGAAAAAAACACTTTAGACAAAACAGGATGATCCATAAATCCTAGACTGGGTTGGGAACCCCTGATCTAAGCCAAAGGACATGTTTTTTTTTACAGTTAGAGCAATAAGGATGTGGAATTCTCTGCCTAAAGAGGTGGTTTTATCAGAGTCCATACAGATGCTTAAACTGAAATTGGATAAATATTTGCAAAAACATAAAATGCAGGGATCTAATGTCTAATTAGTGGGGTAATAGCTGCTTGTTCCAAGGAGACATCTGACTGCTATTTTGGGGTCAAGAAGGATTTTTTTCCAACTTTGTTGCAGACTGGGTTTTTGCCTTCCTTTGGTAAAAACATATGTGAGGAAGGCTGAGCTTGATGGGCATATGTCTCTTTTCAGCTATGTAACTATGTAAGCCACGACGCCCACACTTTTTTATTGTTAACCAGGAAGAGAGCTAATGCCTATATTTGATGCCATTGTTATATTTAGCTAGTTCAAAACTCTTCACATACATGACTCCGGTGAGGACGAGCAGACCTTCCTGTGGTTTCTGTGCTCAGAAAACCTTAAACCATGTGTGGTTCCTGAATCGTACCTTGGCGGGGAATGCAGATCCCTACACAGTGCTCCTGCCTGGGTAGCTGGTTCTCTAGGCTGAGCGCCACACTGACTAACTTACGTAAACTCCAGTTATATGTAACATAAAATTCAAAATATATATTAATTTTAAACTTACCTGCTGACACAATTACTTAATAAAGAATAAATCGTTCAGAATTGAAAGTGAATTTCACACTTAGAGCTCCCAGCCAGCTGTGTGTTCAGCTTAGCTGCTCTGGTGTAAAATGTGAAAAGTACTTTGAATTTACAACAATCACACTTCAGTGAATAATCCAAAAAGTAATTTTTGAGAGAAAGAATGCTCTCACACAGAGCCCGAACAAAACAAACTAGATCCATGAACGTATTCGATATCATGATCATTGTTTGTGTGACTTTCCACAAAATCATTTCTAAATAAAATCAGAATGCAGGCATGCTATAATAAATCAAAGTGTCCTTATCATATAGGGCATTGCATAACTCGATTCCTCCTTCCCGCAATATGAGCCGTATTGGCCATTGTTCTTAATGAATGGGAGGGATATCAAATGACTTGAGACCAAGTCTCCACTGTTTAAGACCAGCCCTAGAGGAAAGGGTGAGGTAAACCGGGTTTAACTGGCAAAGTCTTGAAGGCTTTAAAGGATAATTAAAGATTCGCAATAAATCCTGCACCTGGCCTCGTTCCTATAACATTGTTTAGCGTTCTTGCCTCCTTTCCTCTCTGCTTAAACTGCACATTTTCCTGGTTGTTAAACACACGTTGTGTTAAACCCCGAAGACACAGGTACCACCGCAGAGTTAATTAACCAGCCACGAATTGATTGAATTCACATCTGGTTTCTTTAAGTTTTGTATTTTTGTTGTCATATCCTCCACTACCACAACTAAACCAACGACCACAACATGTTTGTAATAAATAAACGCTGTAATTAGACATTCATAGACGGCACAGTACAATAAACCATCACATGAGGCTATTATTTGGCACTTGGGGGGATATTAACCTGCTTAACTCCCCCTCGCGGCTGATGCTGACATAATGGAACGTTTCTTTCTTTAAACTGCTTCAACCCTACTCTGCTTCATGTGGGAGATCTTACGAAACAGCCGCTGCTTTCGGAGACAAAACCTTTGTTTGTCGCTGTCCGTCTTGTTACTGTCGTGTGCTCAGCTTTACAGAGACAATTACTTCTTTAACGTTTATTTGCATTGTGCTCGTACTGCAGCTGCAAATATACACATACAGATTAGATCTATTGAGTATAAACATATAGAGATCAAATCTATTATATATTTCCTGATTCCTGCAATTAATCTTTTATCTAAACCAGAAACACATACAGAAACATTGCCTGCTGCATCCACTGGCTGTTTAGTGTTCTAATGGGAGTTACAGCATGACGGTGGATGCACGTCTTTATTTATTAGGAAGAACTTACCAACTGTTTCTAAAAAAGTGAACATTATTGTGGGGAAATGCTGCATTTCTGAAATTGTAGTAGATACCTGGTATAGCCTTCCAGTGGGAGCAGTAACAGTGATATAGAAAGGGTAGTAGATACCTGGAATAGCCTTCCAGTGGAAGCAGCAACAGTGATATAGAAAGGGTAGTAGATACCTGGAATAGCCTTCCAGTGGGAGCAATAACAGTGATATAGAAAGGGTAGTAGATACCTGGAATAGCCTTCCAGTGGGAGCAGTAACAGTGATACAGAAAGGGTAGTAGATACCTGGAATAGCCTTCCAGTGGGAGCAGTAACAGTGATATAGAAAGGGTAGTAGATACCTGGAATAGCCTTCCAGTGGGAGCAGTAACAGTGATATAGAAAGGGTAGTAGATACCTGGAATAGCCTTCCAGTGGGAGCAGTAACAGTGATATAGAAAGGGTAGTAGATACCTGGAACAGCCTTCCAGTGGGAGCAGTAACAGTGATATAGAAAGGGTAGTAGATACCTGGAACAGCCTTCCAGTGGGAGCAGTAACAGTGATATAGAAAGGGTAGTAGATAGGCACCCAGACCACTTTATCTCATTAAAGGACCACTATAGGCACCTGAGGGTGGGGGCACCCTCAGGGCACCATAGTGCCAGGAAAACGAGTATGTTTTCTTGGCACTATAGTGGTCCTTTAAAGTGGACTGGGTGCAGTGTCCATGTACCTCTTAGCCCTTAGCCAGACTGCAATGTTTACAATGCATTGCTAAGACTGCCTCCAGACAGACCACTAGAGACGCTTCCTGCTGTTTCAAGGATGTCCAGCATCTGTAAAATCCCCCATCGGAATGCATCGTCAATGTTTCTCTATGGGGAAGGCGTAATTTGCGTGGGGTACTCGCCACACATGCGCATTATGGTCTCTCCCCATGAGCTGCTCTCAGCAGAGAAGGAAATGGGACATTGGACCTGGAATCTGGTAAGTGAAAAAACGGTTATTAACCCTTTATTTGCCTGCGAAGAGGGGGGGGCGCGAGGAAGGGGGCCGAGGGACACTGTAATGTTAGATATACGGTTATTAACCCTTTATTTGCCTGCGGGAGGGGGGGCGCGAGGAAGGGGGCCGAGGGACACTGTAATGTTAGATATACGGCTTTGTATTCCTAGCACTATAGTGTTCCTTTAAGCAGCTCTATACCATTACGTGTCCTGTGGCACTCTCTGGTAAGCTGGTCTGGTGTTTCCCAGCTGTGATTGGCATTACCACAGCTTTAACCAGCCATAACAGAGGAATAGATTGGTTTCTAAACACTGAACGTCTCACTCCTTGTATTATGATAGCACATTGGTTTTATTTCACTCTGATAATCATTTTACTAGATCACAGCTATTTTAAAATAAATCTGTCATCGATGCTGGCTGTGTAGCTAGTTACCCTGTTTTTATTACTATATCATGTCTGAGCGTTGCTAATGACAGTGCTTCATCGGTAGACCACAGACACAGAATGCTCTATATATAAGGAAGTGCCTGGAACAGTCTGAGGTTCACAATGACTCTTCAAACAAGACACAAGTAAGTCGATCTTCAAGATGTGCATGGAGGAGGAGGGGGGGGGGGCAAAAAGAAACATCTGGGTCTCCTAACAGGTTTACCTATGATGTTAATGTAGAGGATTGTTTTGTGATTCTTAGCTGTTCACTAGAGACTCCCCATGGTATCCCTGTACTTCTTAAAGGACTGGATCCAAACGGTTTTGATACATATATATTTATAATTAATTATTCATCTCTTTGTTTCTTCAACCAGCTAATTCAAAGACTTTAAAGCAGGTGCGTCAGATGGAACCTGCAAATTGTAAGCTACGTTTAAACCAAAATAGCTAAAACGGAAACGTACCAATCCAGCTGATTTCCAACCCATTATTTCACAATTTATTTTCAGTTTGCAATTCTGCTGCCAAGTGTCTACTTTTTTAGGGCAGATTAATGAAATGGTTATTATTAATTACTGTTTATTTCAATAAGTATCATAAACTCCTGTGGTTAAATCAGGTGTTAAATAGATTTGAAACCCTTCTCCTTCCTGGAACTCTTCTCTGCATTGCTCCCCTCGCTTCCTTTCCTCTGGCATTCCATCTATTATTCCTGGAGATTTTAATAGCTCTGGAGATGCACCAACTAAATTCCTCTCTAAAACCTCCTCAAAGGGACTCATAGACTGGTCCAATTTCCCTACTTATCAAGTTGGCAACACTTTAGATCTTACCTTCTTACCTCTCTCTGATGGCCACCTCCTAAGCGGCAGTTGTTTCCAGCCCAACCACCCTTACGTCACGTGCCACATCTTGACTGAATGGATACATGACATCCCTTGATCTCCTGTGACTTTCTATCAACATCCAGCTTCTCCCCTCTCAGATGTCCAATGTCCTTCTAAACTAGTAACTACTCTCTACAACTCTACCCTCTCAAGTACCCTAGATAAACTATGTCCTAACACTGTCCTCCCTGTCCGTCAATACAAATTCCAATACTGGCATACCAATTCCACCTGATACCTCCAGAGATTCTCGAGGAAAGTCACTGAAGGAAGTCTCACAGTATGGCTGACTACCTGCACTACAAATTTCTGTTGAATTCCTACACCTGCACCCTCTATGGCCAAACAAACAGACTTGACCTCACTCATGTCCACCTTCTCCCATGACCCCCAAATGCCTCTTTCATACTTCTAATTCACACATGCACCTAACACTGCCTCCCGTATCTCACGGCTGTCAATTTTGCATCCTACCTCACTGATCAGATTGACAACAACAGAAAATAAGTTTGCTTCTCCTGTCAATTGTCCTATTCTCTTCCTGGCTTCCTCCACAGATAGTATCTTCCTTCTATGTGCACTATTTCTGCACTTATGCCCAGGACCGGCCTTGGAGGTGTACAAGCTTTGTGTCTTTGTGTCAGCTCCTCCATGTGTCTAATTTCCTTTCCCCCCCCCATGTGTCTCCTTTCCTTCTCCCAGCCCCTCCACGAGTCTTATTCTCTCCCTCTTAGCTACTCCATGGCACATTTCCTCACTCCTACCCCAGCCCCTCCATTTGTCTAATTTCTCCACCTCTCAATTTGCCTCATTTCCTCTCACCTCCCATCGAGCCTTCATTAACCAACTTTGTCCCCCACTCTGCCATCATTAACCCCCCTTACTATCAATCCAGCCCTCATTATCCCCCCTCACCACACATCCAGCCCTCACTCCATCTCTCACCCCCATCCAGCCCTCATTAACCCCCTCACCCCATCCAGCCCTCATTAACTCCCTCACCCACATCCAGCCATCATAAACTCCTCATTAACCCCTTCATCCTCCTTCCAGTCCTCATTAACCCCCTCATCCTCCATCCAGCCCTCATTAACCCCCCATTGACCCAATCTAACCCTCATTAGCCCTCTTCACCCTCCCATCCAAGCCCTCTCTCTCACCACCATCCAGCCCTTAATCCCTCTCTCACCACCCCTTTCATCCCTCATAAAGCCCCCTCACTCCCCCCCATCCAGAACTCAATCCCTCTGTCCCCACTCTTCCCCTGTACCTTATGTCTGTGTGTAGCGTGGTCGAGCGGTACCCAGTCTAACAGGAAGTGCTCTCTCAGTAAGCAGTTCCTGTCAGCCGTGCTGCTCGGCCAAGCTACACACAGAGAGACCAGCAGGAGGGGAGCAGCACAGCGCTCCCCTCCCGCCGGTCACCCAGCACCTGCGGCCCTGAAGTTGTGGTGGCCCACAGTTACAGGGGTTGCCGTTGTGGCCGGGCCCCCTGGAGTGACGGCCCCGGTCACAGTTGCGACCCCTGCGACTGTAGTAGGTACGCCACGGTATCCAGGTACATTGCCATGGCATGCTATTTGACTCTGACTCTCCTTCACCCCTTGCATAAAATATATCACCAAATCCTGTCCCTTTTACCTTAAAAACATTTCTTGTCTTCTCTCTATTCTCACGCAGTACGCAGGTAAGTGTCACGTATTCATCCGCTTATAAAAATGTGGTTAATGGCATTTACTGTCCACACATGAAAAGTTGTGCCGAGCAGCAACCAAATCCACAGAAGGGTTAATGCTGAGCAGCCATTATGCAAATGGAAACCTGGTAACTGCCTTTTGGGTCAAAGGCTGGTTACAGCCTATCAGATCTAGAGGAGGGGTATTTAGGCCCAGTTCTCAGCCTGCTCAGTGCCCTGTCGTGGTTTCCCTTGTGGTTTTCCAAGAGCGCGTTATTGATTCTGGTAATTCTGGTTATTTGACTTTGGCATTGTTTTTGACTTCCCTGTTTTCTGGATCCCTGACTCCTGGCTTTTTCTTATCGTTGTGTCTCTTTCTGTTTCCCTTGACCTCGGCTATTCCTGACTATTCTTTGGTACGTTAGTCCGGCCACTCTAAGGTCCGGTATACGTTACCTATCAGTCCTCTGTGTTACACAATTCTACGTGCTTCATCATTGTGTAATCCTGACAGTAAGACACTTGTCCATGCTCTCTTTGTTTTCCACTTGCTGGCCTGAAAAGTGCGCAGATTACTCCTTTACAGTCCATAATGAATGCATTGGCCAGACTCATCTACCTTACATCCTGCAACTCTCACATATTACGTCCCTGTGGGCCTCTACACCGGCTTCCTGTGCAATTTAGGATACGGTTCAAAATTCTCACGCTTACTTTCAAAGCTCTCCATAACAGTGTCTCCTCAATCATTAGCAGCATGGCCTCTTCTCTCCACTGACGACCAATTACTGACCCGTTCTTGCACTTGTACCCCAGACTCTCATCTGCAGGACTTCTCTAGGGTTTCCTTCAGCTTATTGAATGACCCTTTTCTGCAGTCCTTCAAAAAAAATGCTTAAAAACACATTACTTTAAGTATACCAACTCTCTGCCATCTCCCCCCTACAGTGCTCCCTCCACCCTCCCATGCACTTTATCTCTCAGTAAATATAGATCACTTCTTTCCCTTTGAGTATTTCTCGATCATCTTTTTAGATTGAAAGCTCATCATCTACTGTTTCAGTATGTCAATCATGTTTTGTTAGAATTTAGTGTTTGTCTTGTTTACCTATTGTACAGTGCTACAGAATATGTTGGTGCTGTATCAATTATTGTAATAGTAATTGTGTGTATTTGTGTGTACATGAATGTCTATTAGTGTGTACCTCTATGTATGTGGCAATTTGAGAACTCACTGAAGAACCTGTATTTTCTGAAATGTAATCCAAAATGCAGAAACTTTATGGACTAATATGTTTTAATCCATACATATTAATGACAGTTTGCGTTTTAATGATGGACAGACTGACAGAGAGGTCAGATACAGCCTAGAGAATCTTTTTAGGTAGGGCCGTATCTGGCTTTGTGTGCTCAGTGAGCCTGTGTATATCTGACAGTAAGCTCCTCTATTCACAGACTCCTGGTTGGGATTGTAGTGCTGAGCTTATTCCCATCACTAATGGGTGAGTAAAAGGTTAATGGGAACTAATTTTAGAACAGACGCATTTACTATATTTCTAAGAAATCTTTGCCCCTTTATATGTATATATACTTTCTCCTCATTCCATATATATACTATAACCCAAACCCAAATGGACCAGCACTCTGCTCTGTTAGGAATGTGTTGTGGGTCTAGATGAATATAGGAACATTATAGGGTTAGGAACACAAACATGTATTCCTGATCCTATAGTGTTTAAAACACCACCTATCCTCCCTGGCTCCCCCTTGCCTTCCGAAATATAGTAAAATCTTACTTGTATTTAAGTCTGTAGCTGCTGGCTCTGCCCCTGTCTCCCTCTGATCTGCTCCTGTCTGCCATCATCAGAAATGGTGGTCTGAGCCAATCACAATGCTTCTCCATAGGATTGGCTGAGACTTTCAAGGAGGCAGATCAGGGGCAGAGCCAGCATGATTCAAACACAGCCCTGGCCAATCAGCATCTCCATAGGAGCCAATCAACATAGGAAAGTTCAGTGTCTGCATGCAGAGGGTGGAGACACTGAATGTCAGTCACACTGTGCAGCATTGCCCCAGGAAGCACCTCTACTGGAGTGGCCAGTGGAGGTATCCCTAGGCTGTAATGTAAACACTGCATTTTCTCTGAAACAAACAGTGTTTACCGCAAAAAGCCTGAAGGGAATGATTATACTCACCAGAACAAATACAGTAAGCTGTATAATGTACATTAAGCTGTATACTCTACAATAAGCTGTATGCTATGCAATAAGCTGTATACAATACAATAAGCTGTATAATGTACATTAAGCTGTATACTGTACAATAAGCTGTATACTATGCAATAAGCTGTAGTTGTTCTGGTGACTATAGTGTCCCTTTAGACATACACAGTATAAATATCCAACGTATATCTCATTCGCTGACGTTTCAATGGATTTCTCTCTTTATTCAATCAAACAAGGTTAAAACAGCAGTGTCAATGTTTCAGTTCTGATCGGAACTTTCTTCAGGACCTCAGGATTTTCAGAATGTTCCGACAGAAATCCTGACTCTGCTGTTTTAAGATTGGTTGATAGAATAAAGGAATAAACCCATGTTAAAGTCTGCAAGTGAGATATATTCACAGTCAAACCCTTGTATGCACATTCTTCTTATATGTACATTCAATCTCTAGCCTTTATATATACATTCCTTATTACCCTCATTTATATATATATACACACACACACACAATCCCTTCCCTGGCCTTTATGTATACATACCCCTTATGTATGCATACCCTTATTTTGTTTTTTCCCTAACAGCAGCCATGGATCCAGGTGAAGACGATGAAGACAGTGGAAGATCCAATGGCTTGTCTGGTCAGTGACTGTAATAATGACACATTATCAATAATAGTTTAATTAACATTATCCATCCCTATTCAGAATAAACATATTAATTACTAGAGAGTCGGTCCTGGTATTCTCCCATAATTCATAAAATCTGGCAAAATAACAGAGAGAAGGAATGCACCAGCAAGGGGACAGTTTTTAAAATACAGATACCAAGAGATGTGTGCTAAGTATATCCCAAACATAAAACACGACATGTCACACGTGGGCCAAACATCTGTCCTCGGCAGCCATTACGATCATATCAAATGCTGATCACGGTGCAAAGTGACCTGTACATTAATTGTCCATTAAAATGCATCGGGCTTAATCTCTTTAACTCTGATAGTGTTAAGGTTAAAATAAATAAAAATATCAATATTTATTCTATTGAATTGTATACTAGAAATGTTTGTTTGTTTTTTGCTGAAACATTATACAGATGATTATTTTTTTAACCATTTAATTGTCTTCATTGTTTGCATTAATATAACTATGTATGCCAAGGTGTAATCTGATAAAGTAAAATTGAAGAAGTTGCGCTTAAATATTAATTACAGTAACAACATAATAATTGGGCTTCCTTCATTTGAGATATCCACCTTTTATATTTACTGATAGACTTTGCATGGTATTTGGTTAGTCACTTCGTCTGAAAATAAAACGTAGTTTGTGTAGTCTGATAGTCATCCATGTGGGTGACTTGGCTTGTCTGAATATTGATCAAAAAAGACATAAAAATTGTCCAATTAGTACTTTATACTGCAAAATAGATACATAATAGTATAGCATGTATCTATTTTTTCTTTCTACAGAGCATCCAAATTAACTTCCAGACTAATTTCTAATTCTTGGCCAAGGCAGACACATTAGAAAAATGTTCCAAGTCATAGTTTAGTGAATGAGTTCTAAAACCTCTAATACGAGGTCAGAACTGATTGGGTAGAATCACACCCCTCTAAAGGGGCAGATTAAATTAAGTAAAGGGAAAGATAATTCATGCTAATTGGGTCAGTGATACAGCCACCAAATTATATAATCTATATAATACCGAACTAAAACAAAGTTTCTGAATTCTCACTGGTCACTAGAAATGACACCTTTGTCCAGACAGTGACATTTTTTTAAAAATAAATCTTTATCTATAGAACATTGTGTCACCCAAGACAAGCAACAAAACCAGGAATGTAATCACCTTTGTAGCAATTAAAATGCAAAACTCTAACACTGTAAAAAACAAAAACAAACTAACACTTAAAGAAAACTGTAACACTAACAAAACTAACGAGGCAACTACCACTCTGCAGGACACTCTGTCATTTATCCTGTCCATTCTCCTGTCTCCCTTCCTTATTGTTTACTAAAATAAACTGTAACACTGTAAAATAAAAACTAAATCTGTAAAATAAAACTATAACACTAAAAAATAAACTGTAACACTGTAAAAGAAAATGTAACAATGTAAGAATAATAATATTAATACTATAACTTTGTATTGATTTATTTTAGTGAAGAAGATTCAGGTTTATTGAACTATAATTATCTGTTCCTTTTACTTTCTCTGTACTGCCTCTCTTTGTTGCGCTCTCTCTCTCTCTCTGTGTCTCTGTTGCTCTCTCTCTCTCTTGCTCTCTCTCTATTGCTCTCTCTCTCTCTCTTTGTTGCTCTCTCTCTCTTTGTTGCTCTCTCTCTCTCTTTGTTGCTCTCTCTCTCTCTGTTGCTCTCTCTCTCTTTGTTGCTCTCTCTCTCTGTCTCTGTTGCTCTCTCTCTGTCTTTGTTGCTCTCTATCTCTCTCTTTGTTGCTCTCTCTCTCTCTCTCTCTTTGTTGCTCTCTCTCTCTGTCTCTGTTGCTCTCTCTCTCTGTTTCTCTCTCTCTTTGTTGCTCTCTCTCTCTCTCTGTTGCTCTCTCTCTCTGTTGCTCTCTCTCTCTCTCGGCTCTCTCTCTCTCTTGTTGCTCTCTCTCTCTGTCTCTGTTGCTCTCTCTCTGTTGCTCTCTCTCTCTCTCTTTGTTGCTCTCTCTCTGTCTGTTGCTCTCTCTCTCTCTGTCTCTCTCTCTCTTTGTTGCTCTCTCTCTCTGTCTCTGTTGCTCTCTCTCTCTGTTTCTCTCTCTCTTTGTTGCTCTCTCTCTGTCTCTGTTGCTCTCTCTCTCTCTGTTGCTCTCTCTCTCTCTCGCTCTCTCTCTCTTTGTTGCTCTCTCTCTCTGTGTTGCTCTCTCTCTCTGTTGCTCTCTCTCTCTCTTTGTTTGCTCTCTCTCTCTCTGTTGCTCTCTCTCTCTCTCTCTCTCTCTTTCTGTTGCTCTCTCTCTCTTTGTTGCTCTCGCTCTCTGTCTCTGTTGCTCTCTCTCTCTGTTGCTCTCTCCCTCTCTCTCTTTGTTGCTCTCTCTCTCTCTGTCTCTGTTGCTCTCTCTCTCTCTCTCTGTTGCTCTCTCTCTCTTTGTTGCTCTCTCTCTCTCTTTGTTGCTCTCTCTCTCTCTCTCTGTCGCTCTCTCTGTCTCTTTCGCTCGCTCTCTCTCTCTGTTGCTCTCTCTCTCTCTTTGTTGCTCTCTCTCTCTCTCTTTGTTGCTCCCTCTCTCTCTCTCTTTCAAGGTTATCACTGAAGTGAGACTTCAATTCACTTCAAATTTAAAGTCAAAACAGTCAAACTGGAAAAAATCTCTACGTCACCTGCTTCCAATTCAGTAACATTGAATTCTTACTTTAGTGAATAACTCAGTTTGTGTTTCTCTCTGATTGTGTTTCTCTCTGATTGTGTTTCTCTCTGATTGTGTTATTTTGTTTGTGTTGCTCTCTGTGTTTCTCTCCCTTTGTGTGTTTCTCCCTTTGTGTGTTTCTCTCTCATTGTGTGTTTCTCTCTGTGTTTCTCTCTGATTGTGTTTTGTTCTGTTTGTGTTTCTCTCTCTTTGTGTGTTTCTCTCGTTGTGTGTTTCTCTCTCTTTGTGTGTTTCTCTCCCTTTGTGTGTTTCTCCCTTTGTGTGTTTCTCTCTCTTTGTGTGTTTCTCTCTGTTTTCTCTCTGTTTGTGTTTCTCTCTTTGTGTGTTTCTCTCTGTTTGTGTTTCTCTCTGTTTGTGTTTCTCTCTTTGTGTGTTTCTCTCTGATTGTGTTTCTCTCTTTGTGTGTTTCTCTCTGTTTGTGTTTCTCTCTGTTTGTGTTGCTCTCTGTGTTTCTCTCTCTTTGTGTGTTTCTCCCTTTGTGTGTTTCTCTCTGTGTTTCTCTCTGATTGTGTTTTGTTCTGTTTGTGTTTCTCTCTGTTTGTGTTTCTCTCTGTTTGTGTTTCTCTCTGTTTGTGTTTCTCTCTTTGTGTGTTTCTCTCTCTTTGTGTGTTTCTCTCTCTGTGTGTTTCTCTCTCATTGTGTGTTTCTCTCTTTGTGTGTTTCTCTCTCTTTGTGTGTTTCTCTCTCTGTGTGTTTCTCTCTCATTGTGTGTTTCTCTCTTTGTGTGTTTCTCTCTCTTTGTGTGTTTCTCTCTCTTTGTGTTTCTCTCTCTTTGTGTGTTTCTCTCTGTTTGTGTTTCTCTCTGTTTGTGTTTCTCTCTGTTTGTGTTTCTCTCTTTGTGTGTTTCTCTCTCTTTGTGTGTTTCTCTCTCTTTGTGTGTTTCTCTCTCTGTGTGTTTCTCTCTCATTGTGTGTTTCTCTCTGTTTGTGTTTCTCTCTGTTTGTGTTTCTCTCTGTTTGTGTTTCTCTCTGATTGTGTTTCTCTGATTGAATTTTTCTCTCTCTTTGTGTGTTTCTCTCTTTGTGTGTGTGTCTCTCTCTCTCGCTTTTTGTGTCACTCTCTGTATCTCCCTCTCATTGTATTAAGTAACAGTCCAGCCTGGCCCTGTCCTCAAATTCTTTAACTGATATATTTGGTGTTAGATCCTACAGATAATGAAAGTGGTTCTGGATCTGAAGAAACCTCAAGTGAGTAAACACAAGATTTAATTCCAAGTTAGCTTCATACATTTTTCTGTTTGTTTGTTTTTTTTCTGATTCATACTTCTGGAATCTGAGTGTATTTATAACATAAAAGAATGCTAACATTGTTTCCTTTAACCCTTTTCTGCATTATAGCATTGCGTGTACTGTCACTTTAACACCATAAAGACACACAATGGTGACAGTTACCGGACAATACTTTGTCCTAACTAAACATATCATAGTATAATATAAATATCAAATTAAAGAAAATGAATTCTACAAAATGTCCGATCCAGCATCACTCGATTACTCTTATTCAATTTATATGCATCGTTAGTGCTTCATAACATTATATTGTTATTGCCCTAAATTGTTAGAGGGGTGTCTTGGATTCCAGAGCCCCGCTGATGAGCTTTCTCCCTCTCCAATGCAATATGTACCCTGACACAAAAGAAAACCGAACATCACATCATTTGTTTTACAGAAACAAACCATACAAAAAATGCAAATATTTTAACCATTTAGTAGATTATAACCCAAGAAAAACCTGCATTTAATGTTTTGGAGGGTGGACTTAGCAAAAAATTATATTAAATTATATTTCATTATATTAAAAGTTTATATTAACAGCAACACTAGATGGTGCAGCTATGACAAACCCTCTCCTTTTTGTCCAGAAAAGAGGGAGAGAAAAGAGGAATAGAGTGAGTTGTGCTGGAAATAGGGACTGTCCCTTTTAAATAGGGACACTTGGTACATGTGGGACAAACAAACTTACGTTATATCTACAGATGACACATATTTTCAGAGTGGTTCGGCTCTTTATCAATGAATAATAGAAATGATGGTTATGTTTCCTAACTAGGTGATCGTTTTCTAAAAGACAGCTGTGAGTATTAATTATATTTGTTGGCTTTGCGAGACTAACAACCTTGTTAAGGATTTATACACTCCTGGCATTATGTACTAAAAGGGAGAATTCAAACAGAATTTAAATTTCATGCCAGAGTAGCTGACCTGCAAGCATTGCTGACTTAAAGAATAGTGATGTCCCGAACTGTTCGCCGAACGGTTCGCGAACGGTTCGCCACGAACAGTTCGCCACGGACTCATCATTGAGTAAACTTTGACCCTGTACCTCACAGTCAGCAGACACATTCCAGCCAATCAGCAGCAGACCCTCCCAGACCCTCCCACCTCCTGGACAGCATCCATTTTGAATGCTGCTTCACTGTGAGCTGTCCAGGAGGTGGGAGGGTCTGCTGCTGATTGGCTGGAATGTGTCTGCTGACTGTGAGGTACAGGGTCAAAGTTTACTCAATGATGAGTCCGTGGCGAACCGTTCGTGGCAAACCGTTCGGCGAACAGTTCGGGACATCACTATTAAAGAATTTTTCCAAGTCCCTTATTTTGACCTTAAATTTAAAATTAACATTGAATTTACTGTGAATTCTCACTTTACAAAACAAACCCTAAAAAGTGAATTTTAATGAAATTACACCTGAATTGCAAGAACATCACAAGATTGAGTCCTAAATAAACAATCTGGGAAATGGAATCACTGTTTGGTCAGCCGATATTTACAAATGTCTAGATATAGGTAAATGAATATAAACCTCTAATCTGGTTTGGTTTGCAGTAATAAAGAATCAGCTCTTAATGCCACATTCCACACTGGAATCATGGAGATATTCAGGTTAATTACCAAAGTGAATTCAAAGTAAATTTCAAATTCAAAGCCAAATTCAGCAAACTGAAAACAGAACTGGCCCTGAGATTTGTTTAATTTCAGCAATTTTGGCTTTAAATTTGAAATTCACCTTGAATTCCAAACAATTCTAACTTAGTAAATAACCCTGCTGGTGTGTTTGAGAAATATGTCTTTAGTTATCCTCCATTATTAACAGGTCTAATCACAGTCAAATACCCCTTGTCCCACGCCATTATCTCCATTTATCACAGCAGTCTTCACGTTTTAATTTATTTCCAACGAAGATGCTTAGTTTACCAACACTGTTTGACAGCTGTGTCTGTACTCTATACAGCTGCCTCTCTGCTTAATATTTTCACTTCCCTTACCCAAACCTCTGATCTACTGCCTGTGAGAATGACGTTTCTCTGCGCCATTTTATTATAGAAACATAGAATGTGACGGCAGATAAGAACCATTCGGCCCATCTAGTCTGCCCAATTTTCTAAATACTTTCATTAGTCCCTGGCCTTATCTTATAGTTAGGATAGCCTTATGCCTATCACACGCATGCTTAAACTCCGTTACTGTGTTAACCTCTACCACTTCTGCTGGAAGGCTATTCCATGCATCCTCAGTAAAGTAATACTTCCTGATATTATTTTTAAACCTTTGTCCCTCTAATTTAAGACTATGTCCTCTTGTTGTGGTAGTTTTTCTTCTTTTAAATATAGTCTCCTCCTTTACTGTGTTGATTCCCTTTATATATTTAAATGTTTCTATCATATCCCCCCTGTCTCGTCTTTCCTCCAAGCTATACATGTTAAGATCCTTTAACCTTTCCTGGTAAGTTTTATCCCGCAATCCATGAACCAGATTAGTAGCCCTTCTCTGAACCCTCTCTAAGGTATCAATATCCTTCTGAAGATACGGTCTCCAGTACTGTGTACAATACTCCAAGTGAGGTCTCACCAGTGTTCTGTACAATGGCATGAGCACTTACCTCTTTCTACTGCTAATACCTCTCCCTATACAACCAAGCATTCTGCTAGCATCTCCTGCTGCTCTATTACATTGTCTGCCTACCTTTAAGTCATCAGAAGTAATTACCCCTAAACCCCTTTCCTCAGATGTTGAGGTTAGGACTCTATTATGATACAGTAATTATACACTGAGCCTAGCAGCATGGACATAGGATGCAAATGTTTGGTTCTTCAAACGAAGATCTACAAAAATATTCAGTAAATTGCCTGGTGTAAAGATATTAAGCAGTAAGATACATTTCTGATGATGTCTCACATTGAAATGGCCCAGTGCGTTGTTAGCCTGTGAATTAATTATTTTTTTATAATTGTTTTAATTTGTGTTTTCTGTTACAGCTGTGATGAATAATTCAGCCATTAAATATGGTGAGTTGGACTGATTTACCTGTGTAAATCCTCTGTGGGTATAATACAATGAAATGACTGACTTTCTACTCTATTATTAACAACACTGACAAAAATTAGATCACTTTTTAATCAACAAAAAAAATCTATCTGAATTAATACAAATAAGGTAAAAGAAATGTTTAACACTTTTAACTCTCGAGTATGCATTTAGCTCTCTGTTGCAACCAACTGTGTGCCATATTATAATTATTATGATTTATAAATTGCCAACAAATTCTGCAGTGCTGTAAAATAAGAGGACTAACGGACACGTATTTGTAACTAGACGAGTTGGACACACAGAAACAGAGGGGTGAAGTGCCCTGCTAAATAAGGGTACATTCTAGAGGGAGTGGGGTATAGTGACACAGTAACAGAGGGATTGAGGCCCTGCTCAGTGAGTTTACATGTTAGAGGGAGTGGGGTATAGTGACAGTAACAGAGGGATTGAGGGCCTGCTCAGTGAGTTTACATGTTAGAGGGAGTGGGGTATAGTGACACAGTAACAGAGGGATTGAGGTCCCTGCTCAGTGAGTTTACATGTTAGAGGGAGTGGGGTATAGTGACACAGTAACAGAGGGATTGAGGGCCCTGCTCAGTGAGTTTACATGTTAGAGGGAGTGGGGTATAGTGACACAGTAACAGAGGATTGAGGGCCTGCTCAGTGAACATGTTAGCATGCCTGCTCAGTGAGTTTACATGTAGAGGGAGTGGGGTATAGTGACACAGTAACAGAGGGATTGAGGGCCTGCTCAGTGAGTTTACATGTTAGAGGGAGTGGGGTATAGTGACACAGTAACAGAGGGATTGAGGGCCTGCTCAGTGAGCTTACATGTTAGAGGGAGTGGGGTATAGTGACACAGTAACAGAGGGATTGAGGGCCTGCTCAGTGAGTTACATGTTAGAGGGAGTGGGGTATAGTGACACAGTAACAGAGGGATTGAGGCCCTGCTCAGTGAGTTTACATGTTAGAGGGAGTGGGGTATAGTGACACAGTAACAGAGGGATTGAGGGGCCTGCTCAGTGAGTTTACATGTTAGAGGGAGTGGGGTATAGTGACACAGTAACAGAGGGATTGAGGGCCCTGCTCAGTGAGTTTACATGTTAGAGGGAGTGGGGTATAGTGACACAGTAACAGAGGGATTGAGGGCCTGCTCAGTGAGTTTACATGTTAGATGGAGTGGGGTATAGTGACACAGTAACAGAGGGATTGAGGGCCTGCTCAGTGAGTTTACATGTTAGAGGGAGTGGGGTATAGTGACACAGTAACAGAGGGATTGAGGGCCCTGCTCAGTGAGTTTACATGTTAGAGGGAGTGGGGTATAGTGACACAGTAACAGAGGGATTGAGGGCCTGCTCAGTGAGTTTACATGTTAGAGGGAGTGGGGTATAGTGACACAGTAACAGAGGGATTGAGGGCCCTGCTCAGTGAGTTTACATGTTAGAGGGAGTGGGGTATAGTGACACAGTAACAGAGGGATTGAGGGCCTGCTCAGTGAGTTTACATGTTAGAGGGAGTGGGGTATAGTGACACAGTAACAGAGGGATTGAGGGCCCTGCTCAGTGAGTTTACATGTTAGAGGGAGTGGGGTATAGTGACACAGTAACAGAGGGATTGAGGGCCCTGCTCAGTGAGTTTACATGTTAGAGGAGTGGGGTATAGTGACACAGTAACAGAGGGATTGAGGGCCTGCTCAGTGAGTTTACATGTTAGAGGGAGTGGGGTATAGTGACACAGTAACAGAGGGATTGAGGGCCCTGCTCAGTGAGTTTACATGTTAGAGGGAGTGGGGTATAGTGACACAGTAACAGAGGGATTGAGGGCCTGCTCAGTGAGTTTACATGTTAGAGGGAGTGGGGTATAGTGACACAGTAACAGAGGGATTGAGGGCCCTGCTCAGTGAGTTTACATGTTAGAGGGAGTGGGGTATAGTGACACAGTAACAGAAGGATTGAGGGCCCTGCTCAGTGAGGTTACATGTTAGAGGGAGTGGGGTATAGTGACACAGTAACAGAGGGACTGAGGGCCTGCTCAGTGAGTTTACATGTTAGAGGGAGTGGGGTATAGTGACAGTAACAGAGGGATTGAGGGCCCTGCTCAGTGAGTTTACATGTTAGAGGGAGTGGAGTATAGTGACACAGTAACAGAGGGATTGAGGGCCCTGCTCAATCAACGTACATTCTAGAGGGAGGGGGTATAGTGATTTAAGTGAAAAGGATAGGATGTGTTTTATGTATGGGAAAAGTAGGTTACTAGAATAGTTTACAGTCGAGGGTTAGTTTATTAGATAACGCAGTTGCAGGAGAGGAAGCAGGATGGGTTACCAACATGGCGGAAAATCTATTGACCATTTAATTGATATTCTTTCCTGAAGAAGTGAGTTTTCAATGATTTTTTGAAGGAGTGGAGACTGGGTGAGAGTTTAACAGAGAAGGTAAGGGAGTTCCACAGGACCGGTCCAGCTCTAGAGAAGTCTTGAAGGTGGGCATCAGAGGTGGGAGTACAAACAGGGGATAGTCTTAGATGATACAAACTAATCATAAATAATATATTTTTTAAAAATGATGCATAAAAATATACTTGATAGATAAATATATTTTTAGTGCATCAATTTATATTTATTATCAACATTTTAATCTAAAATCCAATAAGTCAACAAACATGTCAACATGGACATTTGTTTTGGCCTCATTTTGTGTTCCTTGATCCCCCTTTAGGATCAGTAAGCAGGTAGTCCAAGACTTCATTACCCTTAGACGTGGACTACCTGCTTAGTGAGTTCCAGATAATAATCAAACAAGTCCAGAATGACATTTGTCTTTGTGAGAGTATTAGACCAACATACTGCTGGATATTTCCCCCTCCTCGACGTCCTGGGGCTGATAGTTATATGCTGTCTGTTCTCACTTGAAACATTTAGACCAGGCTATTAGTCATGACGTGTGTTTTGATGTGCTGCTTCTTATGTTTCTAAATTAAATTAAAATTGACTTTACTTAGATGTCAATGATTGGAATCTCCTTAAAGGTATATATTTAAATTACTGTGATACTACGGAAAACAAATAAAAAGGTGAAAAAGTCTACTATATAAAGTTTTTTTAATGCTGTACTTTTTAATTACTAGTGATTTAATACATTTAAATAGAAAGAGACAGTAAATCTGAACAGAGGAAACATTTGTTTTGTTAAGGTTTGTTAATTTTAAAATTTTGTTCCGTCCAAAATTCAAAAATATCCAAAAATGTTGTTCATTTTTAAAAGGGCTTTTTTAAATTTTGATCTTTCAGTTTTTTAGTAGATATCGTCCCTATCTGTTATCCTGATCAGAATTAATGGAAATTAATTAACTCCATTTGTTACGGATCCAGTTGTTTTCATTTTCCATTGATTTGGAAATTCCGACACTTCTGAGTTGTGGGCCAAAATGTGGATAGAATTCAATTCAGAACAAAAGAAACTGCACGTCTAATCGTGAATGACGTCTTGCGAATTGCGAATTGCTGTGTTTGATTGTTAATCCGTGTCTGATATGGACAAAACCAGTACTAAGCAGTTTCACTCTATGTGCATGTTATGTTTCTGGGCAACAAATATTTACAGGGCCCTTTAATCCCCTGCTATATAACTTGATGGTCTTATTTATGACGCATAGTATAATATACTTGATTATTATTATTATTATTATTACTAATATTATATTTGTTTTGATAATTTTTAATATTTAAATAAATTTACCTACATTTATGTAAATGTATAATAATAAAATATTGCTCATACATCACCTTTCTTTGACGTTTTCTCTTTTTCTTGATCAGTTGAAGGTATATTCTTAACAAGCTTGGTTACGTTGAGTTTCTGCATATTTAATGTATTAGGTGAGTATAAATCCTTTTTTTTTTTTTTTTCAGGTTGTCCTGTTTTGTAATTGTTTACAAACCATACATGCATTGGGTGGTTACACACAGCTTGTGGAACACACAGTAATGACTTTTTCATTGTTTCATGGTAAAGCACCGGACATGAATTTCTGGGATCATATAGTACTAGTTCCCCGTCAGTCTCCCATCGACATGGTGTTTGAGAAGTAAATCAAGTTAAAGTATTTTCTGTCTACCAGAAAAGTTTTGATCAAATCAAAAAATAGGTTCAGTCTCCCTGATCAATAGGTGGGCTTTAGTGGGTTATGGTCGAATTAAGTAGAGCCACCCAAAAAGACCCACCTTGGGAAGAGTTTAGTTCATCTGAAGCCCTGCCGCCAACCAAGAGGTTGTATCAAAGATCGTATAAACCACGTACATGCACTCTCTCATTACACAAAGAAGGATCATGTACTTATGTTTCCAACTTGACTGTTAGGTTAGTGTTGGAGGTGACACCCGTCATTGTCTACATTTTAAACCTAATTTCTCAAATATTCCTGAGATTCATAATTTTGTGCTCTTTTTAGATGTTTGCATTTTGGAGACTGGAATCCATAACTGTTTTTCATTTTTTTTTCTTCTAGGTCCATAATCCCTAAGGAGACCACGATAAACTTTGCATTAATGAAACTTCAAACCACGCATACTAGAGAGTGTCCTTTTCTACAAATTATATATATGTACACAGTGATTTTTGTTGTTAATAAAAGAAACCCGTTGCTCAATATTAATCGTTTTTTTTACTATTTTGAAAATAATGAAATTGTCAGAAATGTATTGTCAGCGCATCATGAATACCCCATAGCTGTGTTTCTGAATAATTTGTTCATGTATACCCACTCATTATGCAAAGTTCAGCCATTTTCGCACAGACATCATTTACCTTTAATGAGGAAATTTCGAATTTCCATAAAATACGCTGTCTGTGAATATTCCGTTTTTATTTACGAAATCTGATTTTAACAAACCTCTTTAACTTCATATTTAATATTTTCTATTAATATATTTAGATTAAAATTACATAATAATCTGTAGGCAGATATTCCACATTCACTGACCGAGAATAGACAGAACAAGCTCGATGGCCACTAAGATGGTAAATCCGTCTCTGTCTAGGTTTACGTAATTTCTTATGTTGTTGGAACGTTCCTTCATTTCTCAGTTGCAGTGATCATTGATCCAATATGAAGGTATAGCATGTCAGTATGCTGAGCGGACATCCCATCATAGATAAACCATTACACTCTTAGTATGTGGAATATGCAGGTTAAGCTGCAGTTCCAGACAAAAACAGGAACTAAGGCTCAGAACTGCCGCCGATAAACACATCAGGAGGAGAAGCAGAATAGAAATCATTGTGAAATATTTCAACATTGTATAAAAACCAGGAAACATTAATATTTTAAAACTCATGACTCGTAAACAATAAGACATTGAATGTATCTCTGGTAGCCTTGTAAACATGACTTTGTAACCAGTTCTCTCCTGCCGCTCCTCTCACACCTCACCCTCTGTCGATCCTTACACTGGTTTCCTGTCCCTCAATTTAAAAAACTAACCCTAACCTATAACGCTCTAACCAACTCTAGCCCCTTACATTTCTTCACTGATTCATAGGTATACCGCCTCTCGGTCTCTCCGCTCTACTGGTGACCTTCTCCTGTCTGCTGCTCGCACCCTTACTGCAAATTCACGCCTGCAAGACTTCTCACGGGCCGCTCCTTTCCTTTGAAACAGCCTGCCTACCCCTGTTGGGCTCTCCCCTAGTCTTCAATCCTTTAAGAAGTCCCTCAAAACCCATCTTTTCACGATTGCTTATGGCCTCCAAGAGTAACTTGTATCTCTCAAACCTTTCTCTCGCTCTCTCCTAAAGGGCCACACTCCACTCTCACCTCCAGTTCTGCTACTTTCCCACCATGTCTATTTGCTGTCTTTCTCAATACCCTCCCTAATGTGTTTTTATACCCCACCTCCTCTAGACTGTAAACTCGTTTGAGCAGGGTCCTTAACTACCTATTGTTCCTGTTACATTTTGTTATCGTCTCATTTGTTAAAGGAACACTATAGTCACCTAAATTACTTTAGCTAAATAAAGCAGTTTTAGTGTATAGATCATTCCCCTGCAATTTCACTGCTCAATTCACTGTCATTTAGGAGTTAAATCACTTTGTTTCTGTTTATGCAGCCCAAGCCACACTTCCCCTGGCTATGATTTGACAGCCTGCATGAAAAAAAAACTAGTTTCACTTTCAAACAAATGTAATTTACCTTAAATAATTGTATCTCAATCCCTAAATTGAACTTTAATCACATACAGGAGGCTCTTGCAGGGTCTAGCAAGCTATTAACATAGCAGGGGATAAGAAAATCTTAATTAAACAGAACTTGCAATAAAGAAAGCCTAAATAGGGCTCTCTTTACAGGAAGTGTTTATGGAAGGCTGTGCAAGTCACATGCAGGGAGGTGTGACTAGGGTTCATAAACAAAGGGATTTAACTCCTAAATGGCAGAGGATTGAGCAGTGAGGCTGCAGGGGCATGTTCTATACACCAAAACTGCGTCATTAAGCTAAAGTTGTTCAAGAGACTATAGTGTCCCTTTAAAGGGACACTATAGTCACCAGAACAACTACAGCTTATTGAATTTGTTCTGGTGAGTAGAATCATTACTTTCAGGCTTTTTGCTTTTCAGAGAAAATGCAGTGTTTACATTACAGCCTAGTGATAACTTCACTGGCCACTCCTCAGATGGCTGTTAGAGATCCTTCCTGGGTCATGGCTGCCTAAAATGCATCCAAACATTCAGTGTCTCCTCCCTCTGCATGCAGACACTGAACTTTCCTCATAGAGATTCATTGATTCAATTCATCTCTATGAGGAGATGCTGATTGGCCAGGGAAGTTTGAATCATGCTGGCTCTGCCTCTGATCTGCCTCTTTGTCAGTCTCAGCCAATCCTATGGGGAAGCATTGTGATTGGATCAGGCTACCACTTCTGATGATGTCAGCAGGCAGTGGGCAGGTCAAAAGGAAAAAGTGACAAAGCCAGGAGCTTCAGGCTTGAATACAGTACGATTTTTATTATATTTATGGAGGCATGAGGGGATCAGGGGGGCTAGATGGTGGTTTTAACCCTATAGGGTCAGGAATACATGTTTGTGTTCCTGACCATATAGTGCTCCTTTAAATTCACCTCTTATTGTAAAGCGCTGCGGAATAAGCTGGCGCAATATAAATACTTATAATAGTAATAATAATAATAGTGTTGTTCCCCTGCTCACACCTGTTGACAATTATAATGAAATGGGGAGACCTATTGTGCTCTCCTCAGGGCCGGTGCAAGGATTTTTGCCACCCTAGGCAAAAGTAAAGTTTGCCCCCCCTCCCATGTGACATCACAATGCCCCACCCATATGATCTGCCATGTTAACTAACGCCAGTGCTGCAGTGCCGCCATGTTTACATTAAAAGGCCTGCAGGGACAGGCTATAGACACCAGAACCACTACATTAAGCTGCAGTAAATTAGAGATTAGTGCCACTAATAATATACTAGATTGCCTACTTACAACCAGATGAGGATGATGATGGGCTCTAGCTGCAGTCTGGCTCCACTGGTCTGGTTTGGAACAGGCTCTCTGGAGGCGGTTTGTAACTGTGGTCACAAAAATCAATGTTCTGGGAGAACGGGAAGCAGCTCCATTTTTTGGGGGCCCTTTACATAGCTCAAGGTCTGGGTCCCAAGGTCCACCTTCATGTTCCACCAATGAGTTTGTTCACAGGGGGTGGAGTGTGTAGGGGATGTCCTGATGTGTGTAAGGAATGCATTGTGCGAATCTGTGTTTGTATGTGTAAGGGCTGCAAAGTGTGTTTGTGTATGTATGGGATGCAGTGTGTGCGTCTGTAAGGGATGCATTGAGTGTATGTAAGGGTTGCATTGAGTGTGTGTAATGAATGCATTGTGTGTTTCTGTGTGTGTAAGGGATGCATTGTGTGTAAGGGTTGCATTGCTTGTGTGTGTGTGTCTGTGTGTGTAATGCATTGTGTGTTTTTCTGTGTGCAAGGGGTGCATTGCATGTGATTGTGTGTGTGTGATGGATGTCAATCTCCTCCCCCCGTCAATTTCCTTCTCCCCCTCCCCCCCTCCAATTTCCTTCTCTCCCCCTTCTCCCCCTCCAATTTCCTCCCCCTCTCCAATTTCCTTCTCCCCCCTCTCCTTTCTTCTTCTCCCCCCTGTCCAATTTCCTTCTTCTCCCCTCTCCACCTCTCTCCGATTCTCTTCCTCCTCTCCTTCCACTTTCCTCCCCCCCTTCGGCATGGCCGAGCTCTGTATGGTCCGCGGGTACAGGGAGCTTTTGTTTCCTGTACCCGGCCGGACTAAAAGGAAGTGCACACTCAGTGTTAGTCCGGCCGGGTACAGGAGACAGATGCTCCCTGTACCCACGGACCATACAGAGCTCGGCCACGCTAGTGAGGGAGTGACGGGGGGAGCGCTGAAGCTTCCCTCCTGTTATCCCCTCTCATCATGCTGCGCGCGGGCGGTGCGGTGTGCAAAGCTGCAGCTGCCTGAGGCTCTCTACAGTACACTCAGGCGGCTGCAGCATGAGGGGGGCCGGCGCTCCTGGCGGCGCCCGTTCCTAAGGGGCGCCCTAGGCGGCTGCCTAGTCCGCCTAACAGGTAGCGCCGGCCCTGGCTCTCCTGTTACCATCGCTGTGCAGCCGAGTCGGGCTTTAAAATTAATAAAAATAGTGGGTACCTAATGTCCTGACCCAAGCTCCCACCCATGGGTAGTGGGTGGGGTTTCTAATTGTTATTACTAAGTGGACCTAATGAAGCCCCTAGCTCCCAATTATTGGTGGCCGGTGGGAGTTACTATTAAATATGGAAGGGGGTGGACATGCCATTACCAAACTGTCCAGAAAAAAACTGTCCCCATATCCCCAGCCATCCCATGTAAAAAAACAAACTGCCTACCCCCCTTACTTTATTAAACTGTCAAAAACCTGTTCAAAATATATACTTACCATTAGATATATCATTATTTATTTCAGCCCAAATAAAGGCCAAGTAAAAAAATCATTAAGACCCATTGTAACTTTAAAAAGAAAAAAAAAAAAGATCAGAAAAAAATGATGCAAAAAAAGTAACACTTTGCCTGTAGGTGGAGGCTGATGAACAATAGGTCCCCCGGGTTCATTTTCATAATAGTCCCGACTGACTGGCCACAGGTAGGGGCAATGGGGGACACTAACACCATTGCTCATATTAACGATAACCTCACTGACTAGCCATCAGTACCGCACACTATGTTTCGCATGCTTTATTATTTAATTAGAGTCGAACTACAATGTTCCCTCTTTATTTTTTTAATGAATAATTAACCTGTCCACTCTCATTCTTTAGACTGAAAGCCCCCACTTGATGCACGGAATGTCCTGTACAAGGGCCTACCTGTATGTTACTATGGAATGGTCAGCGGTGGCTGTCCGGTCACTAGTCTTTTATTACAGCTATTTAGCAGGCATGCCCCCACTCCCGGTGTGGCAAGTAGGGGTTTAGGGGAGGATTTAAACCTCCCTTGTAATACTATGAGATCATATTAACCCCCAAGGATTATTTTTAACCAGTGGGCAAATAGTCAAAAAATAATTTTTTCAACAGCTTTTTGCTGTCAATATAATTAAGACCATTTATGGAGGATTATACACCATGAACCTCACTGAATTGCTGAATCCAATAATCAAAACTCTATGTATAATATTGATTGTTAAATTTTTTTGAAAATCAATAATATTTTAAGCAATATTTATTAGCAAGATAAACCTTTAATGGCAGTGATTAAATTAAATTTTATTTTTTTACTTGATTTGGTGAGTTGTATCTCCCTATCGCTTGATTCCTTTTCTGTATAACTGATCCACTAATTTGGCAAACATAAATTTCAAGACTATATAACTATAGTGATAAACAAATAGTCCCAAGGTCTTGAACGGTTTAGTAAAGTCAGTATCATGGCCTCCCATGGACAGCAGATGGCGATATTTGTCTTTCTAATTTACACCGACCAACACAGAAAACGAGAAACGTATGTCTATTATTTTATTAGAAAGATCTGTTTAAAAACTAAAATACTTCAAACACAGACTATTCTTGGCTATTTCCGTGGCATATTTGATGTCAGTGTTAAAAAATGGCTTTTCGGGCAACTTTCAGCTATACACCTGTTATGTTATATTTCCTGAAAAATAAGAAAAAAAATGGTTAGTGATAAAAGAAATCCAATCTTTGTTGTCCATGGCATTTCCAGACAGCAGCACACATAATACAACTGCTTAGATTTGTCAGGTAAGGTATGCTTTCCTGAGATCGTATTATGGAGATTACTGAGAGCCGGGTCATGTGAGCTTACAGTCTAGAGGAAGTGAGTTATAAGACCATGGGGGATGAGATCACCAGGAATAAAGCCAGTATCTGATCTAATAGAAGAAATAGTGTGACTGTAAGCTGTGTGGTGTGAAGGGAGAGAGTGAAATGGATTCATTCTGTTAGGAGACACAGGTTTAACAAACGAAGCCCGAGATAAGCCAAGCTTGCCTGTAGAGATGAGTTTTCTGAAGGCATCTCTGAATTAATAGCATGATGAGGTAAGGTTTAAAAAAGATGTATGCATGCAGGTATTTTCCAACAGACCGGTTTCTGGCAGGACAGTCCCAAACCCCAACCGATGTCCTACCATTTCCAGTAAGTGTAGCACGAACATGCCATTAAACCCACGGACCGTCACGTGGGACTTTCCGTATCCACCCACCCCTTGCTCCACTTTCATACTTTCTAACGTACAGACACAGGATTAATCGCTAAATACTGAATTGTCAGAAATTCAAAGTGAATTTCAAATATTATTTCAAAAAGCCAAACTGAAAACATATCTGACTACAATTTTCCAGTTTGACCACTGACATCTAAAGCAGGAAAATCACTTTTTCAATTTGAATTCCCAGCATTTCAAGTTTTGATGAATAACTTTAACAATGATGGAATTACAATCTCGTGTCCAATTTTTATCGAAAATGTAATGGCCGTCGCTGAGCGGTAAATGATGTCAAAGCGGTCACAGTCCCATTAATACTTTTAGACATCACTTTTACCATTATCGGATTGCTAAGAAAGTACCCTACACTTCATGTGTAACTCTTTGTGACCCTGCCGAAGAGGAGTTTGTGACATTGTAATTTCCGACTCACACTGGGTTATTTACAAAGGTGAGACATGTGGGGAATTCACAGTGAATTCAAAGTGAATTTAAAATTTAAGGTAATAATTGCTGTGTCAGCCATGTTGGCCTTAATCTGAATTTCTCTATGAATACCTGACAATTCTGACTTTAGTGAGAAGCCTTGATATGGAATCCAACACTTTGAAATGCTTTTCTAACAATTCACCCAAAAATATATGTTAAGTGTTTGCTCCGTGATCAAAAAAGACACACAAACACATCCCTAACACAGTAATAAACACACGTCGGCCTGTGATGTCATTGAAACCCATGTGAAGTCGCCAATTACTGTCTCGCTAACCTTATGACATCTGCCTCTCAAACTTGATATCGGAAGATTAACAAACAAATCATGTTTTAGGGGCAGATTTAAAACAATCACAATTTTTGTGACAGTGACATAAATCGTCATCACACTGCTTACTGTTGCACAATAATCATAACGTTCTATTGATTGGTTATGGAAGCTGGGTTTGCAATGTACCCCTCGGTGTAAATTTCTGTGTCTCCAACAAGATGACTCTTGCAATGCAGACATTAAGCAGCAGTTGCATTGAGTCTCTTGGTAGTAGACCTCTTTCTCAGAATATTTTCTTTTTACAACAATCTGACAATGACTGCTTACCGCTTTTGTCTCCTTCTGCAGGAACATTGGTTACATCTATCGCCTGCAAAGTGAAATAGATTAGTGAACAAGCTGTAAGAAGAAGAAAGACTTGGTGCTATCCCGTCTAGTAAATGCATTTATTTTCTGCTTTATTACGGTGACTTATTACAGCGCCACAGACTTTCTGCTGAGAACGGCAATGATAAATAATTACTGCAGCAAAATCAATGTAAAGGCAACGTTTTGTCTGAGGGGCGACGTGAAGCCGTGAAAGCAATAAAAACGGATTCCTTCTTCCATTCTCAATGAATTCATCTTAGAGGGAGCACTGCTTCACTAAACTCCTTTGAAGACCAGTTAATATGTAAATGTGATAAACTTTCCCAAGGATGTAGTGGTGCCTTTCAGGTGCTGTATCTTTCCAACTATCTAAACAGAAACTCCCTTTGAAGATAATTCCTGATCTCCCATACACACAGACTTAATCAAGCACATATTAAACAGATAGATACATAATATTTACCCCAACACTCCCCCACTTGAATAAGATCTAATAAGGAGATTATTCACATACAGCCCCACCTCCCACTCTGATTTCTGTATATTAAAAGGAAAGACATAAACCCACACATATATTTTATATCCCTAAAATGGATGCGAGCTCTAATTTTTCCTGCTTTGTATGGATTTTTTTTAGTTCTTTCCTCCAACAATCACCTCTAAATATCACTGTTAAAGAGCACATATATTCTTCAACCAATTCCAGTTAATGGCATGAATGAAGCCCACGGCTGGGCTGTCCCCTATTACGTTTACATATAGAATATAGAATATCTAGACATAAAATACATATTTTGTTTTGGGATTTTTCAACTCAAGTATTGCTCTTTTGTGACACTGAACAGAAATCAAATGTTTTTATAATATCATACCCAATATATGGTTTTAGTCAAACCATACCATACCGCAAATTATACAGAGTGCTTTACACAGATCTGCTGTGGACCAAAGACTAAGCTGTGAAGTAATTATTTATTTACACCTTTACTTCAGCATTCATGAGAGCGATGATGTAGAACACATTTCTCTGCCAGAAAACCCTATTCGCCCATTTAATGCCTGAAAGTATGCTGAAAATGTCAACTCTCCTTCCAAACAGTAAAGGACGTTTCAATGGGTTATACCATTCCTAAAGTTCAGGGGGAGTTAGTGGGTTACACCATTTTACTGTTAGCATTACACTAGAATTGCAGAGATTGATAAAGATTGCCATTTCCCTTTTTAAATACCTTTATTTTAGAAATATGAGTTAACTGACTTACTGTATGAAGTCATTCATTTTGCATTCTGTTGCCATTTCCGTTACCTGACTGCTAGTATTGCCTTTGGAGTCATTACAAACATTGATCAGTGGGCTGTTTGACTATTTATTTATCTTTTTTTGACAACCCTACTGTATTAGGAATTGTGCTTTTATATTAACATTTCAGACCTTGTGCAAATATTACAATATAAGAGTTACAGTATATTGTCTAAAGGTTTTCATTCCAACCAAAAACCTATAGTGTATAAAGGAATAAAAAATAAAAACTGTGTAAATTGTATATCATTGTAATTATTACATTTGTCAGAAAAGCAATCTGTACACAAAATAATAAATGTCTCATTATGTAACATCTCTTCTCCCCTTGTTTTAATTAAATATTATACTAATAATTTTTTAAACAGAAAGTGCTAGGCAGTGAAGGGGTAAACGACTGAGTAATCTTAAATTAATCTCTGAAAATATTTATAAACCACATTTACCTGAATTTCGGTTGGAAGTTTATGAACAAAGTAATTGCTTTAGTTACCATAGCCTTAAGGGATCTGGTAACTAAATAGTGAGTTATAAAATATTAAAATTCAATTTGAGAAATTTAGAAATGCAGTGGTCTTGGCTTTTATTTCCACCTTTATTATTTCCTGGCAAATTACGCGGGCATATTGTTGTCTCAGCACATGTTACAGTTTAGATTTAGGAGTAGGCAACCATCAGCACTCCAGATGTTGTGAACTACATCTCCCAGAATACACTTACAGCCATAATGCTGGCAAAGGATCAGGGGAGATGTAGTTCACAAAATCTAGAGTGCCTATGCCTGCCCTAAGTCTTCAATGAGCTAATACAATACAAATCAATGGAATATAAACCTCAGGATTAATGTGATTTATTTGCCTTAGATGTACAAAGAACATGCTTCCTTACATAAAGAGATGGGAGATACTTACTGAAAAGCACAATAATGCCAAGAGTAAATAAAATAAACGCGAACACCAGGCCCCAGTGTGACAGGCATTGGTAATCTGCAAAGAATAAGCAATGGCAGCAGAATGTTATATCAATAGTTACAGCAAAAAAACAAACAAATGGATATGGTATATTAGCATTTAGCAATTCCTGCTACATCTGTTTGCTTGCTCCGAGAGATGACAATGTCCTAAAACTTCAGTCAGACATATCCTTCTATGTGGAGTCTCTAAAGATTCATTCCCTCATTCAGGAATCGTGGAGTTATCCAGGGCTCCATACATTTTGAGTTGAAATAGCTGGATTGAAAAGAAAAGTTTAAACTGTTTCCGCCTTGGCTATTTTTGCATAAAATGTACAATTCCCTGGTCAGTTTCCACAATTCCAGAATTCATGTTTAAAAAAAGAATTGTAATAATGTATATAGAAGCCTTAAGAAATTCTGGGAGCCATGATAAGATCTGTCCTTCCTTACCATATCAGCCACCGCTCAATATATCGATCTGTTTACATTACTCTGTTCCCCCTCGTTGTGTCTCTGTTTAGTCAATTTACACTGCTTTACCTCTGGTGTACCTTTGTTGATGACATCACACCTAACAAGTGCATCTAATTCAACAGACTGAGGGGATGCAACAGAACAAGGTGGCTTTAAGTCTGTTAAAGCAGATGATGTTGTGCAGCACATTCTTTTCTTCCCTTGTTATAGGAAAACTGTAGTTATAGGAAACTGTAGTTATATGAAAACCAAGTTATAAATTATTAGTGAGAGGCTTTGTATGTCATGCTTATGCTTACAAGTGTATTTTGTTTAACCCATTGTCTCTACAAAGTATTCATTGCTATACTGTCACCCTACATAGCATGGTAAATTAAAATCTAATCTGTGATTTCTTCTGTAGTGAAAATGAAGGCATGTTTGAAACTAAATCTCAATTCTGTTCAGCTATAATTTTAATAACTGTCACTAATCACTGACCTAATCAAATCAAACCTGTAACAACCGCTAATGGTTATCATCCAATCAAACCGAACCTACAACAACCGCTAATGGTTATCATCCAATCAAACCAACCTGTAACTACCGCTAATGGTTATCATCCAATCAAACCAAACCTGTAACAATCGCTAATGGTTATCATCCAACCAAACCAAACGTGTAACAACCGCTAATGGTTATCATCCAATCAAACCAAACCTGTAACAACCGCTAATGGTTATCATCCAATCAAACCGAACCTGTAACAACCGCTAATGGTTATCATCCAATCAAACCAAACCTGTAACAACCGCTAATGGTTATCATCCAATCAAACCGAACCTGTAACAACCGCTAATGGTTATCATCCAATCAAACCAAACCTGTAACAATCGCTAACGGTTATCATCCAATCAAACCAAACCTGTAACAACCGCTAATGGTTATCATCCAATCAAACCGAACCTGTCACAACCGCTAATGGTTATCATCCAATCAAACCAAACCTGTAACAACCGCTAATGGTTAACATCCAATCAAACCAAACCTGTAACAACCGCTAATGGTTATCATCCTAATGGTTCAACAACTGCTAATGATTATCATCCAATCAAACCAAACCTGTAACAACCGCTAATGGTTATCATCCAATCAAACCAAACCTGTAACAACCGCTAATGGTTATCATCCAATCAAACCAAACCTGTAACAACCACTAATGATTATCATCCAATCAAAACAAATCAGTAACAACTGCTAATGGTTATCATCCAATCAAACCAAACCTGTAACAACTGCAAACGGTTATCATCCAATCAAACCGAACCTATAACAACCGCTAATGGTTATCATCCAATCAAACCAAACCTGTAACAATCGCTAATGGTTATCATCCAATCAAACCAAACCTGTAACAACCGCTAATGGTTATCATCCAATCAAACCGAACCTGTAACAACCGCTAATGGTTAACATCCAATCAAACCAAACCTGTAACAACCGCTAATGGTTATCATCCTAATGGTTCAACAACTGCTAATGATTATCATCCAATCAAACCAAACCTGTAACAACCGCTAATGGTTATCATCCAATCAAACCAAACCTGTAACAACCGCTAATGGTTATCATCCAATCAAACCAAACCTGTAACAACTACTAATGATTATCATCCAATCAAAACAAATCAGTAACAACTGCTAATGGTTATCATCCAATCAAACCAAACCTGTAACAACTGCAAACGGTTATCATCCAATCAAACCAAACCTGTAACAACCGCTAATGGTTATCATCCAATCAAACCAAACCTGTAACAACCGCTAATGGTTATCATCCAATCAAACCAAACCTGTAACAACTGCAAATGGTTATCATCTAATCAAACTGAACCTGTAACAACCGCTAATGGTTATCATCCAATCAAACTGAACCTGTAACAACCGCTAATGGTTATCATCCAATCAAACCAAACCTGGAACAAAGGCTAATGGTCATCATCCAATCAAACCTAACCTGTAACTACTGCTAATGGTTATCATCTAATCAAACCAAACCTGTAACAACCGCTAATGATGGTCATCATCTAATCAAACCGAACCTGTAACAACCGCTAATGGTTATCATCCAATCAAACCAAACCTGTAGCAATCGCTAATGGTTATCATCCAATCAAACCAAACCTGGAACAAAGGCTAATGGTCATCATCCAATCAAACCTAACCTGTAACTACTGCTAATGGTTATCATTCAATCAAACCAAACCTGTAACAACCGCTTATGGTTTCATACAATCAAACCAAATCAGTAACAACCGCTAATGATTATAATCCAATCAAACCAAACCTGTAACAACTGCAAACGGTTATCATCCAATCAAACTGAACCTGTAACAACCGCTAATGGTTATCATCCAATCAAACCAAACCTGTAGCAATCGCTAATGGTTATCATCCAATCAAACCAAACCTGGAACAAAGGCTAATGGTCATCATCCAATCAAACCTAACCTGTAACTACTGCTAATGGTTATCATTCAATCAAACCAAACCTGTAACAACCGCTTATGGTTTCATACAATCAAACCAAATCAGTAACAACCTCTAATGATTATAATCCAATCAAACCAAACCTGTAACAACTGCAAACGGTTATCATCCAATCAAACTGAACCTGTAACAACCGCTTAATGGTAATCATCCAATCAAACCAAACCTGTAACAACTGCTAATGGCTTATCATTCAATCAAACCAAACCTGTAACAACCGCTAATGGTTATCATCCAATCAAACCAAATCAGATATCACAATCAAAACTCAGTAATGCTAATGGTTATCATCCAATCAAACCAAACCTGTAACAACTGCAAACGGTTATCATCCAATCAAACCAAACCTGTAACAACTGCTAATGGTTATCATCCAATCAAACCAAACCTGTAACAACCGCTAATGGTTATCATCCAATCAAACCAAACCTGTAACAACCGCTAATGGTTATCATCCAATCAAACCAAATCAGTAACAACCGCTAATGGTTATCATCCAATCAAACCAAACCTGTAACAACTGCAAACGGTTATCCTCCAATCAAAGCAAATCAGTAACAACCGATAACGATTATCGTCCAATCAAACCAAACCTGTAACAACCGCTAATGGTTATCATCCAATCAAACCAAACCTGTAACAACTGCAAATGGTTATCATCTAATCAAACTGAACCTGTAACAACCGCTAATGGTTATCATCCAATCAAACCAAACCTGGAACAAAGGCTAATAGTCATCATCCAATCAAACCAAACCTGTAACAACTGCAAATGGTTATCATCTAATCAAACCAAACCTGTAACAACCGCTAATGATGGTCATCATCTAATCAAACCGAACCTGTAACAACCGCTAATGGTTATCATCCAATCAAACCAAACCTGTAGCAATCGCTAATGGTTATCATCCAATCAAACCAAACGTGGAACAAAGGCTAATGGTCATCATCCAATCAAACCTAACCTGTAACTACTGCTAATGGTTATCATTCAATCAAACCAAACCTGTAACAACCGCTTATGGTTTCATACAATCAAACCAAATCAGTAACAACCGCTAATGATTATAATCCAATCAAACCAAACCTGTAACAACTGCAAACGGTTATCATCCAATCAAACTGAACCTGTAACAACCGCTAATGGTTATCATCCAATCAAACCAAACCTGTAGCAATCGCTAATGGTTATCATCCAATCAAACCAAACCTGTAACAATCGCTAATGGTTATCATCCAATCAAACCAAACCTGTAACAACCGCTAATGGTTATCATCCAATCAAACCAAACCTGTAACAACCGCTAATGGTTAACATCCAATCAAACCAAACCTGTAACAACCGCTAATGATTATAATCCAATCAAACCAAACCTGTAACAACTGCAAACGGTTATCATCCAATCAAACTGAACCTGTAACAACCGCTAATGGTTATCATTCAATAAAACCAAATCAGTAACAACCGCTAACGGTTATCATCCAATCAAACCTAACCTGTAACAACCGCTAATGGTTATCATCCAATCAAACCAAACCTGTAACAACCGCTAATGGTTATCATCCAATCAAACCAAACCTGTAACAACCGCTAATGGTTATCATCCAATCAAACCAAACCTGTAACAACCGCTAATGGTTATCATCCAATCAAACCAAACCTGTAACAACCGCTAATGGTTATCATCCAATCAAACCAAACCTGTAACAACTAATGGTTATCATCCAATCAAACCAAACCTGTAACAACCGCTAATGGTTATCATCCAATCAAACCGAACCTGTAACAACCGCTAATGGTAATCATCCAATCAAACCAAACCTGTAACAACCGCTAATGGTTATCATCCAATCAAACCGAACCTGTAACAACCGCTAATGGTAATCATCCAATCAAACCAAACCTGTAACAACCGCTAATGGTTATCATTCAATCAAACCAAACCTGTAACAACCGCTAATGGTTATCATCCAATCAAACCAAATCAGTAACAACCGCTAACGGTTATCATCCAATCAAACCAAACCTGTAACAACCGCTAATGGTTATCATCCAATCAAACCAAACCTGCGACAACCGCTAATGGTTATCATCCAATCAAACCGAACCTGTGACAACCGCTAATGATTATCATCCAATCAAACCAAGCTAATCTTAGTGATAAGATTAAGGGATGTTAACTAAAAAAGACTGTGGATACATAAACATCAGCTTTAAGGTACCAGTTCTTATTTACTCCTCAAATTGCATAAATATCTTTTCAATTCTTTTTTTAGTAATTACAATGTTATAACAAAGTTGTGATGGGATTCCAGCATTGTCAAAATTTAGTAGGCCGAAATCTCCACATGGCATATGCTAATTAGTATCTGATTACAAACAGTTGGATGAGCCATCAGTGTACTGAGCATGTGTGGAAGTGGATAGTACATTCCTTTGTCTTCAACAAGCCATGTGGTCTGCCCATATAAGGTGATCCTGAATATCCTGTGTGCTGATTGGTCTGAGGAATATTGGAGGGGTTATACTGTATGGGAGGGGATATGCTACTAATAACAGGCCTCGGCACCATGCTTTCTGCCTCTCAGATATTTTTGGAACAGGAGTTCATCTGAGACCCGATCGGTGTGTAAATAAAAGATCTGTTATTTCCTGAATACCTGTGTCCATATCTCTATGTGTGGCTTCTTCTATGTTTTCCGGTAACATAACTACAAGATCTTATCTAAAGGAAAGTATGAACCTTGTTAGCATGTTGGGCACATTTGAGGGTAATGGTGAATATTTATAAATTAGCAGTGATTTGGAAAGTTTACATAATAACGTAAACAAAAATTGGAATGCAATGCTGTAAAATAATTTCTAGAATCAGAAGGTAAAATTAATTGTGACTAGTTTTATTACAGCAAGCATTTAGTTACTTTAGATCATTTTTTCTTCATTTGAGGGGATTTTTTTTTACCTGTTGGAGAGGAGAACGGTAATGGGGTTCCCATCCAGCTATTTATGGCCCATTGCGAGGATATCTACTAGAGTGCAAGCCTCATTCTCTATCACAAATGCACTGATTATTAGGTTTTTGTGTGGACGGAGGCCGTCTAGTCATTGAAGGATTTTGGGGCTTTTTAAACTAATAATTATAATCATAATAACTGTTTTTATGCTAACTTGCATCATTATTTATTTTTTGATTTAGATATTGTGATCCTGCTGCCATGCAAGGCCTCAAGTCCTTACATAAAGCACGCAAGGTATTTATTAACCACAGTCTTGGAGAGTCACAAAGCACTCAGTATCGTCTCTGCCATAATGTGCTGTAACAGGCAACTTAAACTAATATGCAAAAAAAAAAAACTTAGGCCATCAGAGCACAAACCAACATCCCTTTCTGACTTAAGGTTAAACTCACAAAACATAGGATTCACCGACCTCTAGATAATCTGCACATTTGGTCTTTGTCTTCACTCAGCCAGAAATTTATTTATGTTACTGCTAATACTCTATTATAGACAAGCAAGGTTTGGAGTCAATTCAGATTCATCCTTTTTGTTTTAGAGTTAATTAAAAACCGAGGGGGGTGGATACCATAACCCTCTCTCAAAAATAGAGATATAAATATCGTCACTGACAATTCCATGCACCTTAGCACAATATATTTTTTAGAAAAGGATAAGTTAAAAGTATAAAAAAAACATTTTTTCTTTTTAAAGTGTATGTGATTGGGTACATAGGAAGTGACGGCTGTCATTTTACTGCCTGGCTTAAAAACATTCCCAAAAGTCAAATGTTAAGGCAGAGCAAAAATTGTACAGACAATGTATTCAACATGCAGGCAGTTTGGGTAAAGGACAAATGTGTAGAGAAGAATTATTAAAAAGGAAAAGATTTTGAAATAGCAGAAGACGTAGGAGAATTAAACATGAACGTTCTTTTGGACATGAAAGAGAAAAATAGGAAGGGGAAGTAACACAAAAGGGCCACGTGACGCTAGATTTAATTGGACAAACTAGTAAGGAAAAGGTTTTTAAAAAAAACACTGCACTGTGTTGAATTCTTATAATATAAAAGAGTTTTAGGAGAAGAACCAAAATAATGTATAGGGAAGCAAAAAGTTTTCGTTTTCTTTAAAGCTCATTCAAAGACTTCAGGAGAAAAGATTGCCAGGTTTGTATGGAATCAAAATGTACAGAGGTAAATAAGACAATTTTAAATCAAATATTACAGGAACAACTTATCCAATAAATTACTGAATCATTTGTTATGTGTCTAATGCCATGTATCGCCTCTCCTGATCATGCGTGGATATGAATGTCTGGGCAATATAGAGATGGAATATCATAATATAATAATCATTATAGCTCACTTTCATTGCTCAGTTTGGTGGGGACAATCTTAACATATTGAGACAAAACGAACGCAGTAGAGATGGTGTTTGAATTGCAGCGTATAGTTCATGTAGCGTTAAACCAAAGGGATGGAGCTGTGTATACTAACACGTCATTAATAGTTAATAACGTGATTTTAATAGACTGCCTTTATCTGATTGCTTATTTTTTTCGATACTTTCATGTTGCCTTTGGCTTGTTTATGCAATATTCATTTATAATGTTTATTTATGAGACATGCTCAATGCACAAAGCCTCGTAGGACAGGAATGGCAGCAGATTAATGGTGAGCTTGGCAGCTGGGGATGCACTTTAAAATCCATTGATTAATCACACCCACCTCCAAAATGAACAGAATGACAAATACATCATTTGCAGCCCGGTAGAGGGATCACAGCCAGTTATTGGAGAGTGCTACTCTAGAACTCTTCAGTGTTTGAACATAGTGTTAATTAAAGGGACATTTCAGCTGGATACTATCATCTCTTTAATGAATCAAGTATGAGAGCAATACATTAAGAATGAAAGAAAATAAAAAAGAAATTCGTATTTAAAGAAATCTTTATGTTACTGCAAATCACCAGGCTTTTTAGCTTCTACAGGGATCTCTGCTCAGACCTGGAAATGGCTCATCTAATTATGACATTCAGCCAACTTTCACTGCTGAGCTTTTACCTCATAAACAGTGCCTTGCGGGCACAGGAAGGGTTCCTGAGATTTGTTGTTCTATTGTAGAAAGCTAACAGATGAATTAACATAAAACAAAGTGATGAAATCATGCGCAACTTAATTTGATGTAAAGAGGCAAACACGGAAGTTTGGGAGAAAAGAGTAGATGTACGGTGCAAAATTAATTTAACAAAAAAGGAAAAAATGATTTGCAATTCTCCTGGCCAGTCTCCATTTTTCCCAGTTTATTAAATAATCGCTTTAGCAAATCATAATCTTACAATCTTTTAAGGTCAGTAAGCTAATTCTCAGTTAATCGGGATTTATTACATTTACACTCCAAGACATATTTCGCAGCAATACCCCCCGAAATGTATCCTTCTAGTTAAATAATTTACAGATTGATTTTAGTGATTCCGCCCCTGTGCCCTGTAAAATCTCTACCTCTGTAACAACATATTCCAAACAGATTGTCACCCACCGTAGAAGAATGGATCATCTTTGATTTTTGACACATCTGTTAAGGAAAAAAAGAACAGGTTTGTGAAATCACTTAACTCGTAGGAGAGGAATAATGATCTATTACTCATTGCTGCTTGACAACATCCTCCTCTTGTATTAAAAAAAACATTCTCTATTAAATCTCAGGTCCTCCTCTTTCTTGTGATACCCTGTATGCAATATTTTACCTCTTACAGAGAACACATTCAATGCACGGTAGTCTCATGAACTCAAAATAAATGTTACATTTGGGTCAAAGAAGCTAACATTAAAATAAATGTTACCTGAATCATTTTTCCAGTTCAAGTATTCTGAGATAAAATGCAACCTCCCTCCAAATTCCCAAAATACACAGTTTAGTGAATATCTCTGATAGATTGGGGACAATAAGAATATAATTTTTCCTAAGATTAAAAGTAAGAATTGATTTAAGACTAAATTTAGAATAAAGTGATAAGGAGCATATTAAATTAAATTATAAAATATATTGTTTACCCATTTTGTATATTTATAAAGATCAGTATTACAAGGGGGGACTTATAGGGCTATTGTCCAGGAAGTGAGGTTCTGGCAGTGTATGGGAGAGAGGAAGCTTCCGTATCTCAAGCAGGTGGAGTCCTGGGAGGGAGGAAGCTTCCGTATCTCAAGCAGGTGGAGTCCTGGGAGGGGGAAGCTTGGGTATCTTGAGCAGCGGGAGCCCTGTGAGGGAGGAAGCTTGGATATCTCGAGCAGCAGGAGCCCTGAGAGGGGGGAAGCTTGGATATCTTGAGCAGCAGGAGCCCTGAGAGGGGGGAAGCTTGGATATCTTGAGCAGCTGGAGCCCTGAGAGGGAGGAAACTTGGATATCTCGAGCAACTGGAGCCCTGGAGGAAGCTTGGATATCTCGAGCAGCAGGAGCCCTGAGAGGGAGGAAGCTTGGATATCTTGAGCAGCTGGAGCCCTTGGAGGGAGGAAGCTTGGGTATCTCGAACAGCAGAAGCCCTGAGAGGGAGGAAACTTGGATATCTCGAGCAACTGGAGCCCTGAGAGGGAGGAAGCTTGGATATATTGAGCAGCAGGAGCCCTGAGAGGGAGGAAGCTTGGGTATCTCGAACAGCGAGAGCCCTGAGAGGGAGAAAGCTTGGGTATCTCGAGCAGCTGGATCCCTGAGAGGGACAAAGCTTGGATATCTCTTGCAGCTGGATCCCTGAGAGGGACAAAGCTTGGGTATCTCGAGCAGCTGGATCCCTGAGAGGGACGAAGCTTGGATATCTCTTGCAGCTAGATCCCTGAGAGGGAGGGAGTTTTGGTATCTCAAGCAGCTGGAGAGATGGAAGGAAGGAAGGAAGCGTGGGTATCTTTAAAAGCTGGAGCCCTGGGAGGGAGGAAACTCAGGTATCTCAAGCAGCTGTATTTAATTGTTGGGAATATAATCTGACTGCAATCACTAAACCACCAGACAGGTATAAGTACTGGCCTAGATGGACCTCTATTTACCACATCCCAGTGTACAGTACAATGCCCTATAATGCAGAGCTGATCATTGTGTGTGTAATCTGGAGAGAGGACTGTGCTGTCATCAAGGTAGAGGAAAGCTGGTTCATGTAGACTGTTCCCCATCTTTGGTAGTCTGTAACTCTCGAACGACGTTTGTATAGGAGAACTGGAACGGGCCGTAGGACCATTTTGACTGGTGTTTGCAGGAGTGCCTGGCAGAAATGAATTCCAGGTACTCGACGACCAAGTCCCGCTGCCAGCATTCGGGAGACAAAATGGCCGCCATCCATTTCCCCCGAAATTGTGGCCACCCAGTGGAGCATTCTATTAATTCTTTCGTTTGCGGTTTTCATACAAGATACATAATGTTCCACGTTCTAATTGGTCTCTGTGGAATCCAAACAAACGAAAGGAGCCGAAAGTGATGGGGTATTCCTTCACAATCGCCAGCTTTAGTTACAGTTTAGCTATCTTACCATAAACTGTGCAAAGCTGTGCTCATTTCACTGCAATCAGCAGAGAGATTCACCCCAAAACGGGAGCAAAATAAAGATCATTTTATACCCCAACCTTGTCTGTGTGTTCATAAAACTGTATGGTCATCACATGAGTGAATTAAAGGGCGACTACAACTTACAATGATTTCTTAAAATGTGTTTCCTTATCCCTATATCTAAATATATATATATTTGTTATGTGTGAAAAATAGAATCCAACATACAATTATACGCCTCCATCATAGCTCTGGATTGGACCAGAGATTGGATTGGATAATAGGTTAGTAAAATACGGCACTTTTTATTTTAAAAGGGAACGACTCATAATTTAAAAGTCTCCAAGAACACTTTAACATTAAACACAATATCAACAAGTAAGCAGTTTATAATGTATAAAGAGAACAGGATGAAGTGTATCTAATTCATGATGCAAAATATAAGCATCAACGAAATTCAAGATAGCCAACAAATAGCCTACTATAAAGGTCAGATAAAGCCACTAAAAACAAAAATAATAAAAGTTTATTGAGCAAAACAAATATGTGACCCAAATACGTGCTACCATATAAACACCAAAAAGTCTAAAATAGTTGCTAGACAAATCTATAAAGAAAAATATAAATCGTCTAGATAAAATAAAAAAGATATATAGTTGCAGATCAGATCATTCTTGTTCTCTTTATTCTTTATTTGGGGTTACCCCCCACTTTCTTTGTGTATCTAACTTGGCTCAATCTATTCGGTGTTCTGCAGTTTATAATGTATGTCGGTTTTATGTGTTATTACCATCCACTGAAGTTTCTTTCTCGGGTTTAGAGACTCTGATATTTACGTATTGTTCTGTAACAATGTTCTTCTATTGCTCTCTTTGAAGCCTCAATTAAACAGATGGAAATATAAAAAACATATAATTGTTTTTAAAGTGAGTGTGTTCCATTACAGGGCTTCCATACACAGTTTGTGGGTTGGAGTTTATTGGAATCCAAACTTACTATTTAAAGGAGACAATAAACAAACACAATAAATATTGATTATCTAAAGGAATTTCAGTTGTTACCTCTGGTGGGAGTTATCGTTGACTTGTTGTCGATGGGAATTGTTGTATTTTGATCACGGTCCATGGGAGCTTTTTCTGATTGGTTGGTGATGTCGCTTAGCGTTATGGTCACTATGTAAAGAGGATGGCATGACTTCAGCTGTGAGTAACTATGATCAATGCTGCTTTATTTTAACAGTTTGGTCAATCACAGAAGATTATTTGGCAATAAAAGGCTGTTAATGTATCATAGATAATGCTTGTTATGCCATCTGACGGAAGTTTTGTCTGTTGCAGTTTGTTATTAGAATTCATACCGTGAGCTGTCGTGGAGTCATTATTCAACTTTCCACCTTCCAATGATGTTTGTGGTGGTTGGGATGTAGTAGTAAGTGTCACAGTTTGGCCTAAAAAATGGAAAAGAAACAAATAGCACTTTTAGCACCACTAGCATAGGACCACACAGCAGGTAGGTGGTGGAGGTTTATGTGGGGTATGTGGGAGAATACTTCCCAGCAGCCCTAGACTTGACTGGACAGTCCGAGATTTCTTTCTGCCCTGCCATCTTTGGTTTTCCCCCTGGTGTACGGTAGAGCCCGAGTTCACAGAACACACAATGCAATCATTAGATGAGCTGTGCAAATTACATCCATGGCATTCAGCTAATGCAAGAGCTCTTCGACAGGGCTGTTAATTTATATCTATTTGTAGGGCTGAGCAGTACATCTGTCACTCAGCCGGATGTACATGCATGCAGTACCCCTTTTACTCATGTGGTCTGTAGGTAGGAGGGGTTACTTGTTAAAGATGATGATAAGATCCCACATTTATCACATACATTTATGTCAAACCATTGAGTGAACTATCCCCGGCACCCAAAAACCACCACCGCCTCACCCAACGATAAAGAGGGATTAGCAAATCCACATTGATGTCAATTCTGTCCAACCTGAACAAGATTAACAAGGTTAGAAGCACCCCTGGAGAACCAATCCCCAGCACTCTCAGCCAATTTCAGCCATCCAAGCCGCAGTAATAGGCTTAGCTAATATCAAGTTCAAATCAGCTTCTTATCTTTCTAAAACAAGAGTCATGGCTGGATCAGTATATGTAGAGCCCATGATATAATCTAACACAATGAAGAAAGATTTCTTCCACAATCCTAACCATAGGCTTACCTTCTACAAATGGCAGAATCCAAAGTAAAAGTAGGAACGTGTTCATTTTCTGCTGAGAGATGTTAACAGGTTTAATACGTTCCATACCATAGATGTCTTTATATGAATCTCAGGATATAGTTACATTTCATTATATTTACTGACGAGGCTTTCTTGGAATTAGTAAATATGCCTTCCCTTTCTAAATGGAAGAGCACAGTGAATACGACAATGGACCTTTCATTATTCCCATCATGAGATTTTTGCGGAGATCCAACTGTGGGCTGGTTGGTTGCGTCTTGTCTTATAGGAGAATACACAGAATATTAAACAGTTAGCTGAGGGCGTTCTGTTATGGCCTGACCGACTGTCTTAGTAGAAAAGAACTGAAAAAAGGACACACAGCAAGTCTCTATTTTATGTAATATTTAATCTATCTAATCTAATTCTATCTACCAGGAAGACATACATTATAAAGGGATAGGTCTATATTGGGACCCCTTGCACCATCTCACAGAATAAAATGACCCAACCTGATTGGCTGTTATGATGGTATGAATAGTAGTAGCTGTTTTACCAGCGTATACTAGTTGGAAGGCCAATGAATCACATTAATAGAATGTTTATTTATTTCTGAAATTAGTTATATTTACGATGACTTGTGACAAACTATTGATCTGTAAAAGGTATTAGATTTCACAATAACAGAACCTGAGCTAAACGATGGCATCGATGGTTGGTAACTATAGAAAGATAGATAGTGTTAGATTGTAAACATCCCCTTAATTAACAGGACACAAAATATAGGCCTTAGTTTTATATTTTGGGTGAAACTTTTAAAGCATTTATTTTTCTTCAAAATAGTCAAAACATCATATTATATTATATAATATATCACATACACAGTGTATGCTCTTAGGTCACATGACACATGGGGGTTTGTTGAGCAATCAGGCAGGTCATTCTCTAAACTCCAGTTTGTAGTCAGTTTGTGACAACATGTGTCTCTCCCTGAAATGGAGAAGTATTTCACATAAGATATATTGGCCAAAAGGTTGCCATAAACCTTACTGAGCTGGCTATTTTGTTACTTAGCGGTTAACCCTTAATGAGCTGGCTATTTTGTTATTTAGAGGTTAACCCTTAATGAGCTGGCTATTTTGATATTTAGAGGTTAACCCTTACTGAGCTTGCTATTTTGTTATTTAGAGGTTAACCCTTAATGGGCTGGCTATTTTGTTACTTAGCGGTTAACCCTTAATGAGCTGGCTATTTTGTTATTTAGAGGTTAACCCTTACTGAGCTGGCTATTTTGTTACTTAGAGCTTAACCCTTACCGAGCTGGCTATTTCGTTACTTAGAGGTTAACCCTTAATGAGCTGGCTATTTTTGCCTGGTTGCATAATTTTGTTAGGTAGTTTGAGCAGGGCCTTCCTAATATCTTTTTTTTCTGGGTCAATGTTATAATTTATTTGTCCATTTATTGCCAGCAAATAAAATCAGATGACCCCCTTCCCCCACCCCCCACTATGCTTTCTGCATTCTTTATTTTTTTCCTGAACTTGGTGGAAAAATCATACAAATTGTGAAACTTAGAGAGGTCGGCCCACGTGTAACACAAATCACAAAAAAAGTGCAACAATTTCGCAGTAACTAAATCTATATGGTGAATTTCTTTGTGTATTTAATTGAGAGACTTGCTCCATTCGTTACACTCTGATTTCAAGTGTTCCATATTTTGTCCATTTACATTCAGTGTATCCATAGGCTAGCTATAGTAAAATAAAATTACAAATTATCAAACATTTTATGACATCTAGCAATGATAAAAGATAAATGTAAATATAAATACAAATTAAGATATTTACAATTTTTGTAAATGAATAAAATAATTTTTTTATGCAAGGCTGCTTGACTGTTTGTAAACCATTTTAGTGAAAACATTAAACTGTGTTGGAATATGTACAAAGAAAAATATGTATTTATATAACTATATACTATATTGTGGTATACAGACACAAAAACTACTGAAGGCAGGACATCGCTTCTTGCAGAATGTGGTTGGGCTTCAACTCACAGCATTCTCAGCCAGCATACGTTACCTGCTACTTGAGGGGTCTTCTTGGCGAAAGCAGATGGTCAGAAATTAAAGGTAAATAATAGCTGAATCCATAATTATTAGTGAAACACCAGGACACAGAGAATCTATCTTACCTCAGTAAAGTGGAGATCAATCTTATATGTAGCCATGCACCTGCAGAGTGGCTGAAAATACAGTGTGTGTTTTGTGATGGACACACAGACTGTACACCTGGTCTGTGTCTGAGTGTAGGGGGTACAGAACACACCAAGTGGATGATAAAGGTGGAGTTAACTCAAGACCTGCACATGGGAGGCTTAATTCTAACAGAGGAAGCATTCTGTACCATGTGTAATTTCCTCTGCACTCACACCACATCCTTCGATGACTAACTCATTCTCGAGACAGTTAGGGAAGTTCTAACAAAATGTTCAAATCAGGAAAATCAACAAAGAGAAGGAATGGATGTATGACTGTTTGCTCTCGACCCTTGATGACAATACCGCGTTGCTGTATAAGTCAATCTGTATAAATTGTATATATTATTATAAGCAACATTCTGTTTGTTTCCATGGCGATTACTCCTGACTGAGCTCTTCATGACTTGACAAGTGACTTATGAAAGTTACAAATCAAAATAGTTATTATTATTATTAATATTAATAATAAATATCAAGTAAAGAACTGTTCCGGCTGCCTATTTTAGGCCTTGGTTATTCACTTTGCTCCATTTCGTTTAGCATGTATTATCCATAGCACGGACTCAGCACGGTTCTTGTCATATTCTGTAGGTATTCTGGTCCACTCTGACTCAATCACTCAGTGAGCTGGGAATCTCCAGTGCTTCATATTCCCTAACATTTAATTGGATGGACATGGGAACACCAGAAAGGAACATGTTTATGGAATCAACCAGACATGGCGCATGTTTTACAGCTCGATATATCCAGCAATACAGTATTGTATTATTATATTAACAGAAATAACTGCCCATGGATGGCAGTACTGTTACGGTAACGGTGCTCTGTCGGTGCCTTGTCGGTCATTTCGTTATACAGTCCCCATTTGGTCATATCTTTCAGTCTTATTGGCACTAGTGGAGTCCAGTGTTTTATCTGATAGTCATTTTATTCATTTTCCTCCAACCTCTGTCTCTGCCCAGACAACTTTGCCCAACAGATGCTTTTTATTTATTGTAAAATATTCTGTAAAACCTAGAAAATACCTGTGACAGGTATATAATAACCATGACGTTTCCATCTCTAATCTGTCTCTGGATGTTTTAGACATTGAGTGGCTTCTGGGAGGCAGTTGTATTCTGCAATGATTATTAAAGGGACACAATAGTCACCAAACTACTTTGGCTTAATGAAGCAGTATTGGTTTATAGATCATGCCCCTGCAGCCTTACTGCTCAATCCTCTTCCATTTAGGAGATAAATCACTTTGTTTATACAGCCTTAGGCACATCCCCCTGCATGTAAAGAGAGATCTAAAGTTTACACTTCCTTTATTGCACAGTTTGTTTAATTTAGAATCTCTTATCTCATGCACTATTAATAGTATGCTAGACTGCAGGAGCCTCCTGTGTATGATTAAAGTTCAATTTACAGAGCAGGAGACAAAAACTTTTAAAGTAAGTTAGCATCTGATAATGTGACCATTTTGTTTTCATGCAGGCTCTGTCAGTCACAGCCAGGGGAGGTGTGAGTAGAGCTCCATAAACAGAAACAAAGTGATTTAACTCCTAAATGGCAGAGGATTGAGCAGTGAGACTGCATTGGCATAATCTATACACCAAAACAACTTCACTAAGATAAAGTTATTTAGATGCCTACAGTGTCCCTTTAAGTAATCTTTATCAAAGATGTGCTAGTGCATTAAATTATCATGCAAACATTTACTGAAGTTAATTATTATTTTGTTGATTAATTAATTTCCTTTCTTTGTCACTTTTGACCTTGTGTTATCTTTTATGCACGTCAGAATTTGCTGAAAAATTATTTTAAAATATGCATTCTTTTGGAATCTCTATACAATGTGTGCAGATGCAGAACAATGCATATTAATTGATAACAAATACTGTACATGTAGAATGCCAATGTCTGCATTAGGCAGCCATTGATTTCTGCTCTTGAATCTTTATGCTATATATAATTTTGGATGAATTATTAAGGAGATCACTAAGTTTCTGCCTCCTCATCACTTATCAGTGCATTATCTCTAAAACACTAAAGATGTTTTATAGTATTTTGCCAAAAGTTTTCCTTGTCCTTAATAAACACTATTAGTGTTAAGTAAGGATCCCGACAAAAATCAGATGCTTTGAATGGACCGTATGAGGATCACTCACTTCCTATATTGGTATTTTATGTAGATCTGAAAGATCTAGAACTTGCTTTGTATAGTTGACCCCTGAGCACACACACACATACACACACACACACACACACACACAAACACACACAGACACCTATCTCTCACACACACACTAACACATAAACAGGCACACACACACAGTGCCCTCTAACACACGCACGCGCAGACACACTCACAGACACCTGTCTAATACACTTATGCAGACAGTCAACAGAGACATACACAAACACTTACGCACAAGCACACAGATACATACACAGACACACAGATACACACACACAAACACTTATACACACACAAACACACACAGAGACATTCACAGTTTCAGTGATTATATGTTGCACCTGTATAAAACATGACAGGTGTATAGTCGCCATTTTGGGCAGTCGGAATCCAGGACAACAACCCCATCACCTAACCCAATAACGCACGGACACTAAGGGATATGGGGAAATATGTCCACAGCTTTATTAAGCAAACAATAATAATAACAATAATAATAATAATAATAATAATAACTTAACAAGTAAACATGGGTCATTGCCCCCCATACTCCGCCCTCGCATCCTATTCCTTCCATTAACATATAAAGGGCAATGACCCCCATATAAATAAACATATATATATATAACATACATCAACATTATTCCAATCGATGTAAAGTGCCAACCATCCATTAGCCACGGCAGGGGTATACCCGGATACCCCTACCCCACCAGGTTCTGAGCCACCGACAGGACTCGAAACCTATCAACCACCGATGACCACCACTTGTTTGTTTTCCATTACGTTCATCCTGGGGAGCCTATTTCCTCTCCTTCAGCTCCCCATCCCGCCATAAGCTCAGACCTTGACCCCTTAAGCCGTCTGAGCTCCGCCACCCCGAAGAAACAGCGCCCGCTGCATACCAACCTGCCAACCCAAGTTGAGCAGATCCCAACCCACCTCCGAAAGATGAACCCCATCCGAGCGGTAGTACCCCGGCAACCCCTCTTCCAACTCGCTGTGCCGTACCACCACGCCCCCCACCTTCCTAACAAAGCTTGCCATCAAGCTGTTCACTTTCTTCCTGCATTGATCAATCGCCACCGGATCCCGCGCGTGCCGCCATCGACGCCTTGGGACAATCTCCGACCACACTAACATAACCCCCGGAAGCAGGTCCCTCAGTTTGTTGATGTCCTGCTTCATCCACTTTACCAACCGTCGTTGCGGCGTGAGGCCCAAGTCGTTACCCCCAGCATGAAGGACCACCATGTCCGGCGTCTTCCCGCCCGCCACCATCCTAAACATTGCCCCACAAACCTCCCCCCAGCAAAATCCCTGGTACCCAAACCATCGGACTGCCAACTGGTCCTTCGGAAAGCCCAGCTGCTGGCCCTGCATTCGAGCTGCGGCCCTCCTCTCGGCCCAGAAGACAAAGGAATGTCCCACAATCCAAGCAACCCGTCCTGGGGAGAAGAAGAAAACGAACGTGAGGGAAAGGCAAAAGAGGAACTCCCCCATCCATGCCCGCCCCGTACCATATCTATACATATACATATATATATAAACATATACATACACATACATGTACACGTTTTTTTATTTTTTTATTATTCCAATAAGCCCAACCGTACATATGAGCGGAACCGCACCGACTCCCATCTCCCTATGCGCTTCACGACCTCATCTCCTAGTCCCAACCGTGCGGCCTCCGTGGCTGCCCCAATGCGAAAGGAGTGAGTACCAAAACGTCCGGCCGGAAGCCCCAACTTACCTAGTCCGGACCGAAAAACCTTTGTAAACTGAAATCGGGACAGGGAAGAACCATCCGCATGTACCAAGAAGGAACCCCCTTCCGCCGGCCTCCGAGCCATGTACTCCGCCACTGCAGCCACCGGGCACAATACTGCGCCCGGCAGAGCCCATAGCGGACTTCTGTCTTAGATCTTCCCAGATGCACAACCACCTTACCCTCCAAAACACGAACCCCTGAGGCCTGCAGACCCCCGGGCAAAACCCTACTGGCACTCACTAGCTCCCCCACGCGGAACGCCCCGAAGAATGCCAAGAGAAAAGCCGCTCTGAAAAAAGAGACCTCAAACTCGTTGAAACAAATTTCCGGCAACCGACCCACCAGATCCCCCAACACCCGTACAGACACCGGGCGCCTAGAGTCACATGACCTGCGGCCCTTTCGATAACCCTTTAACGCCTGCCGTACTAGGAAGGTCTTGGTCAGATCCTCCGTCCCGCGCCACCGGAACCAGAAAGCCATTGCCGCCATGGACCTGTCGACCACCGCCGGGGACGCCCCCTTTGCCAGCAATTGACAGGTGTACCACAGAAAAGCGTCCCGCAGCGCATCCCCACATAAGCCATGCTCCAACCCGTATAATGACCGCTCCCAAGAGTCCCAGACCTTACTGTAGGAGGCCCATGTGGCCGGTGCCAGTGAAGCCTTCACAAGTCCCCCAAGAAGGACGCTCCCAGCTGCCATATCTCGTCCGGGCATGCCTGCCCCTCCTTCAATGCTCCTGGCGCCATCGTCCAAAATCGGGACCACTGAAAACGAGACAGAGCGTCAGCCACCTCATTCAGGTACCCAGGGACATGCCGCGCGCGAAACACAACATTCCGTGACATACACATCAACACAAAGCGCCGCAGCAACCTAATCACCGGCTTAGAGGCAGCCGATTGATTATTCACCGCATGCACCACCGCCATGTTGTCCGAGAAAAAGACCACTTTCTGGTCCCGGAGCCCCTCGCCCCACAGTGCCATTGCAACGACCAACGGGAATAATTCCAGAAAAGCCAGGTTGCGCATGACTGGGCTGGACCCCCATGCCTCCGGCCACCACTCCGCGCACCATCTCCCGCCGAAGTAGGCCCCGAAGCCCACACTACCCGACGCATCCGTGAAGAGCTCCAGCTCCGCCGCCGACTTACCCGCCCGCCGGAAAACACCGTCCCGTTGAAATCCTGCAGGAAGGCATCCCAAACGCCCAAATCAGCCCTCATGGCTGCCGACACCCGTATGAAATGGTGTGGGGATCGAACTCCTGCCGTAGCAGCCGCCAGGCTGTGGCTGAAAACCCTCCCCATATAAATTACACGGCATGCAAAGTTCAGCATCCCTATCAGCGACTGCAGTTGCCGCAGCGTAACCTTGCGCGCAACGGTCACCGCAGCTACTGCCTCCCTGAGCCCCTCCAGCTTGTCCAGAGGCAGTCGGCATTCACCCAAGATCGAATCTATTTCCAACCCCAGGAAACTAAGGCACGTCGCTGGGCCCTCCGTCTTATCCGCTGCCAGCGGCACCCCGAAGTGGCCCGCCACCCATTCCATGGTCCTAAGCAGTTGCTGGCATGCCGAGGAGGCAGCCGGCCCCACACAAAAGAAATCGTCCAAGTAGTGCACCACCGAACGGTTCCCCGCCTCCACCCGCACCACCCATTCGAGAAAAGTACTAAATTTCTCGAAATAGGAGCATGAGATGGAACAGCCCATAGGGAGGCACAAGTCCACGAAATATTTCCCCTCGAAAAAACATCCCAGCAGGTGGTGACAGTCCGGGTGGACCGGCAGCAGCCGAAACGCCGCCTCAACATCCACTTTAGCCATAAGCGCCCCATGCCCGGCCCGTTTAACCAGCTCGACCGCCCGGTCGAATTATGCATACGAGACCGAGCATAAGTCCTTATCAATACCGTCATTCACCGACTCCCCTTTTGGGTAGGAGAGGTGGTGAATGAGCCGGAACTTCCCGGGCTCCTTCTTTGGCACCACTCCGAGAGGGGAAACCCGGAGGTCCTCCAATGGGGGTACCGTAAATGGGCCCGCCATCCGCCCTAGCGCAACCTCCTTGTCTAGTTTTTCCCGTACCACCCCCGGGAAATCCGCCACCGACTTCAGGTTGCGCAACCCCCCCGATCCCCCCTGCTCCCGGAAGGGGATAAAGAAACCCTGCCTGAAGCCTTCCCGAAGTACCGAGGCATCAGCCCTGTTACCGTAGCAGCTTAGCCACGGCTCCATCGCGTCTAGCCTCACCGGCTATTAGCTTCATCATTAGCTTCATCCAGAGGGGCAGATCCATCTGATCCCACCTCATACACGGGTTAGCCGCCAGTCGCTGCCTAAACTGTTCATCGTACCGCCACCATGCCAGCCCCCCATAGGTGCGGTATGCTTCCCAAATGCCGTCCAAGTAACAGAACAGGGACGAGCATAATCCCGGCGATTTTTCCCCGAGCACGCTGGCCAGCACGCAAAACGCCCTTAACCAGTTACCAAAGGATTTCGGAATCTTGCGATACCGCTTCCTCTTCTCCTCCTCCTCCTCCTTCTTTTCATCCTTTTTATCCTCCTCCTTGAGGTCAATAAAGTCCTCCAAGGGGAGCAGGGAGAAGATCTCGCAAAACTCACCTTTCCAGAGCTTCTCTTTCACGTCCTGTTTCAGATGAACCCCCAGGGGGCCCGCAAACGAGACGTACGCGTGCTGCCTCGCCGCGTCCGGAATACCCCCGGCCAGTTCCGCCCTGTCACTCCCGGCCGCCATCGCCTCGCCCGAGCTAAGCCCCACGGAAACCCCACTAGGACCAGAGACCTCAGTCCCCGGAGCCCAGACCCGACCAACGCCGCCCCCCGTGTCACCCCCCGCCCCCAGCGAGTGGAGCAGTGCTTGAAGTGTGCTAACTAAGGAGCTGGAGTGTAGTGACCCACAAGACTCACCGGCCAAGCCCCCTGACACTGAAGCGGCAGGGGCTGCGTCGTCGACTGCCCGATGTCCAGGGAGAGCGACTCCCGCCGATACCTCGCCAACCGGGGAGCCCAACCGGTGCCTTGCCCGTGTCGATAGGGAACGGCTCCGTGACCTGGAAAGAGGAGAAGAAGTCCTGGGTAGGGTGCACTGAGTACTCGCTTCCCCCCCGTCCCGACCCTGGGAGCGCCTGCCCATTGCCAAGGCCTCCCGCTGCGCCCCCCGCGCACGCTGCGCGCGGGAGCCCCTAGGGCTACGGCTCCTCCTGTCCCCTCCAGGCAAACGTCCCCGCCGACCACCCCTGGGAACGCTAGCCCCGCTCTCTCCTGAGCTCCCTGACCTGGAGCGGCGCTGCCGGGACCTCCCCCTCCTCCCCCTGGGCTCTACGTCCCGAACCGGAGAGGGACTACCACTACAGGACCCTGAACCGGACCCCCCTCCTACTACCCTGCACCCCCTTCCAGCGAGAGCCCGACCCCCCACAGGAACTGGCTCCCAGACTAAGGGCACCCGGACCCCCCTCAACTAGATTGGCTGAGGAAGCCCCCCCAACCCCTAAACCAGGCCTACCCGACCCTACCAGCACCGACCTAGCCCCAGAACCCAAGGAGGCCCCCCTCCCCCCACCAGGTGAGCCCAGCAGTCCCTCACCACCCACAGCCCCCCCTCCCCTACCACTACTCCCCCCACCTATGACCCCTGTGCCCACCCCATCCATCACCCGCGATCCCTGGGAGGCCTTCCCGCCCCCCACTTGGGCCCTCCGCCCCTCACTCATCCCGCCAAGGGGGCCCCAGCCAGAGCCCCCTGCACTAGCCTTTGGGGCCAGGAACCGGCCACGCGTCCTCCCGGTCCCGGCCCCGCCGACCTCCGCCTCCACGCACCTCCATGCTGCCCGCTCCTCCAGGGGACCGCCCGGCCACGTCCGACCCGGCAGCCGCGACGGCCCCGTCCTGACCGTCCCCCCGGCGCCGGGCACTGGTCCTAGGCCCCGGCCGCTCGCGGGGAGGCGGGGCCTCTACCACGCGGCTGCCGGGCCTGCTGCCGCCCGCACCGGAGCCTCCCGGACCACCAGGGATGTCTTCACCGGGTCCCACACCCGGGCTTAGCCGCTCCGGGGGCCTCCTGGCCCGAACCGGCCGTCCACCTCCGTCGTCCTGGTTCGCCGCCGCCGCCAGGGCCGGGCCTAGCTGGGCCTTCAGCCAGTCAGCCCCCTGGTGCCTCGCCGCCGACCGGATCCCCTCCAGCAGCCGCTCCACTTCGTCCATCGGCCCTGCAGGGAGACAAAAGAAGAAAAGCCCTACCAAGCCAAATCTGTGCCCACAAGAGCGAACACAAACTTAACCAGGTAGGAAGTTAGAATGACTTACCTAAAATGGCTGCCCATTTAAATAACCAAACCTACTTACCCATAACTCCACTCCCTTGCTTACTTCCTCCTAGGCCCACCTCCTAACCCCTGTCAAGGCCTTTTTCCGCTTAGCTGCGCCTGGCTACATGGGGCTACATGACTGTGTGCACAAAAGATAATTACAAAAAGCAATGATATTAAGTATGTCCTTGGGAAACATTATCCCAGCAGTCGCTACAGTTACTTGAATTGAATTCCATTCAGATATGTGTGGGTTTCCACTATATACACAGGACAACATCCCTGAGTTTCTATATTAAATGGTTAATCCAGGCTCCGCCTAGTGTATATGGACAGAGAAAGATCTTTGACTTGGCATAATGAAGAGTTAATAAGACAATGCTCTATGTGTTCTCCTGTATGCATAGAACAATGTCTCAGTGGGAGATAAGTGGGTTTAAATGATTTGGATTAAGATCCTGTGTTTGAATTGTGAGGGTTATTAGCAGAGAGATCAGTGTGCTTCCCCAGTGTGGATATGATCTTTATTCCTATTGAAGGGTTAATGGCTCAGTTCTCGGAGGATCTCATTGTATGCACATTGTAAGGTCCATGTATTTGAGTAGTGAAGGGTTAATAATACAGAATTGTATAGATTCCTGCAATATTGATTCAGAAGTATCCCTATGTTTGACCAGTGAAGGGTTAGTAAACTCAGAGCTCTGCATATTCCTGCTGTGAAGATTGTGTGTAAGTGGTGAAGGGTTAATAATCTGCTGTATGGACAGTGCATAGTTCCTGTATATTGCAGGTAGTGAGGTTTCACTAAGGCTTCCTGCTAAATTATTTACCAACCACAGACTTTTCAATAATCTACCTTCTCCTGCACAATGTGTGAGAACAGCAGCCAGCCAAGCAGCCAGCAGTGAATATCGAAAGCAGCCAGCAGCAATAGAGAAAGCAGCCAGCAGAGAATATAGAAAGCAGCCAGCAGAGAATATAGAAAGCAGCCAGCAGCAATATAGAAAGCAGCCAGCAGAGAATATAGAAAGCAGCCAGCAGCAATATAGAAAGCAGCCAGCAGTGAATATAGAAAGCAGCTATCAGTGAATATAGAAAGCAGCCAGCAGTGAATATAGAAAGCAGCCAGCAATCAATATAGAAAGGAGCCAGCAGCGAATATAGAAAGCAGCCAGCAATGAATATAGAAAGCAGCCAGCAATCAATATAGAAAGGAGCCAGCAGCGAATATAGAAAGCAGCCAGCAATGAATATAGAAAGCAGCCAGCAATGAATATAGAAAGCAGCCAGCAATGAATATAGAAAGCAGCCAGCGGCAATATAGAAAGCAGCCAGCAATTGAAGCCAGCAGGATATAGAAAGCAGCCAGCAGCAATATAAAAGCAACCAGCAGTAGAATATAGAAAGCAGCCAGCAGAATATAGAAAGCAGCCAGCAGTGAATATAGAAAGCCAGCCAATATAAGCAGCCAACAGCCAGCTGCAATATAAGAAAGCAGCCAGCAGGAATATAGAAAGCAGCCAGAAGCAATATAGAAAGCAGCCAGCAGTGAATATAGAAAGCAGCCAGCAGCAATATAGAAAGCAGCCAGCAGCAATATAGAAAGCAGCCAGCAGTGAATATAGAAAGCAGCCAGCAGGGAATATAGAAAGCAGCCAGCAGCGAATATAGAAAGCAGCCAGCAGGAATATAGAAAGCAGCCAGCAGCGAATATAGAAAGCAGCCAGCAGCAATATAGAAAGCAGCCAGCAGCGAATATAGAAAGCAGCCAGCAGCGAATATAGAAAGCAGCCAGCAGTGAATAGAGAAAAGAGCCAGCAGCAATATACAAAGCAGCCAGCAGTGAATAGAGAAAAGAGCCAGCAGCAATATAGAAGGCAGCCAGCAGCAATATAGAAAGCAGCCAGAAGCAATATAGAAGGCAGCCAGCAGTGAATATAGAAAGCAGCCAGCGGCAATATAGAAAGCAGCCAGCAGCGAATATAGAAAGAAGCCAGCAGGGAATATAGAAAGCAGCCAGCAGCGAATATAGAAAGCAGCCAGCAGCAATATAGAAAGCAGCCAGCAATGAATATAGAAAGCAGCCAGCAGCAATATAGAAAGCAGCCAGCAGTGAATATAGAAAGCAGCCAGCAGCAATATAGAAAGCAGCCAGCAGTGAATAGAGAAAAGTGCCAGCAGCAATATAGAAGGCAGCCAGCAGCAATATAGAAAGCAGCCAGCAGCAATATAGAAGGCAGCCAGCAGCGAATATAGAAAGCAGCCAGCAGTGAATATAGAAACCAGCCAGCAGCGAATATAGAACGCAGCCAGCAGCAATAGAGAAAAGAGCCAGCAGCAATATACAAAGCAGCCAGCAGTGAATAGAGAAAAGAGCCAGCAGCAATATAGAAGGCAGCCAGCAGCAATATAGAAAGCAGCCAGCAGTGAATAGAGAAAAGAGCCAGCAGCAATATAGAAGGCAGCCAGCAGTGAATATAGAAAGCAGCCAGCAGTGAATATAGAAAGCAGCCAGCAGCAATATAGAAAGCAGCCAGCAGTGAATAGAGAAAAGAGCCAGCAGCAATATAGAAAGCAACCAGCAGTGAATAGAGAAAAGAGCCAGCAGCAATATAGAAAGCAGCCAGCAGTGAATATAGAAAGCAGCCAGCAGCAATACAGAAAGCAGCCAGCAGTGAATATAGAAAGCAGCCAGCAGTGAATAGAGAAAAGAGCCAGCAGCAATATAGAAGGCAGCCAGCAGCGAATATAGAAAGCAGTCAGCAGTGAATATAGAAAGCAGCCAGCAGTGAATATAGAAAGCAGCCAGCAGTGAATATAGAAGGCAGCCAGCAGCAATATAGAAGGCAGCCAGCAGCAATATAGAAGGCAGCCAGCAGTGAATAGAGAAAAGAGCCAGCAGCAATATAGAAAGCAGCCAGCAGCAATATAGAAAGCAGCCAGCAGTGAATATAGAAAACAGCCAGCAGTAAATATAGAAAGCAGCCGGCAGTCAATATAGAAAGCAGCTGGCAGTCAATATAGAAAGCAGCCAGCATTGAATAGAGAAAAGAGCCAGCAGCAATATAGAAAGCAGCCAGCAGCAATATAGAAAGCAGCCATCAGCCAATATAGAAAGCAGCCATCAGTGAATATAGAAAACAGCCAGCAGTAAATATAGAAAGCAGCCATCAGTCAATATTGAAAGCAGCCAGCAGTGAATATAGAAAGCAGCCAGCAATCAAGAGAGGAAGCAGCCAGCAGTGAATATAGAAAGCAGCTGGCAGTCAATATAGAAAGCAGTCAGCAGCGAATATAGAAAGCAGCCAGCAATCAAGAGAGAAAGCAGCCAGCAGTGAACATAGAAAGCAGCCAGCAGTCAATATTGAAAGTAGCCAGCAGTCAATATTGAAAGCAGCTAGTGATGTCGCGAACACAAAATTTTCGGTTCGCGAACCGCGAACGCAAACTTCCGCAAATTTTCGCGAACCGGGTGAACCTGGCGAACCGCCATAGACTTCAATAGGCAGGCGAATTTTAAAACCCACAGGGACTCTTTCTGGTTGAAGGGGGGGGGAGGAGACCTACTCTCCTCCCTCCCCCCGGCCCCCACCCCTGGGCGGCGGGTGGGGGCCATAAAGATAATGAGGGAGGACCTACTGTCCTTCCCTTCTCCGGCCCCCACGCCATAATGATAATGGGGTGGACCTACTCTCCTCCCTCCCCCCGGCCCCCACCCCTGGGCGGCGGGTGGGGGCCATAAAGATAATGAGGGGGGGACCTACAGTCCTCCCCCTCTCCGGCCCCCACCCCTGTGCGGTGGGTGGGGGCCCTAAAAATAACAATAAGGGGGGACGTACTGTTCCCCCCGGCCCCTACCCCTGAGCGGTGGGTGGGGGCCCTAAAAATAACAATAAGGAGGGGACCTACTGTCCCCCCCCGGCCCCCACCCCTGAGCGGTGGGTGGGGGCCCTAAAATTAACAATAAGGGGGGGACCTATTGTCCCCCCCGGCCCCCACCCCTGAGCGGTGGGTGGGGGCCCTAGAATTAACAATAAGGGGGGACCTATTGTCCCCCCCGGCCCCCACTCCTGAGCGGTGGGTGGGGGCCCTAAAATTAACAATAAGACCTATTGACCTCCCCACCCCTGAGTGGTGGGTGGGGGCCCTAAATACCCTAGTCACCCCTCCCCCCCCCCAAAAAAAATTTATCTCCCTACCTACCCCCCTCACCCTAAAAATAATGAGGGGGGGACCTTTAACTAAAAAGCTGTAAAAAAAAAATTAGATAAAAATAACTTACCATTTGATGTTTTCTTTCTTCTACAATCTTCTTTTTTCAGCCCCAAAAAAGGCCAAATAAAAAGCCATAAGAACCGACGCAATTAAAAAAACAAACAAACAAACAAACAAAAAAAAACTTGCGCACAAAAAAATAATCCATCTTCACCCATGGAGGGCTCCGCGCAGACTGAGCTCTGCACGGTGGGGGAAGGCTTATAAAGCCTTGCCACGCCCTGCAATTAGGCTAAGAACACTCTGATTGGCTGGTTTATGCCAATCAGAGTGCTCTTTGTCACTGAGATTGGATGGATTTCAAGCCATCAATCACATTGCTCTGTCATTTTAGCGTGGGAAAGTTCTTTTAGTGCACCACGCATATAACTCAAAGAAGCTACAACTTAAACCAACCAATCCAGAGTGTTCTTAGCTAGTACGGGGGCGTGGCAGGCTTTAGCCTTCCCCGCCCTGCCAGAACTCGATGAAATGAAATGGTCCCTTTCTTTTCATTGCGTCGGTTGCCACAGGCTGCTCACTGTTTAATAGACATGCCCCTACTCGCGGTATTGCGAGTAGGGGTATAATTTACTAATACTAAGTAATTTTTACTTAGTATTAGTAAATTAATAGGGGGCGGACCGAACATCGCATATATTTGCCATCTGTGGCGAACGCGAACACGCTATGTTCGCCAGGAACTATTCGGCAGGAACCGTTCGGGACATCACTAAAAGCAGCCAGCAGTGAAAATAGAAAGCAGCCAGCAATCAATATTGAAAGCAGCCAGCAGTGAAAATAGAAAGCAGCCAGTAGTCAGTAGAGAAAACAGCCAGCAGTTAATAGAACTAGCTAGCATCTTTTAATCAAACTTCAATCAGTGGATAAAGTTTTTATAAAGCCAGGAGTTCAGTCTTGCTCTATGTGTAGTACAGGAAAAGTCTATACCAGTCTAGAACATACAGCAGATAATGTCAATCACTTTGTAAATATGGAAGGGTTACTAGCCCAGAGCTCTAATGGTTCCATCAATAGCAGTAGTAAAAGATTCATATGCATGACTGCCGAAGGGTTAATAATCCAGAGCTCTGAGAGGTTCGTCAATATCAATTGAATACGATTTGTTTAGTATTTAAGAGTTAACAGTCCAGAGAGTTTCCATAGATAAATGAATTGAACAAGATTCTTGTGTTTGACTAGTAAGGGGTTAATCGCCCACTGCTTTGTGAGTTTCCAGTAGCAATATTAAGCTACATTTCTATGTTTGACTAGTAAGGGGTTAATCGCACACTGCTTTGCAAGATTCCAGGAGCTGTATTAAGCTGAAATTTCTCTGTTTGCTAGTAAGTGGTTCATCGCCCACTGCTTTGCATGTTTCCAGTAGCTGTATTAAGCTAGATTTCTGTGTATAGCTAGTAAGGGGTTAATTGCCCACTGCTTTGTGAGTTCCCTGTTTTTATATTAAGCTAAATTTCTGTGTTTGACTAATAAGGGGTTAATCACCCACTGCTTTGTGAGTTTCCAGGAGCTGTGTTAACCTAGATTTCTGTGTTTGACTATTAAGGGGTTAATTGCCTGCTGTTTTGTGAGTTTCCAGTAGCTGTATTAAGCTATATTTCTTTGTTTGGCTAGTAAGGGGTTAATTACCCACTGATTTGTGAGTATTCTGTAGCTGTATTAAGCTAGATTTCTGTGTATAGCTAGTAAGGGGTTAATCGCCCACTGCTTTGCGAGTTTCCTGTTGCTGTATTAAGCTAGATTTCTATGTTTGACTAGTAAGGGGTTAATGGCCCACTGCTTTGTGAGTTTCCAGTAGCTGTATTCAGCTGAGATTTCTATGTTTGACTAGTAAGGGGTTAATGGCCCACTGCTTTGTGAGTTTCCAGTAGCAATATTAAGCTGGATTTCTGTGTTCGACTAGTAAGGGGTTACTCGCCCACTGATTAGTGAGTTTTCAGTAGCTGTATTAACCTAGATATCTGTGTTTTACTAGTAAGGGGTTAATCACCCACTGATTTGTGAGTTTCCAGTAGCTGTATTAAGCTGAGATTTCTATGTTTGACTAGTAAGGAGTTAATGACCCACTGCTTTGTGAGTTTCCAGTAGCTGTATTAAGCTGAGATTTTTGTGTTTGGCTAGTAAGGGGTTAATCGCCCACTGCTTTGCGAGTTTCCTGTTGCTGTATTAAGCTAGATTTCTATGTTTGACTAGTAAGGGGTTAATGGCCCACTGCTTTGTGAGTTTCCAGTAGCTGTATTCAGCTGAGATTTCTATGTTTGACTAGTAAGGGGTTAATGGCCCACTGCTTTGTGAGTTTCCAGTAGCAATATTAAGCTGGATTTCTGTGTTCGACTAGTAAGGGGTTAATCGCCCACTGATTAGTGAGTTTTCAGTAGCTGTATTAACCTAGATATCTGTGTTTTACTAGTAAGGGGTTAATCACCCACTGATTTGTGAGTTTCCAGTAGCTGTATTAAGCTGAGATTTCTATGTTTGACTAGTAAGGAGTTAATGACCCACTGCTTTGTGAGTTTCCAGTAGCTGTATTAAGCTGAGATTTTTGTGTTTGGCTAGTAAGGGGTTAATCGTCCATTGCTTTGTGAGTTTCCTGTAGCTGTATTAATCTAGCTTTCTGTGTTTGGCTAGTAAGGGGTTAATCACTCACTGCTTTGGGAGTTTCCAGTAGCTGTATTAAGCTAGATTTCTATGTTTGACTAGTAAGTGGTTAATCGCCTCTGCTTTGCGAGTTTCCAGTAGCTGTATTAGGATAGATTTCTATGTTTGACTAATAAGAGGTTAATCGCACACTGCTTTGCAAGATTCCATGAGCTGTATTAAGCTGAAATTTCTCTGTTTGGCTAGTAAGTGGTTTATCGCCCACTGCTTTGCATGTTTCCAGTAGCTGTATTAAGCTAGATTTCAGTGTATAGCTAGTAAGGGGTTAATTGCCCACTGCTTTGTGAGTTCCCTGTTGCTATATTAAGCAAAATTTCTGTGTTTGACTAATAAGGGGTTAATCACCCACTGCTTTGTGAGTTTCCAGGAGCTGTGTTAACCTAGATTTCTGTGTTTGACTATTAAGGGGTTAATTGCCTGTTGTTTTGTGAGTTTCCAGTAGCTGTATTAAGTTAGATTTCTGTGTTTGACTAGTCAGGGATTAATCACCCACTGCTTTGCTAGTTTTCAGTAGCTGTAATAAGCTAGATTTCCATGTTTGACTAGTAAGTGGTTAATTGCTCACTGCTTTGTGAGTTCCATGTAGCTGTATTAAGCTAGCTTTCTGTGTATGGCTAGTAAGTGGTTAATCACCCACTGCTTTGTGAGTTCCCTGCAGGTGTATTAAGCTAGATTTATGTGTTTGACTATTGAGGGGTTAATTACCCGCTGTTGTGAGTTTCCAGTAGCTATATTACGCTAGATTTCTGTGTTTTACTAGTAAGTGGTTAATCACCCACTGATTTGTGAGTTTTCTGTAGCTGTATTAAGCTAGATTTCTGTGTTTGACTATTAAGGGGTTAATTGCCTGTTGTTTTGTGAGTTTCCAGTAGCTGTATTAAGCTGGATTTCTGTGTTTGACTAGTAAGGGGTTAATTGCCCACTGCTTTGTGAGTTACCAGTAGCTGTATTAACCTAGATTTCTGTGTTTTACTAGTAAGGGGTAAATCACCCACTGATTTGTGAGTATTCTGTAGCTGTATTAAGCTAGATTTCTATGTTTGACTAGTAAGGAGTTAATGACCCACTGCTTTGTGAGTTTCCAGTAACTGTATTAAGTTAGATTTCTGTGTTTGACTAGTCAGGGATTAATCACCCACTGCTTTGCTAGTTTTCAGTAGCTGTAATAAGCTAGATGTCCATGTTTGACTAGTAAGTGGTTAATTGCTCACTGCTTTGTGAGTTCCATGTAGCTGTATTAAGCTAGCTTTCTGTGTATGGCTAGTAAGTGGTTAATCACCCACTGCTTTGTGAGTTCCCTGCAGGTGTATTAAGCTAGATTTATGTGTTTGACTATTGAGGGGTTAATTACCCGCTGTTGTGAGTTTCCAGTAGCTATATTACGCTAGATTTCTGTGTTTTACTAGTAAGTGGTTAATCACCCACTGATTTGTGAGTTTTCTGTAGCTGTATTAAGCTAGATTTCTGTGTTTGACTATTAAGGGGTTAATTGCCTGTTGTTTTGTGAGTTTCCAGTAGCTGTATTAAGCTGGATTTCTGTGTTTGACTATTAAGGGGTTAATCGCCCACTGCTTTGCGAGTTTCCAGTATTTTTATTAAGCTAGATTTCTATGTTTGGTTAGTAAGGGGTTAATCGCCCTCTGCTTTGCGAGTTTCCAGTAGCTGTATTAAGCTGAGATTTCTATGTTTGACTAATAAGAGGTTAATTGCACACTGCTTTGCAAGATTCCAGGAGCTGTATTAAGCTGAAATTTCTCTGTTTGGCTAGTAAGTGGTTTATCGCCCACTGCTTTGCATGTTTCCAGTAGCTGTATTAAGCTAGATTTCTGTGTATAGCTAGTAAGGGGTTAATTGCCCACTGCTTTGTGAGTTTCCAGGAGCTGTATTAAGCTGGATTTCTGTGTTCGACTAGTAAGGGGTTAATCGCCCACTGATTAGTGAGTTTTCAGTAGCTGTATTAAGCTGGATTTCTGTGTTTGACTAGTAAGGGGTTAATTGCCCACTGCTTTGTGAGTTACCAGTAGCTGTATTAACCTAGATTTCTGTGTTTTACTAGTAAGGGGTTAATCACCCACTGATTTGTGAGTATTCTGTAGCTGTATTAAGCTAGATTTCTATGTTTGACTAGTAAGGAGTTAATGACCCACTGCTTTGTGAGTTTCCAGTAACTGTATTAAGTTAGATTTCTGTGTTTGACTAGTCAGGGATTAATCACCCACTGCTTTGCTAGTTTTCAGTAGCTGTATTAAGCTAGATTTCCATGTTTGACTAGTAAGTGGTTAATTGCTCACTGCTTTGTGAGTTCCATGTAGCTGTATTAAGCTAGCTTTCTGTGTATGGCTAGTAAGTGGTTAATCACCCACTGCTTTGTGAGTTCCCTGCAGGTGTATTAAGCTAGATTTATGTGTTTGACTATTGAGGGGTTAATTACCCGCTGTTGTGAGTTTCCAGTAGCTATATTACACTAGATTTCTGTGTTTTACTAGTAAGTGGTTAATCACCCACTGATTTGTGAGTTTTCTGTAGCTGTATTAAGCTAGATTTCTATGTTTGACTATTAAGGGGTTAATCGTCCACTGCTTTGTGAATTTCCAGAAGCTGTATTAAGCTAGATTTCTGGGTTTGACTAGTAAGGGGTTAATCACCCACTGCTTTGCGAGTTTCCAGTAGCTGTATTAAGCTGAGATTTCTGTGTTTGGCTAGCAATGGTTAATCATGGACTGCTTTGTGAGTTTTCAGTAGCTGTATTAAGCTGGATTTCTGTGTTTGACTAGTAAGGGGTTAATCGCCCACTGCTTTGCGAGTTTCCAGTATTTTTATTAAGCTAGATTTCTATGTTTGGTTAGTAAGGGGTTAATCGCCCTCTGCTTTGCGAGTTTCCAGTAGCTGTATTAAGCTGAGATTTCTATGTTTGACTAATAAGAGGTTAATTGCACACTGCTTTGCAAGATTCCAGGAGCTGTATTAAGCTGAAATTTCTCTGTTTGGCTAGTAAGTAGTTTATCGCCCACTGCTTTGCATGTTTCCAGTAGCTGTATTAAGCTAGATTTCTGTGTATAGCTAGTAAGGGGTTAATTGCCCACTGCTTTGTGAGTTTCCAGGAGCTGTATTAAGCTGGATTTCTGTGTTCGACTAGTAAGGGGTTAATCGCCCACTGATTAGTGAGTTTTCAGTAGCTGTATTAAGCTGGATTTCTGTGTTTGACTAGTAAGGGGTTAATTGCCCACTGCTTTGTGAGTTACCAGTAGCTGTATTAACCTAGATTTCTGTGTTTTACTAGTAAGGGGTTAATCACCCACTGATTTGTGAGTATTCTGTAGCTGTATTAAGCTAGATTTCTATGTTTGACTAGTAAGGAGTTAATGACCCACTACTTCGTGTGTTCACTGTAGCTGTATTTAGCTAGATTTCTGTTTGGCTAGTAAGGGGTTAATGGCCCACTGCTTTGTGAGTCCGCTGTAGCTGTATTAATCTAGCTTTCTGTGTTTTGCTAGTAAGGGGTTAATCACCTACTGATTTGTGAGTTTCCAGATTTCTGTGTTTGACTAGTAAGGGGTTACTTGGTTTAGATCTCGGCCGTGATATGAACAGAGAGGATTCCTGTATTTGGTTAATGAAGGGCTTACTTACCTGCAGATTTACACTATATAAGTCTGTTGTGGTCATTATATATCTACGTAGAGACCACTGGGCACTCATAACACATAGAACCACTAGACAGAGAATTCAATGGTTTCTTGTTACGCAGTCAGTGTTTCTTCTCTCTGTCTGTTTGATGTTTTCCTTTGTACATTGACACGGTATAAGTTCTTCCTTTGGAGAAGCTATTTTGGCAGATATGTAGCCGAGTCTGTGCCTGACCTTTTACAGTAAAAGTATTCACATCCATCGAGTTAGATGTCTCCAACCTTCAGCAAAGTGCAGAGTGGAGCGTGTATAAGCTACGTGATTAACCCTTTACTTATTCAGTCTTTAATAAGCTTGTAATGGGGGAAATGCTCACAGGTATCAGATGAAGAATTACAATATTATTAGAACAGAAAATGTGAATAGATATGAGAAATCAAGATGAAATAGTTTTTGGCTGGAATTGTAGCTCTTTAGTTTTACATATCTGTTTTCTACATGATTTGTCCCAAATAAGTGGGCTTTTAACGATTGAGCTTAAAGAAACTCTCCAAGAACCATAACCACTAAAACACACTTTGACTACTTTCCGCCATGTGCCATGCCCTACCTCCACTACTCTCTGTATGAGCTAAGCTCTGTGATTACTGACACTCACCCAATTAACTAAGGGTTTCCTGCACTCTGTCAGCAGTAGTGTAAAAGTGAAGTGACACCCCGAATACCCCAGGTAACAAGTTAAACATTTGACCATTTCCAATAGGCGCACTGTAGTGGTTATGGTGCGCGTCATGTTCCTTTTTGGGTAGTTAGTGACAACTTTTTAAATGTCAATATAGACACTATAGCCAGATTACACATAGCAGCACGCTCACTGCAGCTCTTATACCTCCTATAACCCACACTACCTGAGCATCACACACTGCAGCTCCCCACACCTCCTATAACTGACACTACCTGAGCATCACACACTGCAGCTCCCCATACCTCCTATAACACACAATACATTAGCAGCACACTTACTGCAGCTCCCCACACCTCCTATAACACACACTACCTGAGCAGCACACTCACTGCAGCTCCCCACACCTCCTATAACCCACACTACCTGAGCATCACACACTGCAGCTCCCCACACCTCCTATAACTGACACTACCTGAGCAGCACACTTACTGCAGCTCCCCACACCTCCTATAACACACACTACCTGAGCATCACACTCACTGCAGCTCCCCACACCTCCTATAACCCACACTACCTGAGCATCACACACTGCAGCTCCCCACACCTCCTATAACTGACACTACCTGAGCAGCACACTTACTGCAGCTCCCCACACCTCCTATAACACACACTACCTGAGCATCACACACTGCAGCTCCCCACTCCTCCTATAACACACACTACCTGAACAGCACACTCACTGCAGCTCCCCACACCTCCTATAACATACACTAACTGAGCATCACGCTCATTGCAGCCCTCCAAACCACCTCTTTTAAAAAAATATATATATATATTTTATTCTTCCCAGTAAAATAGGTATTTTTATATATATAAATTATGTCCTTCATTTCATATTTTTGGATAAAGTTTTAAAAAATATTTTTCAAAATATTACCATATCAAAAAGTATATAGTAAATACTAAATATATCAAAATATTGCAAAATTAAAGTATTTTTTATTGTTTTAAATAATTTAAAAAGTTTATCCAAGCATATTATTTAATAATATGTGTTCATCTACAATCTCACACACTGTGTGTAATAGCATTGTTACAATAATGTAAATGCTCGCCTGGGAAACATAAAACGGGAGCTACAGAAATATCTTGTTTATTGGCGCGTCACAGGAGAAAGAGCAAAAAAAATGCATCTGCATATTTTTTCCATGCGCATATATTAGAGATCTGTCCTCTTACAGCCATATATTAATATATATAATTTATATATATATATTTATATATATATCTTATACATCTGTCACATGCTATATACAAAAAACTTAAAAGGGGCGTGTTCCCAGAGTCCACTCAACCCCCGACTTTTACCCCCCCCATTCAGTTAAAGAGAGACTTGTAGAATCAATGTGGAAGATGGTCCTTGGAATCCGTAGATTTGCCGACCAACAATGGTGCAAGATGTTCCTCTAAACAGATCACACATCTGTGCTCACCACTTGCACCATGTTTTTGAGGCTTCTCTAGGTTCATTGAGACTGCACGATGGCTTGGTTTTGGCTCAGCTATAGACTAAGATGAAGATAGACAAGAATGTGACAATGATATCCAGAATGGATTTCCTAACTATGGTAGATGGAATAGCAGAATGAAGATCTTCTTGCCTTTTGTGGATTTTTCTGGAATGAAGAAAAGCCTAAAAATCTTCACTAGATGACATTTAGTGAAGACCAGTGGGCCACTTGAGGTTAACGTTTTGTGCTAGCTTTGACTCACCTTTTCATTATAATAAACAGTGCGCTTTTTTGGATGTGTGTTTTGGGAACATGTTTATCTATGCCAGTAGACCTTTCCATACTAGAGTAATGCTTTGGATCTGGAAAGGTTCTCATTATAGCCATGTGATCGTGTCTCTCAGCTTCCCACCTGCCAATGAATTTACCCGACATCTCTCAGTTTCTGTCTCATTATACCTGTCCTGGTTTTGGGTGTTTTTGGGAATAAGAAATGTGTTTCTAAGTCAGTTCTTTGGGATTAGATGTGGAAGCTCTGTGTGTATGTTGGGGATGGGGGTCACGCAGGGATAAATCAGGCATGCATTGAACACGCTATCTGAGGGTATTGGTGTGGAGAGTGGGGTGGTGGGAATTCCTTTGCATCCCTTCCCCTCGTTTCTTCACAGGGGTCCAGAGGCAGGATCCAGTCGCACAAATCAAGGGACAGACGTCAAACAACTATACGCTTCCTGCAGAGGCTGATGGACAGAGAGAGGTAGAAAAAAAGGGTTAAATTATGTATAGAAGAATTTAAAAGATTACAGTATTTTGACCAGACCATCAAATGAAAAGTATACAGTTGCAAGAAAAAGTATGTGAACCCTTTGGAATTATATGGATTTCTGCACAAATTGGTCATAAAATGTGATTTGATCATCATCTAAGTCACAACAATAGACAATCACAGTCTGCTTAAACTAATAAAACACAAAGAATGAAATGTTGCCATGTTTTTATTGAACACACCATGTAAACATTCACAGTGCAGGTGGAAAAAGTATGTGAACCACTAGACTAATGACATCTCCAAGAGCTAATTGGAGTGAGATGTCAGCCAACGGGAGTCCAAACAACGAGATTGGAGGTGTTGGTTACAGCTGCCCTGCCCTATAAAAAACTCACACCAGTTCTGGGTTTGCTTTTCACAAGAAGCATTGCCTGATGTGAATGATGCCTCGCACAAAAAAGCTCTCAGAAGACCTACGATTAAGAATTGTTGAATTGCATAAAGCTGAAAAGGGTTATAAAAGTATCTCCCTTGCTGTTCATCAGTCCACGGAAGGACAAATTGTCTATAAATGGAGAAAGTTCAGCACTGCTGCTACTCTCCCCAGGAGTGGCCCTCTTGTAAAGATGACTGCAAGAGCACAGCGCAGACTGCTCAATGAGGTGAAGAAGAATCTTAGAGTGTCAACTAAAGACTTACAAAAGTCACTGGCAAATGCTAACATCCCTGTTAGCGAATCTACAATACGTAAAACACTGAAAAAGAATGGATTTCATGGGAGGATACCACAGAGGAAGCCACTGCTGCCCAAACAAAACATTGCTGCATGTTTACAGTTTGCACAAGAGCACCTGGATGTTCCACAGCATTACTGGCAAAATATTCTGAGGACAGATGAAACCAAAGTTGAGTTGTTTGGAAAAAACACACAACACTATGTGTGGTGAAAAAAAGGCACAACCCCCCCACATCAAAACCTCATCCCAACTGTGAAGTATGGTGGTGGGGGCATCATGGTTTGGGGCTGCTTTGCTGCGTCAGGGCCTGGACGGATTGCTATCATCGAAGGAAAAATGAATTCCAAAGTTTATCAAGACATTTTGCAGGAGAACTTAAGGCCATCTGTCTACCAGCTGAAGCTCAACAGAAGATGGGTGTTGCAACAGGACAATGACCCAAAGCATAGAAGTAAATCAACAACAGAATGGCTTAAACAGAAGAAAATACGCCTTCTGAAGTGGCCCAGTCAGAGTCCTGACCTCAACCCGATTGAGATGCTGTGGCATGACCTCAAGAAAGCGATTCACACCAGACATCCCAAGAATATTGCTGAACTGAAACAGTTCTGTAAAGAGGAATGGTCAAGAATTACTCCTGACCGTTGTGCACGTCTGATCTGCAACTACAGGAAACGTTTGGTTGAAGTTATTGCTGCCAAAGGAGGTTCAACCAGTTATTAAATCCAAGGGTTCACATACTTTTCCCACCTGCACTGTGAATGTTTACATGGTGTGTACAAAAAAAACATGGCAACATTTAATTCTTTGTGTGTTATTAGTTTAAGCAGACTGTGATTGTCTATTGTTGTGACTTAGATGATCATCAGATCACATTTTATGACCAATTTGTGCAGAAATCCATATCATTCCAAAGGGTTCACATACTTTTTCTTGCAACTGTACATGAACTGTTTGCCAACAGATGAGGTCAAAGGCAACTTTTTTTCAAAGTTTGTGTTACAAGTTTTGTTGTTGTTTTGGTTGTTATACATTTTTTGAAATGTTTTGTAACTATATAACTTACTTTGGGTTTGATGTGGTTGTCTCCCATCAGATTGAGATCCACTGTAAGAAAGAGGATAAAACAATATAAAAACTAGCAAAATAGGATGTGCAAGGCAACGTCTAGATTTGCTTCAACAGAGACACAGAATCAAAAAGATCTAGACAGTGAGAGATGAGAGACATAGACAGAGCAAATGTTTGGAAAAGAGAGTCAGGTAAAGCGATTTTTCTTTGCAAAGATAGAAATGTCCGAAGAAAATAAAAGTATTTTATGAATTAAATTATTTGAATCTTGTTTTGATATTTGCAAAGTCTAATTATTGATTTGGTAAGATAATGTCTCTCACAAGCTCACAGATTTACAAAAGTGTTTTTGGTGTCCAGATGCAGTAACACCATTCAAAAACTGATTTTAGTGGAAAATATAAATATTAACAACTTCCCTTTAATAGCATAGAATATGCCCGAAGATCTCCTCCTATCTTCAAATCAATATATGTATAGTATAGGGCTATTCCAGCTAGGGAAACAAATATGACATAGTGCAACACTGTGTGTAGTAATGCTAAATATAAAAATAAGTGCCAAGTGATCACTCACACTTTGACATATATACATCCCCCAATTAGTCCCAATAGTTGTTTCACAGGTGGTTCAGTTTTCCTTTAGCTGTGGAACAACTATTGGGACTAATTGGGGGGTGTATATATTAGGGGAGGGATTTAGTTAGGATTGTATGCATTTGTATCCAGCATTTTGTTAAAGATTGTGCCTGAGGAAGTCCCTAATAGGGACGAAACGCGTTGGTCCAATACTGAACCCATTTATCATTATCTGCTATTATTTACTTTGATGTAAGTAATAAATGCTATTTTTTGCACTTTATCTATACAGTCATTTCATAATTTTTTTTCACCTTATCTCTTTTCTATATGAGATTAACATCTACCAAGTACTGAAGCAAGAAGACGCACACCAACATATTTCTGAAGGCATTTTATTTGATGTCAAAGTGTGAGTGATCACTTGGCACTTATCTTTATATTTAGCATTACTACACACAGTGTTGCACTATGTCATATTTGTTTCCCTAGCTGGAATAGCCCTATACTATACATCTAATTATTGATTAACAGATCTGTATAACTTGCGTAGAGCCCATCCAGTGATGAAGTAGAATTGTGAAGGAACTGGGTCACATTGTCCTCCGTGAAGAAAACTTTGTGAGGGCAGTGCGGCCCAGTTGTGGGAAGTCAAACAGTAAGCTCTCAAGGTAAGATCTCAAACCAATTATAACACATTATTGGGAGCGTGATCCCGTGCCTCCAACATCTTTCCAGAAATAGCGACGCTTTATTTGATATTTGTAATAGTTCTCTTTTGCGCATGATAGGTCGTGGGGGGGTTACACTAGTCAGAAACTCTCATCCTCAGGAAATTTCCCAGAATATTTATTAAACAGCTCAAGGAATTTTAATATCTGTTACCCCTTCACAAAATTGGATGTGGCAGGAAAAGAAAACAGTTTAATTTTTGAGACAGAATTCATTTATGATGAGAAAAGCCTCTCATTCTCAAACGACTCAGGTCTCCAGAGACAAAGTATCTAATTACTTGTAATTACTGAACTCTCCCGGGATTTCCTTGCAGTTCTCAAGGCTAGAAAATATATATTATTTCTTTTACCTGAACTCCTGAACACCACTAACCTATCACAAAAGACATAGGAGAAATGTGCTTCTCGAAAATGTAGAGCCAAACAACACTGACTATTTTTGGCACAGTCACTGTGTCACAGGCTACAGTAACATTATTAAAAGAAATGAAATATATTATTTAACTGTAATATTGTAAGTAATATGCTAAAAGTTTCACCATTCGTTTCTGTCTGCAGGGCATGACAATCCTGACCTGGGTGTCCAATGGGTCCTAGCCTGCTCAGGAGCTATGGGAGATACGGCTGTATGGGGCCAGGGCCCCACATTCCCAATATAAACACATACAAAGCAATTATCGCTAAATAAATGTGCTCCTGCAGACGGGCCCCTGACTGCCAGAAACTGAAGATAGCATTGACCATGCCCCCTCTTTGTTATATAGAACCAGTGCCACCGGACCACCAGAGAGTGCAGTATTCCCCCTCCTTGCCACATGCAAGAGACACGGAGAGGTGAATAAAATATAATTTATTAATATATATATAATTTTTTTTTTTAATCCTTTTTTACCCTGCAGAATGCAGCCACTATCCTACCCCACATATTTATACACACTGCATACATTACACAAACACACTTTATACACATTGCATCCACTACACACAGCACACTCACTACACACACTACATTGCATCCACTACACACACTGCATCCATTACACACACATCACATCCACTATATCACTATATACACACTGCATCCACTTTACACACACACTGCATCTACTACACACACATTGCATCCTTGCAGGTGGACTCAGGATAGGGCTTGTGATTGGACTCGGGGAAGGTCCCAGGGGCCCAGACCTTGAGCTGTGTAAGGTGCCCCAAAATTTCTGATGGCAGCCCTGTTTGTCTGATAATTGAAGTCTAAGGGAGTTTGTGTATATTAACTAATTTGGTTTTCCACTAAATAACTAAAAACTGTTTTAAGAATTCTATGATCAGCCAGAGATAGGTCATGAAGTCACAGAACACGTCCCCGAATGACCTCATCCCATATTCACAGCCCTAGCTTCTTCCTGTAATGGGACTGTTTCTGGTCAATTCAAATGATTCCTGATTTATTAAATGGATTTAGAATTAATTGAACTAATGTGAGATTAAACAATATTTTAGGATTGTCAGTCCCAGACAGTGAAACTTCCCTTAATTTCAGTGTTTAGGGATTGAGTCTTCGGATGCCAAGATAATATATTTATAAAGATTTTAGCTTCCCTTTGTTTTTCTTAGTTAATTTGATATTTTAAAAAAAACTGCCAATAAAAACAGAACCATTTGTGCCTATTTGTATCTCCTTTTTTTTACTCTAAATTTGGGTTAAATGCTGGATTGTAGTTTTTCACTGTGTGATTTTTTTTTTTTTTTTTTAACTAACAAAGACACCTTCAGGGAGCGCACAGAGGGACCCACAAAATATGAACGCGGTGCAGGCTATGAACGCGGTGCAGGCTATGAACTTCGGTGCAGAGTATGAAAGCGGCGCAGAGTATGAATTTTGGTGCAGGCTATGAATTTCGGCGCAGAGTATGAATTTCGGCGCAGAGTATGAAAGCGGTGCAGAGTATGAATTTCAGTGCAGACAATGTTAATCCCGTATTTTGACTGTGACAGGAGCCAGCGCATTATCGAAGGCGAACATGTTGGCGAGCACAGAGTTAAACGAATGGAATATGAAGACGGTTTTGTTCTGGATTGCTTTAAGCGTTCAGATGACCTATGCAAACAGCATGGGATTTCATTAATATGAGTTTCAATAAAGGACTGTTCACCATAGGGTGACGGCCACTAATGGGGATATTAAATGGACGTTTTCCTCAGGTGTCTCCGGAATCTATAGGGAAGTAAATGGTGAGAGTTCATGCAGAGACAGCCGCTCACTGGGAAGATATCGAGATCAAATAAAGCCAGGCATTGCTGTCAATGGGAAAGATTTTAAAATGGCATTGAAGGCCTCAGCAGGGACTGCGTCTAGAAAAGGACAGTTAGAGAGACGCGGGAGGGGGGCGAACACACAGATCAGGATCGGGAGGGAAAGGACACTTACTTTGCATTCTTCTGTTTGCATTTAAATTTATTACCTGTAAGAGAAAAAACAAACAGAAGGATCATAAGACGATACAAAGAGAAACAGACATCTTCAATAAATTTCAATAAAACGTCATATGAGGATTTCTTTCCAATTAGAATAATCTAAAATATTTAACAGAACTATCACATTCCAGTTTAGTCCATGCAATTCATCAATCTGGTTATCCATGTCTCCTCGTCTCTGTATGCTCTCTCTGTGCTGACTGACTGACCGGAACAGTTACAGGATTTTAATCTGTGGGTTTCTACATTTCATTTTATTTGTGTTAAATAGAGGGATAACTAAACATACAGGGCTTTTCACTACAATGAGAATTCAAAGTACATTTTAAATTTAAGGTCAAAACACGGACACTGAAAACCTTCTCTAAGTTATTGTTTTGGTTCGATTATCTGGCATTAAATATGAAATCCACTTATAATTCACTTTATAACCCTGTTATTATTAAATATCCTGAATGGGAATCATTAATTGGAACTCTGGGAGATTTTCAGAAAGCTTTTCTTACCAGTTTACTGAGAGAGTTAAGCCTTTGTTTACATGGTAACCAAAATATTTGCATTTGTTTAGAAATTCACAATCCCATCTTTAGACATGAAAAGAGGCAAAACAAACAAACAAACATTGCTTTGAAGCCATTTTGGTCCGCAGCTGTGAATTAATTAACATTAAATGAAAGCAAGTTATGAACGTAATAAAGCTAATTAGAATCTGTTTGAATCTTTAAAGAAATATTTCTCCACATTGTGAGTGGCTGCCCATTCATACAATTTAAATAAATTCCTAGGATGACATTTAAAAAGTACACCAAAAAATGAAACGTCCAGCTCAGTCCTTTCCCTGATCAGAATAATGTTTCTTTAACTCTAAAAAGATACATCCTTTTAAAAATAAAACAATTCCTGTGTCGGATAATTATTTTGGATCCCTACAAATATTTCTGAACACACATTAATTACCTTGTCTAACTAACACAAACTCACTCCACAACTTGTAGTCAATTAAAAACCCGAAATGTATGGGGACACTGAAGTGATTATGGTATGACTTAGCAATCCAAGCAGCTGTATGTGGTCTGCATTTAGTTAGAGCTGTTTATGGGGTCTTTGGATCTATACCACTCTTGATACCTTTTCTACCTGCGTAGCTTTATTAATGTATGAATAGATATTCTCACAGGGACTACCAGTCTGGAGTAAGATCGCTAACAAGGTGTTACATTTAATTTCTTTTCAAACGCTGCCTCACTTATTAGCACATTGTACCAGAAAATGTACTCTACTGGTAACATCTATTAAATGTATCAGTAAGTTTATTGACAGTAAGAAAGGTAAGGTCAACAATGAGCCATTGGTGATGTAAATATAATTGAGGCCAACTCTTCTTGCATTCATCCACTCATGGGGGCCCAGATGTGTTTTCCAGCAACTTACAATGACAGCTTTTGCAAGTTGATAATTTCAGGAGAAATCTGACAGTAACTTGCTTCTTGGACGTATCCTTCACACAATGTTTAAGGGTTGAGTTTCTTTTTGAAGTCAGCAGTGGCTCTGATTGGACAAACTCAGGAAAACTTGGAGATGCTCATTAAGATGAGGAACTAGGTATAAACTGATGGACCTGGGTAGGGCTAACTAAGCAAATTGCAGCAGTATGAAAGTCAAATTAATTCAAGATAGAACAAGCGGAATTCAAGTTTCAAAGACATTAACAAAAAAATAAACAGTAAGAAAATGTAAATAAAAAAAACAAAGTTCCAAAATCTCATCACCGTGATTCCAATTTGTGAGAAGTTTTCGGTGATCATAAAAGGGCGAGGGTGCGCTTGAGGCCGAAGAAAAACTTACTCAGAGCGATGACGATACCCAAAACGAACATGACAATGGCAAGAATAAGTCCGGTCATCCGAAGTGTGTCATAATCTGAATCACAGGAAAAATACATGAATTGCACAAGAAGAATTAGAAATGTACATGTTAATAAGTTAAAACATCATAGGGGTTCATTGGTAAAGTGGAATTCCGGGACAATCACCATGGAAACAATAGAATATCTCTGCTGATTGCTTCACACTTAGAATATTACCCTACAAATTGTGTGTCTACAGAGCCCTTATCTTACATGAAAGGCCAACCCAACACAGGGCCGGTGCTTGGATTTTTAGGTACATAGGCGAAGATGCCTTTTTCCGCCCCCCCGCACCCCCCCCGAAAAAAAACATCTTCACCTATGTGCCTCTTAACCAGCCCCTCTCCCCTCCCTGACCATTAGTAGTCCCTTCCCTTCCCCTTAGTGTTCTTCTCCCCTCCCCCCTCTTTTCCCTGTCTCTTGGTGTTTCTCTCCCATTCCCTCCCTGTCCCTTGGTGCACCCCACACCCCTTTAGTGGTCACACTCCCCTTCCTGGTGTGCCTCCTACCTCTATTGTTGCATTGCCGAGTGGAGCAGATCCCCTAAAGGAGCTTCAGTTTTCTGTACCCGGCCGGACTGACAGGGAGTGCTCTCTCTGTGAGCACCTCTTGTCAGTCTGGCCAGGTACAGGAAACAGAAGTTCCTGTACCGCGCTCTGCTCCGCTACACTCTGTACACACTGACAGTCACACACTCAATGACAAACACACAGACGTCACTGACAGACACAGACTCATTGATTTGTCACACACTCATTCATTGACACTGACAGACCCACACTGATTGACACTCATTGACCGACACACTGATAGTCACACACAGACTCAATGACAAACATACTCATCATACACTGACATGCAGACACACTCCTACAATCACTCAGACACACACACTCACACACATGCTGTCACTCACAGACACACACACTCTGTCACTCACAGACACACACACACACAGACGCTCTGTCACTCACAGACACACACACTCTGTCACTCACACACTCTGTCACTCACACACTCTGTCACTCACACACTCTGTCACTCACACACTCTGTCACTCACACACACTGTCACTCACACACACTGTCACTCACACACACGCTCAGTCACTCAGACACACACACTCTGTCACTCACAGACACACACACTCTGTCACTCACACACTGTCACTCACAGACACACGCTCAGTCACTCACAGACACACGCTCAGTCACTCAGACACACACAGTCACTCACAGACACACACACACAGTCACTCACAGACACACACACTCTGTCACTCACAGACACACACACTCTGTCACTCACAGACACACACTCTGTCACTCACAGACACACACTCTGTCACTCACAGACACACACACTCTGTCACTCACAGACACACACACACTGTCACTCACAGATACACACACACTGTCACTCACAGACACACACACTGTCACTCACAGACACACACACTGTCACTCACAGATACACACACTGTCACTCACACACACACACTCACAGACACACACACACTGTCACTCACAGACACACACACTGTCACTCACAGACACACATCACATACATTCACTAATTATTTTATAAATACACATTTTCCACCCAGCCTCCCTACCTGGAGAGCTGGTGTGGATGATGGATCGGTCCCTGGGGCTGCTGGGAGGCGTGCGGCAGTGCTGTGATCAGGCGCGGCGAGGGAGCTCTAATCTCCACCCTCTGCTCCCTCGCGGGCTGCCTACTGATGACGTCATATTCCGGCTCCCGCGGCATCAGTAGGCAGCGCGCGAGGGAGCAGAGCGTGGAGATTAGAGCTCCCTCGCGCGCCTGATCACAGCACTGCCGCACGCTGCGCCGGGGGTCGAGATGGTGGCCTGGCAGGAGGGAGAGCTTCCCTCCTGCCGGTCACTGAAATATTGCGCCCCCAGAGCCCGTGCGCCCTAAGGCGGCCGCCTGTGCCGCCTTATGGACGCGCCGGCCCTGACCCAACACCTTCTTGTGCCATTTATGACTGCATGTGCCAACTGCAGGCATCAAACAATGATTTTTAAGATGTTTCCACAAAACATGGTGTAAAAACTGTCTGAACTGTCTCACATCAGCTACCTTGCCGAATGGGTTTAAATGACCATCAGAGAGGAGTGTGATGCTGGAAGCCGGAGAGATTAGTATTAATTTGACCTATTATTGTGTGTTGGTTTAGTTTCTTTAAACTAATCACTAAAAAAATCCTAGAAAAAGAACCTTTAATAGGCACGTGCATGGGGAAAATGTTCGGTTCGGTTCGGCATTGGAATAAGGGGGGGGGACCTAATGTCCTCCCCCCTGGCCCCACCCCTGAGTGGCGGATGGGCTCCCTAAATACTAATATTTGTAAAAAGTCTAAAACAAAATGTAGAATTCATCTAGCTGAAAACCGACAAATTATACTCACTAAACAATGAGCTGCATGTTAACAACTGAATGAACTGTAACGTGTAACGTGCGCACAAACACAAAAGCAGAGGATTTAAAAAGTATCACTAATGGAAAAATGGGGACATTTCGAAAAGTGGAGCAATAACCATGGAAACCAGAAGAACCATCAGGAATATCCTATTAGGTCTACCATTGTCTCCAGTTTTAGAACTTTGTCCCAGTCTTCCCTCTGAAACAAATGAATCATTGGAAAATGCCTTAATGTGCATGGCCTGCCCTGCCTGTGCCTTTTAGGCAACAATTGTAATTATTGGCCACAACGTGAGCTATAAAGATTATAAAGGGGTTTACTTACCGTATATGAAAGGATCTTCCTCTCCATATATGCTGGCTGAATAAAAATAGATAATATTAGGTGTGCCAGTACCAAGTAAAAATGTGTATTAACATATCTAAAAACACATTCTCAATGACTTAAAGGAGGAGAGTCCCTTCCCACCAGTTTTATTGTCACGTTCACATATCCTTCTATTTAATAGATATGAGATTGTGAGATGGAAAGTCTTAAATAAATTAAGTGTTAAATTTCACCCCCTCTGTATATAGCTCTGAGATGGAACTAGGTGTCTCCATTTTGGATCCCTGTCAATCATTGTTAGACATTCAGCCATTTATATAAAGTAAAGAAGAGGAGCAGAAACAGATCCAATGCTTTTATTGCGCCTCCTCCCGTACAATGTGTGCCGGGGCTGGACTTGTGTCTTTAACCGCTAATCTTCAATACACAGTTAAAGGAATGGAGTGTCATGAAAGGGGTTAATATAAGCACTCAATGTTTTATTCAATCTTGCCATTTACAGAAAAGTGATTACAGTCATTTAAAATCTTCTGCTACTGAATTACAAAATATTTTTATATTACAAGGAGTATACAAATAATTATATTGGGAGGTCACTTTGATGTGGGAGGTTGGTTGGGCAGCTGTGTTTAATATCCAAGTGCATTCTGGGAGACGTAGTTCATTTCGAGTGCCGAAGCTCGCCTACCCCTGTCCTAGTCGGTACCTGCATTCTAGGGGTAATGATGAGAGGCACAAGAGATTTTATAGGAGACATACAATTGTATGTCACTCTCCTTACACTAAGCAATATATTTGTATCCAGGGACACAGGACCTGGTGTCTTTTAACCTGGGCTTACTGTCATCACCTTGGGCAATGGAGGCCCACTTAGGATATCTGCCATATTCTAGGCTTTATGATGCAACTTTAGTAAATATTCCCAGCTTTTCTGGTAGGAAGAAAGGCTTTTGGTAAAAGAATGAGGTGAGCAGACGTAATCTTTTATATTTATACATTTCAATCAGATGCAATGTGTGCTTTTATTCTCGCCGTAGTAGGTAGAAATTGTATTTTTTTTTTTTTCATAGATAGAAAGAAGATCAACTTAGTCAGAGTTATTAATCAGAAAAGAATCTCTGAATTCATTCAAAGCTTGGTGCATGCTCGATATGTACGACATATTGGGGTAAATTACAACCTATTATTCTGTACTTATCGACATTGCTGAACCTTCACAAACTCATCATTCTGATCATTTACAAGATCACTTTTACCATTTTCAGTTCAGTTTTTGATACCATACGTCATAGAGGCAGACCCAAGCACTCACAATAAATGCCTTAACAAAGTTATCAGATAAATACTATACTTAAAAAGACTTCATAAACCACAGAAAACATTTTTATAACAATTAATCAATTTTCTGATATCTGTCAGTGGTTGTACATGAGCAGAACTAAGTCTACAAACACCCTGCGAGCTAATATTGGTAGGAAATATCAACTAACAATACCGTGTTAATCAATGAAACCAATTAAAGGACAAATTAACACGATAACAACAATATAACCGCAAATCAATAATACAACTAAATGTACATTCTACCCCGAATATCCAATATGAACATGCTTAAAGAAACATTAACATTAACCCACAGCTCAAAAAACAAACACAAAGCAACATGTTTAACATCAACTCCAATTTTAATACATTCCATGATTTCCCAATGAAAATTAAAAAAAAAAGAGAATGAAAGTATATTGGCAGGGCTCGCTATACACGAGTTGGGGTACGGAATCTGAGGCCATCGGTTTCGTCACGACAGACCCTTTATGTGGGTTTATATCTGTATTCATACCTGCTCTATGTGAATAATATATCATTCTCCATCGCTTATTCTTCACCAGATGTTCATTGTTTCTTTATACTGATAATCATACCATTATAAAATGAAAGATTCGGGTTCCTTGATTTTGCTTATTCAATAATTTATTTATTTATTTATAAAATATTTTACCAGGAAAGAAATGCAGCTTTTAGTGATACATTATGTCCTCTAAACAGAACTGCTTATAGACCGCAAGTCCACAAGTTAATTGTCGGGTTAGAGACTGGATTATTATAAAACTCATTAAGACCCCATAAAAGGGGTTTTAAATTATAGTGGGGAAATTAACCTTGAACTGATAATGCAATAAACCTCCTATGTTCTTGGAATAGATTGCTATTTCAGAAGTGAAAGAATATGTAACTATTAAATGTAAATTACCTTCAGAACATGTGTGTCAAAAATACATCTGTAGAGGAACGGTCTCCTATTTATTATTTATTTATTACTGGTATTTATAAAGCACCAACAGATTCCGCAGCGCTGTAAGTTAGTTGAGAACGTACAATATACACAGACAAAAACGAGAGGTAGAGAGAGCCCTGCCCGTAAGCTGATATCTAGCCATTGGAGCTCTTTATACAAAGTGCTTAGCTAGATGGCCATGAGCTTACAATCTAAAGGATACCGTGGGGATTTGAGACAAAAGGTAGCAGGGGGAATTTTAAGGTGATGTCTAAAATAGTTAACAGAGAGAAGCAGCTATTGGTAAAATATAAAGGGAATGAAGAGATAATTGAGTGAGAATCTCAAACAGCTGGAGAAGCATGCTATATATTTAGGGGGGACCTGGGTTGGTGCGGGTGGGCAGGAGGAGGGTGGGTGGGAAGTGGGGAGAAAAATGCAGAGCTTCACTGAGTATGAGTGTGACGCCTGAATAACAGAGATATACCGGTAGATGGAACAGTTATATGAAGGTATTTACAGCTGGTTGGAGTATAGGAAAGGAGGGAAGGTGAGGGGGGAAGGGTGAGGGGGTAGAGTATCCATGTGTTATATACAATTGAAAAGTTTAGCAACCAATTTCTATCACCCAAAATATTAATAACTGTGTTCCCCAACCCAGACCTAGTGTCAGTTTAATAATCCCCAGTTCACAGATCATGAGACAGGTGATGGTTTAATATGTAATGTTTTTATCAAACATGTACACCGTAGACACAATATATTTAATGATGCACATTTAGTGTGCTACTTACTAATTTCTCGTATTTGTATTTAATTGCATTTTCTATTAATCTACCTATGACTGTATTGTTTTTTTTTACAAGTTTTTCCATTTGCAGTTAGTATCATGCAGTCACTCCTTGTGTCTTCGTACCATTGTGATATAAGCACTGTATGTTGGTTATGATTGTAAAGATGATATTATTGTTTACAAACATGTCCATTGCTCTCTGTATCACTTATCTGATTTCATGTCTTGTGCAATGCAGATACAAACACTTTGTGTATATTGATAAATAAGTGTGAATAAGACTCCGGTTAAACTGACATACTGCTTTATTAGTGAGGAGATAAACTGCCATTAGACAGGCTGTGCCTAGTGCCAAGTCAGAGCATGCACACAGAATTGCTTTCCAATCAGACTCCCCATTGCCCTGCTAGAAACTTCTGTAGAAGACGTTAAAATAGTCAATGAAGAGAACACATAAAGATACCCTACTAACCTCAACCTATGAGGAAAGGGATTTAGGGGTGATTATTTCTGATGACTTAAAGGTAGGCAGACAATGTAATAGAGCAGCAGGAAATGCTAGCAGAATGCTTGGTTGTATAGGGAGAGGTATTAGCAGTAGAAAGAGGGAAGTGCTCATGCCATTGTACAGAACACTGGTGAGACCTCACTTGGAGTATTGTACACAGTACTGGAGACCGTATCCTCAGAAGGATATTGATACCTTAGAGAGGGTTCAGAGAAGGGCTACTAAACTGGTTCATGGATTGCGGGATAAAACTTACCAGGAAAGGTTAAAGGATCTTAACATGTATAGCTTGGAGGAAAGACGAGACAGGGGGGATATGATAGAAACATTTAAATATATAAAGGGAATCAACACAGTAAAGGAGGAGACTATATTTAAAAGAAGAAAAACTACCACAACAAGAGGACATAGTCTTAAATTAGAGGGACAAAGGTTTAAAAATAATATCAGGAAGTATTACTTTACTGAGAGGGTAGTGGATGCATGGAATAGCCTTCCAGCTGAAGTGGTAGAGGTTAACACAGTAAAGGAGTTTAAGCATGCGTGGGATAGGCATAAGGCTATCCTAACTATAAGATAAGGCCAGGGACTAATGGAAGTATTTAGAAAATTGGGCAGACTAGATGGGCCTGAATGGTTCTTATCTGCCGTCACATTCTATGTTTCTATGCAGCAATTTCCGTAAATGAATTATAGCTCAGATGCTCCTTCAAGTGGCCGTTTGTAAAACTACAGGTTAAAATAAAACTGCTATATTCCCAAATCAATTCACTACAGGTAACATCTTCCTGCCCCCTGTCCTCTCTCAGACTATCATCCTCTTATAATGAGTGGATGCATTACAGCTTTCTCTGGTAGAACGCAGCCTTATTAATGAAATATGGAGTTATTCTGCTACTTTCTGCAAAATATGAAAGTAATGACACTACAATGTGGCAAAATGTTTAGTTAACAAAGTCCCTAAACTGTTGCTATAGCAACAGAGATTTGGTAGTCTAACTTTATGAAATAGGATGTATAGAATATATCTCTATATAGCAGGACATTCCATGAAACAATAAGTCACCCAGTATTTACAGCGAATCTGCTTTTCACAGAGTTAACACGATTAACGGAAGGTAGATATGGAAATCTGATCCATACATTGAGCTAGAAGAATCGTTAGATATTAACCTCCTCTAAGACAGACGCCTATTATCCCGACACATCCCACAATGCCTAGCGTATGGAGACCTGCTCTGTGAATATATCTATTTATGTCATTACAGAGTGTATCTATAAACAAACCAATATCCAACACTGAATCTATAACGATCTCTAAGAATTCAACCGGTACGATGCCTGAAAAAATATCTAAACAATCCATCGGAGAAGGAAATGATCAGAGACTTACAATATATCTAGTTAATAAACTAACAGAAACCAAAGAAAAGAGTTACCTGGTTTGTATTGCATGTATTGGGACTGATGTGCACTATGGTCATTGCTGCAGCCCAGGAGTAGTGGGAGTCTGAGCGCAGGGCTTATTTTTGTGTAATAATAAAATAATAGGGTTATTATATATTTAATGAAAAACATGCAACATTATTGGCTTCATCTCTCACCGTATCATGTATTAATTATATGATAATTTTATCTTGCCTCTCTGTGTGTTTCCTTTCCACATCGTTCCCCTCTTCAACCCTGTCCTCATTCTACCACCAATAGGCCCTGTCCTCCTTCTATCACCAACCCTCACTGTCCTCCTTCTATCACCAACCCTCACTGTCCTCCTTCTATCACCAACCCTCCATATCCACCTTCTACTTCCATGTCCTTCTTCCATCACCAATCTTCCCTGTCCTCCTTCTACCACCAATAGGTCCTATCCTCCTTCAAACACCAACCCTTCCTATCCTCCTTCTACCACCAATCCTCCCTGTCCTCATTCCACCACCAACACTCCCTATCCACCTTCTACTTACATGTCCTCCTTCTACCACCAACCCTCCCTGTCCTCCTTCCACCACCAATACTTCCTGTCCATATTTCTACCATCAATCCTTCTTATCCTCATTCTACCAGCAATCCTCCCTGTCCTCCTTCTATCACCAATCCTCCCTGTCCACTAATCCTCCCTGTCCTCATTCTACCACTAATCCTCATTGTCCTTATTCCACCACCAAGCCTCCCTGTCCTCCTTCCACCACCAATCCTCCTTATCCTCCTTCCACCACCAATCCTCCTTATCCTACTTCTACCAGTAATCCTTCCTATCCTCATTCCACCACTAATCCTCCCTGTCCTCATTCTACCACCAATCCTCCCTATCCTCCTGCTACCACAAATCCTCACTGTCCTCCTTCTATCACCAATTATCCCTATCCTCCTTCTACCTCAAATCCTCCCTGTCCTCATTCTACCACCAATCCTCCCTGTCCGCATTCTACCACCAATCCTCCCTGTCCTTATTCCACCACCAATCCTCCCTGTCCTCCTTCTACCACCCATCCTCCCTGTCCCCATTCTACCACCAATCCTCCCTGTCCTCCTTCTACCACCAATCATCCCTGCCCTCCTTCTACCACCAATCCTCCCTGTCCTCCTTCTACTACAAATCCCCCCTATCCTCCATCTATCACCAATTCTCTCTGTCCTCCTTCTACGACTAATCGTCCTTGTCCTCATTCTACCACCAATTCTCCCTGCCCTCCATCTACCACCAAACCTCCCTGTCCTCCTTCTACCACCAATCCTCCTTATCCTCCTTCTACCACCAATCCTCCCTATCCTCCTTCTACCACCAATTCTCCCTATTTTTCTTCTATCACCAATCCTCCCTGTCCTCCTTCCACCATCAATCCTCCCTGTCCTCCTTCCACCACCAACCAGCCCCTCCCTGTCCTCATTCTACCACCATACCATCTGCTCTGCTCTTATTCCACCACTATAGTATTACTACCCTCTTGCCCTCACTGATCCAAGTCTACCAACTTTTAGCATCAGTCTATGACACTCAATTGTATCATTTCATCATCTTTCCCCCTACCCCATGCAGTTTGTTACCCAGATGACTTTTATTCCTGCAATTAGTTCACCCATCCTTCTAATACTATTATCACTTCCCCATCCTCTCTAAGACTCGATTTCTTTTGGGTCTCGGTATTGGTTTTCTAAAACATCCCATGGTTTTATTCTAGAAAGACCCTGGATTAATTAAAATAATAATACAAGGTCATTATGAACAGTTACTATGAGCACAGGCTGGTTATTTTGGGTATATGGTTATATGTCTCTGTAGGCTGGTTATTTCTGGGTATCTTTGTCGGTAAGTTGGTTATTTCTGGGTATATGGGTATCTATGCCTGTAGGTTGGTTATTTCTGGGTATCTGTGGTTGGAGAGAGAGAGTGAGATCAGACAAAGAGAAAGGGAGAAATAGAGAATGTGAGATTAGGCAAGAAGAGAGAGATGGAGAGAGAGCAAGATCTAGGAGAAAGAACAAGGTATGAGATAGGGGCTCGAAGAAGGAGAAAAGCAGAGTCAGTTTCAATAATCTCTAGTAATCTAAATACAGATATAGCAAATAAAAATCAAACTGAAAGACAAGACGGAGAGAGACAAGCACTTTTGGGACCTTAGAGACCTTCGAGGAGTCTTCACTGCAGTATTTCTAGCTTGTCTTCATTCAATCAGTCTGTACGAAAGCCTTGCAGTCAGCACATTCACAGCTCACTGCTCCTGACAAGTGCTGGAGGAATCCCTCCATTAACCACACCGAGGAGGGATAGCAGATGGAAGGAAGTATGAGGGCAGGCCGCAGGCTTACAGACTGTACCTTTCATCCTTCATTACAGAGATATCGGAAAGACAAATCTCCTCGAGAAACACCTTGATCTGCTCCACTCACACAACTCCGCACAAACCCAACAGATCTCTGACTATTAATCTAGAACACTATTCACACCTATCAGTGAGAGGGTGGAGGAATTTCTAGAAAACAACAGCAAAATGAATCATTTAAAGAATATTAATGGCTCTATTATGTATATATTATTCTTTCTTCATTAACGTATCAACAGTCCCAGATTTGTCAGGGCAGTCCAATATAGGGCTCATGTTCCTCCTGCCCAGGTATGTCCCCTGAAATGAAATGCAGGCGAAACGACAACACGTGTGTCATTGGATGTGCTTTCACCGTATAGAGTATAGTAAAGGCATTAACTCCCTGTGAGAGAGAATGAGACATGCTTGTGGACATGTGCAGCCATATGTGAGGTGCCCAGAGCACTCAGGAGCCAACCCACGCCTCGCTGTCGCCCACTTGTGGCCTTAGTTGTCTATATGAATAGAATGGCCTTTACTTAAAGAATCCCATAAATAACAAAGAGATATGGAGATCAGTTGCAATGCAACTAGTAATGCTACTGACATGTTTAAGACTTTAATAAGGAATACACGTCATACCTATAAACCATCCCGACTCCCATGATAGGTCCTCTGTATCATTTATTGCTTTCTGTAGAATTCATCCCACCACTGCTGCATAGACAAAGGCCACGTCTATTTACTAAATCTAATTACAATGATATCTGGAGTGCTATATTCATATCACGGCTGACATCGAAGATCGGGGACAAATCGTACAAATAGAAAAGTTATTGTAACCCATCTATTATGACCTACATTTTACAAAACTCCTGAAACGGTCACTGACGCTCCAGTGAGATCGTAAAGTAAAATCTAGGAGCATTTTATTCTATTTTTTCCTTTTATTTTAAAAATTCAGTCTAGATATTGATTATTAATGTTTAATGTAGTAAATGTGAAGATATATTGTAAAGGATACAGCTAGCTGGGTAAGTGGGCAAGAACTAGGGGCTGGGCAACAATTAGAGGTTAGGCAGGTGGGCAGGAATTAGGAATTGGTATTGTGGGCAGCAAGAGCAGTGCAGAAGTAATGGGCAGTATAGGTTGGCAAGAAGCATGGACCAGGTCAGTGGGAATAGTGATAATGGGTGGAGTAAGAGGTCAGTGCTCATGGCAGGGGGGCAACCTACTGCCTGTGCTGAGTATTGCATTGCGTGACTCACAGAGTGCAGGAACTAAACTATGCTATGTTTTAATGCTTTATCACAATGCCCTCCTATGTGCAGGAACCGGTGAAGGAGCGCTGATCACACGCCTCAAGGCAGGAATGGATTTGATTTTATATTTCTCCCAACACTGGCAGGTATGAGATCAGGTCATGTGCAAAAAAGGGGAAGGCCTGCCCACTAAAGGGCCCATGTCAGACCAGGCCTACTGACAGCCTCCCACTCCCTACAGGACCCTGCAAAATGCTCCCTGGTGTCCCCAGATACAGGACATAAGGGAACAACATTGTGATGGCAGGGCATGATCCCAAAATCAGGATTGTTCCATAGAAATCAGGTCTGATAGTAGACCTGGTCTAGTGATTAATCATCGAGTTTATATAATTAGAGAATTCTTCATCCAAGGAGAGATCTGACTGCCGTTCTGGGGTCAATAAGGAATGTTTTCCTCATTTGTTAAAAAATGGGAAAGCATGTTTTGCGTTCCTTTGGATCAACAGCAAAAACCGATGTTAGAAAGACTGAACTCGATGGACACGTGTCTCTTTTCAGACATGTAACTATGTACTATGTAGTGAGCTAGAATGCAAATTGCTACATTTAGGCCAAACAAGCAGTTTTTAAATATTCTCCAGTTTAGGACAATTTAATGTTTTTGAATACGCTTTACAAATCATCCCAATCCGTTACAAACATTCCCATCGACTATAATGGCAACGTCTGTAGATAAATCATTTGGAAAGTCTTTGTAACAGATTGGGATCATCATTGGAAAATCCAAAGATATTAAATCAAGGCTTCAGTGAAGGTCACAGCATGGATAGGCTGAATGATTTAATATTCCATAATTCACTTTATAACGAACAAGCCATTATGTTTTTGTATTCGTTCATACACTGAATCTTCAGTATGTGAGATTCACACTGATTACACGAGAAATATCCCAGATTTCTAACGTGATTTAATCACTATAGTGAACATTATGGATTACCAATTAAAGAATTGTAAATTTAACCATTTAATGCCAACAGTGACTGGAAACATTCTCGTCCTCAACATCCTCTTATGGCATAAAGTTTTGGAATTCCCCTTTGATGTCCTGTAATTCTCTGCTTGGTGACAATAATATATGTACATTTGTTACAAAAATATACCTTCCCTTTAACAATATAACTTCTACATGGATATTCTCTGTTCTCATTTTTTATTTTTTATTTATTTTTTTCCTAATTGTATTGAAAAATCCACAATTGTTTTAAAGATAGCGCCATCCTATTCTGTAGCGCTGATACTTGATCAGGGACGTTTTAGCCGCACCCCAAATGCCCAGGGCAAATGCCTTGTTAGCCTTGCGGCTAACTGATATGCCGGGCGGGCGGCTGGCGAGGGAGCACTTCATATAACGTCATATTCCGGCTCCCAGCCTCACTCTGAGGCGCGCGAGGGAGCTGAGCAGAGTGCTCAGAGGAAGTGCTCCCTCACCAGCCGCCCGCCCAGCGCCCCCAGACCGCCCAGCAGCCACTGGACCCCCAGGGAGATAGAGAACCCCTTCCCCCCCAGCACTCCCAAAGGTAAGGAGGGGGTTAAAAAAAATGTGTTAATGTGAGTGAGTGTGTGTGTATGTCTGTTAGTATGTGTGTGAGTGTGTCTGTTAGTGTGTGTGTCTGTTAGTGAGTGTGTCTGTTAGTGAGGGTGTGTGTGTGTGTTTGCCTGTGAGTGTGTGTGTCAGTGAGTGTGTGTGTGTCTGCTAGTGTGTGTCTGCTAGTGTGTGTCTGTTAGTGAGTGTCTGTTAGTGAGTGTGTGCTTGCCTGTGAGTGTGTGTGTTTCAATGAGTGTGTGTGTCTGCTAGTGAGTGAGTGAGTGTTTGTGTGTGTGTGTGTATGTTTGCCAGTGAGTGTGTGTGTGTCTGCTAGTGTGTGAGTGTGTGTCTGTGTGTGTCAGTGAGTGTGTGTTTCTGTTAGCTAGCGTATGCGTATCTGTCAGTGAATGTGTGTGTGTGTGTATTTAGAAGGCGGGGCAGGGGGAAGGGATGGGTGGGGGTCGCGCGTGAGGAGGGGGGAGGGTTGGGGGGCGCTTGAGTTTTGTCCTGCCTAGGGCAGCACAAAACCAGGATACACCACTGATTATACTGCAATATCACAGCAGCATCTGCAGCACTCCACCCTCTCCTAATAAAGCCGCGTGCAGAGAACGCCATGCATGCTATTGGGTGCACAGGGCACATGTGTTCAAGGAATGCAATAAGACTGAGTCTGCAAGTATGAGATCTGGACCACATCAGTTGCTAGGTGACTGACCAGGCAAATAATGAGAGAATGAATACGTACATTCCAAGCAATGTCTTGTGTGAAGCTAAGATTCCCATTGACTTGCAGTCATCCCTATTCATAGATTATTGCAATTGATTTGTTTAACCCTCGGCAGATGAAGGTCAGTAGAAAGCACAAGGTGTGCGGAATAAATGCTGATATCTGCAAAGTATCCATTGCTCCCTCGAAAGAGAACCCGAAAACAGGCCGCTTGTACGGATATCGAGGAATTGTTCCGTTTTTGCTTTCCTTTCAAAGAACTAAAAATATTGTAACTTAACGGTTTTGTTTTTGACACAGAAACCTTGGTAACAAGTAGCATCAGTGATGAATGGGGAAGTAGAGTGCTAGCTTTAAAATCGCCCAGTAGTCTGGAAGAGCACTGTGTGATCTGGGAAGCTTCATTCATGAAGATCCGTATGGACCCTCTGATCCTGAGAGATCCTGACTACCTGCCCTTATTGCTTTGGCCGGTCCTCTTATTAAAATGATTGGGTAAATGAATGATGGGAGTTATAGTCAGCCCTTCTCACGGGTCTATGATTACTGATTGTGGATGAATGACTGCACTATATTAATACATTAACCCTGACATTTTTCCAGGTATTCACACAATCATCGCCCTATTTAACACTGACAATGGGAGATGCTGTATTTAGATGAAGGCAGAGGTTCATGCCCAGACTATGCTTTCAGATACCTCTAGTCACCAGGGAGAGGTGAGTTCATGGTAAGCACACTCCTATCACTCTCTGCCAGGAGGTCTCACAGAGAATGTAGGGCAAACTCTGCTTTCTCTTCCCATCTCCCAAATTCTTAGCATTGAATCCTTCTAAGACACCTCCCCAGCCTCCAATGTCATCGGTAACCCTTTTAAGAAACCATAGGTAGAGGTATTGACCTATAAAGCCGTGTCACTGAATGGGTTAAATGTTAGGGTACGTAATGGTGTATTGGGGTTATTACCCTCTGAGTGCCAAGGAATAGGCAGTACATTGCTATAGACCCCCTCCCCCCCAAGGACATTCATTAAATCACTGCTTAATATAAAACACAAACTGCAAGTATAGTTAAATTATAAGGACCAGAAATACACGAGATTCAATATGAAAAGAAATGTCAAACCCAGCCATTATTTAGTATAGACAGTTAACCCCTCTCTGGGAAGAAATGGGGCTATTGCATTAACCCCATGCAGTATGGCTTGCTGCAGACTCTGTGCGTGGGGGAGGTGTAGGGACACCGCAATGCACCTGCAGTAAAGCTGCTGGGGGTGGGGGTTTCACTGCAGTAAATGTTCTATTGGAATAACAAGGGGCTGCTTCTCCTAATGATAACCTCCAAGAACAGACAGAAAGACATTAAGGAGATGAATTAACTCTGGATATATTAACCCTTGCAATGCTGTTAGGATGCAGATACATCCCGACCTGTTTTTCTCTCCATGCAGACTATCTACAAACATACTATTATTAACCTCTTGGCTGCCATCGTGGAGCTTGGCGTGGCTTCTAAGTCACTTTAGTAAAGGGTTAACAATCCCCGCATTAAATCCGGAATACTGCATGCAGCTCCTACCTTTCTCGCTTCTCTGAGTTGGTGTTGCCATGCTGCAGACTGCGAGGAGAGGTGTGTGTGCTTGTGATTGCGGTGCAAGTGTCGCGTGCGTTGTTACGGACCTGTTTGTCTCTTCCTCTGGGGAATGTCGAGATTTGGATGAAGTAATAAGGTGAGCGTGTCGTGTGTGTGAATGGGTGAGTGAATGAGGCTCGGGGACAGCTGAGCAGGATGGAAGTGAGATATGGGATACAGAGTTGCGAGGATGCTCTGTATGTGTGTGTGCAGTGTATATGTTACTGTGTTACTGCAGCCCAGGAGTCACACAGCTGGGTTAGGTGGGAAGGAGGGGGGGGGGGGGAAGTCTCTTCTACATTTATTTTATCTCTCTCCCTCTCTCCCGTGGGGCTCTCTGAGACAGCCAATCACAGGCGTCTTGGGATACTGACAGCGCTGTGATTGGCTCCCATCTTTGGCTTCTAACTGCAGCTGATTTAATACTTAGTGCAGACAAGATGCGGGAGAAATTTTTCTCTGCATTTCCATTATCCTCTTTCCTCTCTTCTCATTCACTGCTTATTATTCCTTCATCCAATTCTTTCTTCCATTCACTTACACGTTCCCCTCGCATTATATCTTTTTCTCTTTCCAATTTAATTTCTTTCTCAGGTCATTCCCAGCACTTATCCTTATTTAACCCACTGGCATTCTCTCTACGGATTTTAAATGTGTTGCCTTTTCACGTGGTACCCCTTCTAAAATTTCCCCACTCAATCCCCCATATACTGCATCCTCAATCCCACCTAATCAATCCCCCATGCACCCCTTCCTCAATCCCCCATAAACCTCTTCATCAATCCCCTATACACCCTTTTCTCAATATCCCGTACACCCCTTTCTCAATCCCCCATACATCCTTGTCTCAATCCCCCATGCAGCTCTTTCTCAATCCCGCATACACCCCTTTCTCAGTTTGGGCAAACCAAATGTTTTGTATAAAACAAAATCAATGTGATCCTAATAGACTAATAGACAATCCCAATTCTAATAGACAATAGAGTTTCTGCTCAATTCTTGGCATAAAGCTTAGGATCTGCCTTCATAAGTGATATCAGACTAACTTTGGCACAACTACCATTAATTTGCCTGTTTTTGAGTAGGTTATAATTTATGTCTGAAGATCTTTGAGTATGGTGCCAGCTGTCATACACTGAAATGCTTTTATAGAGTAGAACGTGTGAGTGGGACCATTTCTCATAGTAGACATTTGTAAAGCCACCAGAGCCGGGGACCTTTCCTTCAGCTAGAATTAAAATGTTTTTCTCAATCCCCTCATAGGTTTGCAGAGATCTTGATAGACTGACTGATATCTGGGACAAATCATAAGATAAAAGAAATGTCTCCATAGTTGGCACTGTGGGTTGGGAGTATTTGGACTGATTTTAAGTTATAAAGTCTTCTATCATATTCAGTTTATTATATTGTTACTGAATGGATCTAAAAGGTAAGTTGCTTGCGTTTGGGTTCTTGCAGAGATTTACCAACAATAATGAAGAGGCTTTGTTACCATTATTATCATTTGAGTAAAAACTTTATTTTAATCTAGAGAGATACAAATTGCTAAATAAAAGTGAAGGGCGTTTAGTTCTACCCTCACAATCTCCACCTTTCCTGTGAGAGGGGAAGGATTACTTTTGTTAAGGTAAGTAAGTTCAGATAGTGTACCCTTTCACTTCTCAAACCTCAGCGATTGGAATGAATAAATACATCTAATGGCGATTTGAGTGCCGACCATACAGTGGGCATGGTCAGACCAGGTAATGTCATGTATCTTAGAGGACATTCTCCTTTCAATTGTTTGGGGTCTACCCAGAATCTGGTCTGGTAAAGATGTTGGCTCTACCACAGGAAGGTGAGACCTCCTAAGATCTTGGAAGATGGAAGTTCCAGAAAAAAAATGCTTATAAAATGAGAGACCAGCCTTTCTGGAAAAAAAGACCCATGAATATTAAGTAGCGGTAAAATGCATTCAATAAAAAGTCCTTTGTGTCTGTTGTTCATGTGCTTAATGTTCTAGTATTGGGTTGAATCAGGTGCAGACATAAGGTCAGATTAGCCCCGGAGCCTTCGCAGTTATGAAGGATAAGCCTTTCTGGCACAGCAGATGTTTTTGAACTACATTTCCCATGATGCTCAACTATTGCTACTAGACTGCCTGCGTTCAGATAGATGGATTGGCTCCCTGCACAAATAAACTGAGCCACAACGAGAAACGAAGAATAGGCTGATTCAGGGTCACTTAAATAAATCACCGTCCTTCCTACTACATTCATTATTGATTTATACACAGGAGGCACTATGTCACTTTAAAGAGTCATTTCCCTTAAAGAGGTAACGGCAGGGGTTCCAGAGATCAGAATGTGCAGATACTGAGTCTGTCTGAAGATCCACACATTACTAATTGCCATGACCAATCTTATAAACTCACACCGTGTGCTGCCATTGGCGTTGCGGGCAGGCGTGCTGTGATTTGCAAGCCGGCGACCTATTGTAAAGCTTATCATTTTTCCTCACTGTCTTATTGCTTATTTTAAGGTGAGGGTTTTTTTAAATTGTAATTTAGCTCTTTAGATTTCAGTCTGGATTTTATCAAAATGAATGTAGAGTGGCTGCGTGTAGAATACTTTGAGACAAACTTCTTTAGAATTATTAGTTCAGAAATGATTTCTAACAAAAATATTGGAAGTGATTTATTAAAAGCAAAGCAAACATATTTAGTTGTATTGAGCTTAAAGTGACGCAACCAGTCGTAGGATTCCACTGGTTTCTGTGGTGATTGCTCCAGTCTTTAAATCAATAATCTCTCATGTTTGAACAGTTTCTTTCAAATAATTACATCAGCTCAAAGCTGATACAAACATCTCTTCATTCATCAAATCTATTTTATTCCTGAACTAAGTGGAAAATATAAATCAAGAATATACTAATTACAATTTAATTATTTACTTGTCATAATTCAACAAGTGCCCATACCCAGTGATAGTGTATGCTAATAAAGTATGAATATTTCCTCAATGGCTTATGTGCTTGGGTTTATCCGTAAAACATTCCTGAATGTCCGTTCCAAACGTTTACTGAGATTTCTGTTAAAGTCTTTAGAAAAATAGCAATATCCCATAATGTGAGACTCATTCACACTCGCATTGAACCAGACAACAGAATTTATTGAATTAGCAAGATCTCCGTCTGAACGAATGTCGTACATCTTGTTTCGCAGTCTCTTACCCCTGACCCCCAGGAACGATGTTTGGATTGCAGAGACTCTGCCCTGCAATGTCTGCAGTCAGAATAATGCTGATTCATCTAAAAAAAAATCCCTTATCACCTAAAATGACATGCTCTGTCTTCAAAATTAAACTGGCTCAGTGCTGCCACCTAGTGGCATATTTTTATTTGTATAGGGAAAAAAAGACTATTCATATGTCTGACTATCTAGCTATCTGCCTTTATTGAGAGACTCTTGTATTATCCTATCATTCTAGAGCAGGGGGGTCCAACTGCAGCACCCAAGATGTTATTAGATTACAACTCCTATAATTCTGTGCTGTAAGAGTTATCGCCAAGTGTAGCGAAAGTAACCTCACCACTAGCTTTTGGAGGGGCCTGTTTGCCAACCTTCTACCCTGTGACTATGACCCCCTGCAATAGACCTGGCGAAAATACTTTAAACTGGCTCGTTCGTGGGACTATATGGTTCGTTTACCGAACAGCCGCACGAACCAGAGACCACCCTGGAGCTTGTTAAGCGTAATTGAGACATTGTTGCAATTACCACCTCTGTGGTCTAAGTGTTCGTCTGGGTGGCCGCAATTCCTATGCATGACCACGACGTGGTGGTCATCTTGTTCGCATGGACCAAAACCGCAAATAGACTTTAGGGGTACTTAGCCGCGAATGCCCTGGAACTATTATCGGCATGAAAACTTTGCAGTTCCCGGTCGGTCCTTCAGCGGCACTTGGAACTATTTTTGGCTATGGGACCATGCCTGCGGTCAGTCAAATAAATGACTTCCAGGAAATTCCTGAACCCCTGAACTGATCTGGGTGATTTTTGGATATGTTGGTCATCCAGATCAGGGCTATCAGAGGATGTAACATTTGTGAGGCTTTAAGTATTTTTAGGGTAATTTTGGGGTGTTTTACAAAAGTATGTTTTTTTCTGGGAGATAATTGCATTAGAATTAGTACAGTTACTGATTCAATTATCTCCCAGGCAGAGGGGAGGGATTGTGTGCTGTGTGTGAGCGTGTCATGCCTTATTGTTATTGGTCTTTGAAGTTGCAAATAAGTTCCCCACAAGGCCCCTGTGGGCATACTCCTTGCATGGGGATTGTCATATAAGGCCAAGTGTGGCTCCCATGAAACAGAGATTTGTTTATCCCTTCATGAAGTCTTAGCTCATGTTCGGGGGTATTGGAGAACTACATACACTCTGGGTATTGCTATGATCACAATACTCACCTGAGTATAATCACTAGCTCTTATAAAAGCTGTTCCTGCTACGTTCTCTGGACTTGGTCTACCCACTGGAAGCTGGATCCTGGTCTTGGGTCCAGGGTGGGTGGAGGACGGCGAGACCCCAATCAAGCTACGGTGGTTCGTGGGGTTTACAGTGGTTATGGTGTTCCAGTACAGTGATTATGGTGCTCGCAAGTACTAGGAAGCAGCGATTGACGGAGATACCCGGTCGGGGTGACAGGTCGGAGTCACACCAAGTAACATCTGAGGCCATGGGGTTTGGCACACTTGGTATAGACAGTGGTGTATCCTGGTTTTGTGCTGCCCTAGGCAGGACAAAACTCAGGCACCCCCCCGCGCCACCCCCACCCGCGCAACCGCCACCCAACCTTCCCTCCTGCTCCGCCTTCTAAATACACACACACACATTCACTGACAGATACGCATTCACTAGCTAACAGAAACACACAGTCACTAACAGAAACACACAGTCACTAACAGAAACACACAGTCACTAACAGAAACACACAGTCACTAACAGACACACACACTCACAGGCAAACACACACACTAACAGACACACACTAACAGACACACACTAACAGACATCCACACACACACACACTAACATCCACACACACTAACAGACATCCACACACACTAACAGACATCCACAAACACTAACACTAACAGACACACACACTAACAGACACACACTAACACTAACAGACACACACTAACACTAACAGACACACACACTAACAGACACACACTAACAGACATCCACACACACACACTAACATACACACACTAACACTAACAGACATCCACACACACACACTAACATACACACACTAACACTAACAGACATCCACACACTAACACTAACATACACACTAACAGACATCCAGACACACACACTAACAGACACACACTAACAGACACACACTAACAGACACCCACACACACACACTAACATACACACACTAACACTAACATACACACTAACACACTAACAGACATCCACACACACTAACATACATACACTAACACTAACAGACATCCACACACACACACTAACATACACACTAACAGACATCCACACACACTAACAGACATCCACACACACTAACACTAACAGACATCCACACACACACACTAACAGACACACACTGACACACACTAACAGACACACACTAACAGACACACACTAACAGACACACACTAACAGACACAAACACTAACACTAACATACACACTAACAGACATCCAGACACACACACTAACAGACACACACTAACAGACACACACTAACAGACATCCACACACACACACTAACATACACACACACTAACACTAACATACACACCTAACAGACATCCACACACTAACACATACACACTAACACCAACAGACATCCACACACACCACACACACACTAACATACACTAACACCTAACAGACATCCACACACACCAACAGACATCCACACACACTCCAACACCAACAGACATCCACACACACACACTAACAGACACACAGACTACACACACTAACAGACACACACTAACAGACACACACTAACAGACACACACTAACAGACACAAACACTAACACTAACATACACACACCATCCACACACACACACCAACATATACACACACTAACACTAACATATACACACACACACTAACACTAACATACACACTAACAGACACTAAATATACACACACCAACAGACACACCAACAGACATCCACACACACACACTAACATACACACACTAACACTAACATACACACCCACCAGACACACACTAACAGACACACACTAACAGACACAAACACTAACACTAACATACACACACTAACATCCACACACACACTAACATATACACACACTAACACTAACATATACACACACACACTAACACTAACATACACACTAACAGACACTAACATACACACACTAACAGACACACTAACAGACATCCACACACACACACTAACATACACACACTAACACTAACATACACACTAACAGACACACACACTAACATACACACACTAACACTAACATACACACTAACAGACACACACACTAACATACACACACTAACACTAACATACACACTAACAGACACACACACTAACATACACACACTAACAGACACACACTAACAGACATCCCCACACACACACACACACTAACATACATACACACACTAGTGGGTTTTTTTTTGGTTTTTTTATTTAACCCCCCCCAGCCTCCTTACCTTTGGTAATGCTGGGGGGGGGGTCTTCCTCTCCCTGGGGTCCAGTGGCTGCAGCGCTGGGCGGGCGGCCGCCGAGGGAGCTCTTCCCCTGAGCGCTCTGCTCAGCTCCCCCGCGCGAACACCTGTTCCGTCAGATAAGTATACCTTGTCAGATTGGTATACCGGAAGTGACGCGGCCGCACCGGATGTGACGCGGCCGCACCGGACATGACGATTCGGAGCTGGAGAAGGAGGAGCACAGCGCTGCGCAGGCGCAGAGGAACAGGTAGGAGAAAATTTCTAACACACTACAGATAGGAGGGTGCCTACTGCGCATGCGCGAATACCACACTGCGCCTGCGCTTGGAGCCACAAGGGAGGGGGGAGGTAGGGGAGCTAACGGGCCAGTGCGCACGCGCGGCTAAGTACTCCCGTCGGGCACAGACAGCGGGATACAGCGCGCGTGCGCACCAGCGGGCAGGGAGATCGATTCAGCCGAATATTCATCCGATCTCCCTGCCCCACACTGCGCACGCGCCTACCCAGCCAGGACAGCCACTGACACCGCGCATGCGCACTGAGGGGGTATAGAAATCTGATGGCCATATCTTCTGCTAAGAAATCTCCTACCCCTGAGTGCGCATGCGCGGTGTCTGCACTGCATCCTGACACCTATCAGGTAAGCCTCGCTCACAACACTCTCAGCCATCAGGGGGGAGGGGGTCTGTCTGTCAGTGAGTACGTGTGTGTGTCTGTCAGTGAGTATGTGTGTGTCTGTCAGTGAGTATGTGTGTGTGTCTGTCTCTCTGTCAGTGATTATGTTTGTGTGTCTGTATGTCAGTGAGTATGTGTGTGTCTGTCAGTGAGTATGTGTGTGTCTGTCAGTGAGTATGTGTGTGTCTGTCAGTGAGTATGTGTGTGTGTCTGTCTGTCAGTGAGTATGTTTGTGTGTCTGTGTGTCAGTGAGTATGTGTGTGTGTCTGTCAGTGAGTATGTGTGTGTGTGTGTGTGTGTGCGGCCCACATAAACGTAATCCTTTTTTATGTGGCCCGTGCCACACTTTGAGTTTGACATGCTTGGTCTACATGATATAATAAAGATGAAATATTATAATGCATATAAATAACATGTATATAATTTGCAGCACATTGATGGATTTTCCCAGAATTTGATTCACCGATCAAGTATGCAGAAATAACCATTAAAGGGAAAAAGATATTTAAATATGATATGTTTATTAAATATATAGTATATACATATAGACTTGTTTGTTGTTATTCCTTTTTTTTCCTCTATTGATCACTTCTCACCTGATTTGTGAATAAAATCAGCATTTAGCAGCTGCCCCCAGACCATCAGTCACATTGCGCGAGGCGGTTATACGTCCATATGGCAGATCCCAGTTAAGGAATTCAGACGGCCGGCTAATCGGCCTAAATTTGGACAAACTTCAATACGGCTGAAAATGAACCCACAAATCTATTACCGACCATTGTGTTTCAAAGTGCGAAGAAATAAAATAATTAACCCAACTGCCCTTTCATTCATTTTATGTGGTTTAATCTCTGTGAATACAATAATATTCAGATAAAACGAAATTGAGTTGTTTTAATTACTGTGCATTTTTTGATAGCAGGTTCTTTTACACGTCTCTATTTCTGATTCTTTTTTCATTTCCTTAATTTTTCACTAAATCATTAGAAATCTCTCGATCAACTTGAAAGCTTTGAGAACTGACAAAAGAATTGCAGATTTTCATTGGAAATAGCCAAACAAAAAACTAACAGAAATGGATCATTATTACAAGTCAACTGTTTTACCCTAGAATTTGTGATTTCCATGTCAGTTGTGCACAATCACCTGTTTATTGACTAGACCTCACTGTATAAAACAATAACCGATAACCTCTGGCGCTGGTTCTGCTTCCCCTCCCCGAGTTCCGGCAGTCAAGGAGTCACGGCTCTGTAATAGCTGACGGAAAGCTTCCCTGGTGAAGAAGATCTTGCGAGGATAGCGACCTGTGATTGAGAATGAAGAGCACAGCACTGAATGAGCAATGCCAACGATGGCCGTCACCTGACAGATCTGTTAATAATATCTGCTAATTCTAACTTCCTCACCTTTCCAGCCAGTCATTCACAAAGGGTGTAAAAATAAACTGTTAGTTCGTAGCTCATAACAAGTAACATTAAACATTAATGAGATATTTCTTTATTTCTCTTGCACAACGAGATCCCTTGTTTGCAGCATCTATGGTGCCAGCGAAAGCATTTCCAGTTTAATCAGACGCAGAAAAAGGACATTTTAATGCTTTATGTAAATAATATGCTGGAAAATATGTGCAAAAATAAGAAAAAACAAAATAAATCATGTACTTGCCTTCAAGCAGTAGTCGCGAGGCCTGCTTCTCATTCTCACCTCTGTGATCTGATCTCACACAGCTTCATGGAATATGGGAATAAATCATTAAAGCAAACAGACTTTATCCTCACGCAATAGTTGATCAGATCAATAAAAACTGAGATATTCAGACTTTCTATTACGCTTTATTTCGTAAGAAACTCCCATACTGCTAGTTACAATAATGATAGGATAATAATTCTTAGCTGTTATAGAAGTTATAGCATAGTACCAGAGAGACTAGACTGCTATTCCCTTCCACCAAACTGACCAACGTTTACATTACTCCCTCCATTGTAAAACTTCCATTTTACCAAAGGAATGTCAGCTCAGCTCCTGTGTGTAAAAGGTAAAAGGTTCAGGGTAAAACTATTTCCATGGGACATGTCCTGCTATCTCTAAAACTACCTGATGTCTAGAGGGTAATTTAAAGGGACTCTCAAGTGCCAGAAAAACATATTAGTTTTTAGGACCCTTCAGTACCCCTCTCCCTCCCACCCCCATCCCAAGTTGCTGAAGGGGTTAAAACCCCTTCGGTGACTTACCGAAGTCCAGCGCCGATGTCCCTTGGCGCTGGGTCAGGCTCTGCCTACTCTCCTCCCCTGCCGACTGACATTCAATGCTTTCCTATGGAGATTTCAGCGATGTTGGAGGTCCTCACATAGCGTGAGGACATCCAGCGTCACTTAAAACACTTTTTGATAGACAGCCACTAGAGGAGGACTTAACCCTGCAAGGTAATTATTGCAGCTTACAAAAACTGCAATAATTACACTTGCAGGGTTAAGGGTAGTTGGCGTTAGCACCCAGACCACTCCAATGGGCAGAAATGGTCTGGAGTGTCCCTTTAAGGGACATTAAAGGGGCCTCTAGTCACCAAAACAATTTCAGCTTAATGTCGCAGTTTTGGTGTATAGATCATGTCCCTGCAGTTTCACTGCTTAATTCTATGTCATTTAGGAGTTAAATCAATTTGTTTATGCAGTCCCTACATGTAACTGACATAGCCTCCCTAAACACTTCCTGTAAATATTCATCTAATGTTTATACTTCCTTTATTGCAAATTCAGTTTTATGCAGAATTTCTTATCTCCTGCTCTGTAAATAGCTTGCTAGACCCTGCAGGAGCCCCCTGTGTTTGATTAATGGTCAATTTACAGAGCAGGAGATAAAAACTGTTAAAGTCACATCTGATTGAAAATGAAACCATTTTTTTTTCATGTGTCAGTCATAGTCCGGGTAGGTGTGGCTAGAGCTGCATAAACAGAAACAAAAGGGATTTAACTACTAAATGGCAGAGAATTGAGCAGTGAGACTTCAGAGGCACGATCTATACACCAAACTGCTTCATTAAGATACAGTTATTTTGGTGACTATAATGTCCCTTTAACATACTGAACCAACAGATACATTTACATTTACAGTATAGCAGTGCTGAATAGCTTGTTTACAGTTTTGTGAATGTCGCAGAATGTGCATGCGTACGTCATCTAAACGTTTAGCAAAATATTTGTAAACAATATCCTTTTCTATTTTGCTATCCAGTTGCCCGGTCTATATGTTTATTGATTGTCCTACGTGCTGTTTGTCATTCTAAGATGTGTATGTAACGTGAAAACGGTTAAATTAAACGAAGAGTCATTAATGGGACAATAATCCTTCTCCCAGGGATCTTGTTATGACCCATTAGGAGCCATTCCTTAACTGCCAGCAGTGTGAGAGACCGGCAAGCCATGGCCTTATTTTGACTTTATTATCTCAAGTCCCAGCAATGCTATATGAGGAAGATAAGAGTGGGAGGGAAAATACAGAAGAAGTAGCAGAAACAGGTTACAACGTATCGTGCGTTGGGAATATTTAAATATAGCAATGATGCAGGATGGTATTTACAGAACAATGAACATAGAAAAGATACGTTCAGTAAATATCAGGAGATTGAATTAACGATAACCAAGACTGAAAATGAAGACTCGATCACAGAGTGAACTCATTGCTCCACACACAGCGAGACGCAATGTTTGGACGCTAGTTGCAATGCTTTGTGGGTTATTTACTGGTCACCAGACATTTAGGTATCTAGGCCAGCAGCATGGCTTTTAAACTGAACTTCTATAGGTAAAAGTATTTTTAATCCATGCGTGTGCTTGCGTTATATATTGCACGATATAGCTGTTTTGTATCTTTTTTTTTTCTGTTAATCCATGAAAATTAACATCTATTGGCTGTGTCAGGGCCCAGCAGGATTTGTGTTGGCGTGTTTGGCTCAAAGGGAGCTCTGGGCAGTTAAAGAGACCACCTCCAGCTGTGACAGCAAACAGCAAACACGTATTCATCATTTACAGTATACAGGCTAAACCTATAGAAAACTCGTGCACTCAACAGGAGCTGTCCAGGTGGACTCTGAAGGGCCACGTTTTATGTGTTGGACCCCATAGTCCCATTGTCAGAAATAACAGTTATATGTTATGTTATTGTTTAAATGGATCCAAAACACAAATTGTCTTCAGCCCACACTTGTAAAATGATTGTATATTATTTTTTAGAGACATGAACCTATTTCTAATGAACTATTACAGAGCCAGCTTGGTATTCGGGACGTTATCCCGTTATGGCAAATCAGCTCTCACTATATATTCTAAGATTACATCAATATTTCTCTTTCTGAAATGTGGGTGCGCAGAGCCGTGCCAAAAACAAAATAATTGTAAATATAAAATAAATACAAACCGGAAGCCAAAACGAAAAATAGATCCTCTTACTGCAATTACTATCACTATTGGCTGAACTCAGACTCAGATCCACCATGTTCAACCTTCCACATAATTCTGGGTAGACACCCAACCTAAGTAATTCCTACATGCCACAAAGAAAGAGGGGGAAACCTTGTTGACTCCAAGTTGACAAATAGACGTATCCTTCAATCATGAATATTAACTATTAACCCTGAATATCCTGTTTTACAAAAAAGGCATCCACACATTGTAATATCTACTAAATCTTATAAAGTGTTAGGACCCTGCCACCGCGCCGCTCGCGGCGATCTTGCTTACCTCATCACAGCGAGCGGCGTCATCTGGTCCCTGCCTCCAGACTGGCCGTGTGTCTGACGCTGCATGCTCCAGAGCAGCTTCCTTATATATGTGCTGCACCCAGTCATGTGACCCGGCACACAGTGAAGAAACCCCTCCCACGTGTTGTGGTTAACACTAATTGGAGATTAGCCAATCAGACACACCCTGTGTGTATATAAGCTAACCTCTCCCTCGCCTCAGTGCCCTGTTGTGGTCTTTGGTTTACCATTGAGTGTTGCATTTGTTATTTGGATTTCCTGGTTTCTGATATTTGGCTTTGTCTCTCGTTAATCCGTCTCTCTGTTTCCCTTGATCTCGGTTTGTGTTTTGACTATCCCTTTTTGCATAGCCCGACCATTCCAAGGATCGGTATTGCAATTCTCTCTACTCTGTCCTGTCTGCGTGTTAGGGTTCCCTAGTGAACGTTACATCCTGGCATAAAGTACAGATGGAGAAATTTATTCAGCTCAGTTTAATACATATCTAAGATTTTTTTTTTCATTAGTTGCTTTGTTCAGCTCATTGAAGTGGTCTGGGGGCATAGTCCTAGGTAAGAATTTAGTGAGGTCAATGCTCAAGCTTATTTTCTAAGAGTAGTAAGGCAGACCCCCAACGGTTTGATTTTTGCGGTCTAGTCCTGCCACCCCTCTTTGGTTCCTTGGTGTCCTGCATCTGTGGACACCATCAAACTGTCCCCTGGGCAGCACGGCACACAGGGGCACTCAGACCTTGCATGGCCTTGAATGTTGGGAGCCTCCCAAGAAGCCCACCCACCTCTTCTCTGAGTACCTTTTTTGGGTGTACCTGTTCATTATTGGCTCCGGCAGTGACATGGGTCACATCAACGGCAACACCCCTCAGCGCCACATCTGCCCCATCCCGATTTCCCTGTCCCAGTTGTTGGGAGGTATAGTAAAGCTTCAATTTTAGGTTTTATAGTAAATATTGGTTGCTTTGTGATTTTACAGTAAAATGAGATCTGTGATTAATGGAATCATTTAGGAGAGAAGAAGGGGAAGCGAGTTAGCGGGGGCAGGGAGAGGGACCAAGGTTATTTCCTTTTTAATTAACATGCCTTCTTAAAAAACGATTTTGCAGAGATTTTTTAAAGGACTTGAGGCTGGAGGAGAGTCTGATGGAGTGAGGAAGGAAGTCCTAGGGAAGTTTTGTCGTGGTCAAATTGTCGACAGGCCTCCATTTAAGGGATATTTTTTGTGTGAACACTTTGGCTCCATTTAAATACAAAAGGTTAAGCAATGCTAAATGATAAACAGCAAAAACTATCAGGAATTATTATTATTATTATAAATAATAATTATTATTTATTGTGCTTGTCCTTCTTGTTCCTCCCCTGCAGAGAATGACTTGGTTTCACATTGAATGAAGAGCAGCAAGGTGTCCCCTGCCCATTGCTGTAAGAGACTCGTCTCACCAACCAAACCACTGCCAGCCGTCTGGCATAGACGCGCCCAGGATAAGGGATAATTGGGTCAGTGTAGGCAGCTTCCGCAAGTTTCATTTCATATTATTTTTATATGCAGAGCACACGCAATTTAACATAATGGGACATATTCACTAAGATGATAATTGTGGGGCATCAACTGGGGGAATTTAGACCAAAATAGCTCAATTGGACACTTTCCCTTGTCAGTTCAACACAACATGATGTTTATTGAGAAGAAAACAAACGTTCCAGTTTTAACCTCAATAGCAATCATTAAAACTGATTAAAAACATCAAGACTTTGAAAAGAATAATTGTATAAAATTAGATTTAATATATTATGTTGCATATGGCATTTAATTAAAGTTCTTCTATGGTTTAGATTAATTTAAGCGAACACTTTACAATATATTTTACTTTGAGTCGTTTAAATCCCACAATGGTACTTTCAATGTTACTTAGTAAATCTACATAGTGCGTTTATGTATAATAGGAAATCAATGTATTGTTTGTTAAATGTTTACCAATATAATGTACTTTTTTCAAATTTGCATCACATATCACCATTATATAACAATGCGTGGTTTAAAAAATGAAGTGAAACAAAATATAAAAAACTGCAAAATGTTTTATGGAAATATTTAATAATCCTCTTGATTTTCTGCTATAGGTTTGTCTAAATATTCATTTTTGTTTATTTATTGTTTATCTATACATTTCCAACATTCAAAATATTTTGGCAATAAAGTGGAATGGCAAAGGTCCGAAGAACCCACCACATTTCATTCATACACGTGTTGTGTTAATTTGTGATAAAAATCCCACATCCGACCAGGAGATCAGCGTTCTAAGCCTTTGGTAAAGCGCAGGTTTGACCAGTTTAAGGATGTTATTTAGTCTTGTTATCACATGTACCCCTTGCATAGCAGAAATCCTATTTTTGTTCAGAAAAAAAAAGGTGCCTCCACCTCTCATTCATGTTATCTGAAGATCATAAAAAGGAAACGTTGTAACTCATTTATTGTAGTTCCAAGAATATCTGCAGTGTGTTTCGGTCTATGTTCTGACTCCTCGTTCTTCAGGTGAATTGGGTGCATTGATAGCTGAGCGCTAATGTATGGGACCACAGGAACAGCTCGCAAGTGCAAAAACCAGGGATCCAAGCCAGGTATAAGCCACACACCCTGTTACCAAGTATACACAACAATGAATTCAAATTCATCACATTCTAGGAAATACAACCAGTAATTGTGAAACCAGAAAAAAAGCTAAACAGCCTGTTCCTGGCCCTCATTTATGCATGTTTCATTGAATGCTTATCTCCCCAAATACGCCCACTTGTACTGATACTTTATTAGGCATTGCTGGAATCATTTAATTTTCATGGAATTCCATATGGTAACTGCCCTCACTGTAAGTCCTTATACTAAATATAAATAAGGAAAAAGACTTACCTCTCACACAGGGAAAGAAAACGGCAACCAAGCTATAACCGTCTGCTAGACAGGCCTACGAAAAAATAGTTGCATTAGGAAAAATATATAGATACCTGATATATCACTTTTTTATAATTATTGTAAACCTTTCTGTTGCTCACTCATAATGAATCCTTAAATGCTAGCATTTTGTTTTTGTAAATCATTCTTTTCGTAATCTATATTTTATTGCAAATTAGATTGTATACGATGGGCTTTCCTTCTTTGTAGCATGTGTATAAAGTGAATAGGCTCACACTACAGTCAAGTTATGTATAAAGAGAAGAGGATGGGATGGGAGGTATTAATAGCGAAAACAAATTTACTTTCTAATTCAGACTTTAGCCTTGATTTAATGTTTTAAAATGACTGCATGTTATGAAAAAGAGTTTAATATATTAATATTTTGCAATTGTTTTATATATTGCTATGTTATTATACTGTATATATGATATATTTGTCGATAGTTTAATATTTTCAAATGCATCATTTTAAAAAAATCCAAAAGATATGTAGTATTCAAAGATATTACATCGAGGCCTTAGATAGCATTCAGATAGAAAGGTCTCAAAGTCATAATTTCTTTATCTTTGCCATAAATACAAAGCGAGGCACTTTTTGGAAAAGCAAAGCATGATTTTGATAAAGAATTGGTATAATACATGTGGGGTTTATTTCAGCAGAGTTAATATTTGCTGTTTGCAGAAATGATTGAATTGAATTAATATCAGTTAACAGTAAATGCAGTTGCCCTGCCAGGGCCAGATATTTGTACAATACGCCCTGTGCTCTGTGCCCAGACCCCCTCCACCACCCTAGCTCAGGGCCGGTTATTTGCAGTATCCCTGCAGAGGAGAAAAATAGAGCCCTGGCAAACAGTTAATTTCTCTGTTTGGTGAAAACTGGTTCTAGAGCAGATGGTAAAGTCAATGGGGTTTAATTAAGACCATGTAAGCTAGGAGAAAAGAGGGCTAACTATGAAGGCAAATATGCTTTAAAAATGTGCTTAGTGTCTCTACTCTATATTGCCCTGGACAGACACTGTAGGATCTCTAACATTTCATCTCATTGAAGTGGTAATAGTGCCTGGAGTCCCTGGTGCTGTCCCTCCATTCAGTATAAAACCATTTTTGAGCGAGCAGTATTAACACTGAATGAGGGTCTTTGGCCAACAATAGCCCCGCCCCCACTAGAGGTGTGACTAAGGCAGGGATTACACACTTCCTTACAGTCATACCGATTCATACCAGCAAAAGGCGCTGTGATAGGCTGACACTCTTACCCAATTAAAGGTAGGCAGACAATGTAATAGAGCAGCAGGCAATGCTAGCAGAATGCTTGGTTGTATAGGGAGAGGTATTAGCAGTAGAAAGAGGGAAGTGCTCATGCCATTGTACAGAACACTGGTGAGACTCACTTGGAGTATTGTACACAGTACTGGAGACCGTATCTTCAGAAGGATATTGATACCTTAGAGAGAGTTCAGAGAAGGGCTACTAAACTGGTTCATGGATTGCGGGATAAAACTTACCAGGAAAGGTTAAAGGATCTTAACATGTATAGCTTGGAGGAAAGACGAGACAGGGGGGATATGACAGAAACATTTAAATACATAAAGCGAATCAACACAGTAAAGGAGGAGACTATATTTAAAAGAAGAAAAACTGCTACAACAAGAGGACATAGTCTTAAATTAGAGGGACAAAGGTTTAAAAATAATATCAGGAAGTATTACTTTACTGAGAGGGTAGTGGATGCATGGAATAGCCTTCCAGCTGAAGTGGTAGAGGTTAACACAGTAAAAGAGTTTAAGCATGCGTGGGATAGGCATAAGGCTATCCTATATATAAGATAAGGCTAGGGACTAATGGTATTTAGAAAATTGGGCAGACTAGATGGGCCGAATGGTTTTTATCTGCCGTCACATTCTATGTTTCTATGTTCTATTACAGCCGCCCATTGTTGCTCAGGCTAATACTTTCTCATTAGTCCAAGCAGCACAGAGGAAATCGGGCTGCTAGAGACGCTTGTTGAGTATTAAAAATTGAAAACAATTGCTTAACACTAAATAGTAGGAGAGCACCAGGGGACTCCAGACACCATAACCACTTCAATGAGATGATACAGTGTATAAGACTAACCATACAAGTTGCTGTTCAGTTATCCACCCTGTTGCTGTTCTTATGCTATATTTCCCATAATGTTCAGCCAGTTAAAGGTCCATACTGACAGGACAATGGTCACTTCAAGCTCGGAGTTATACATACGTCTCATTGAAGCTCTGAACGATCCTTCTTCTTCAATAGGTTCGCCGGTTCTGTAAAAAATAAAGGAGCAGAGTTGATTTTAATGAAGACTAGGGTTTTGGCCCCATAGGGTAGGGCAGTTAGAAGGGGCTAAAAAGTGGATTTAGGTTTTAGTTAAGCTGTAGAGATTTACAAAGCAGAACTGGCACACATAGATCAGAGAGTCCTTACCTGTTCCCAAATGATCTGGAACACCACAACGGCACATTAGAAAACCATGCACCCAAAAGTAGGTGAGTAACATGGAGACACTTCAATCCAAATCACAGAATGACAATGTTTTGTCCCTCAGAATTGGCTTTACACCAAGCCATCTTCTCATGGTTTGACAAAGGCCATTACAGGGGTTGACATATTGCCAGGCAGTGATTTGGAATTATCTATTATCTATTATTATTTATCACAACGTTGATATAGGATGCATATAAGATCCAATACAGTGTAAATTACGGTGGCATAAAAACAATAGATTTAAAATTCTATAGATCCACCCATCTTACTGTAAAGTGAAAACTGCTCCAAGAGTTTCTGTTACAATCAATAGACGTTCAAACTGCTGAAAGCGGATCAGCGGACAAATTTAGGTTTGTTTCAAAGAGAGAACAAGTGTAGTCTGTAGTTTAGATAAGACTTTATTTAATTTTTAACACATTCTCCTGCTAACTCTTTTGCAACAATGCATATATTATGCAGCGTCACATGAGTCCGGGCCATAAAAGGATCCAAATAACTGCACGTAAGTTATGTTTCATAGACCAGCAAATATTTTCTGTTCCCATGGCAGAGTACCCTACATGTGAAAGACTGATTGGATGGCCCTGTATGAGTACTCGCATTATTAGATCTTGTCCTGCAGACAATGTTCCCGCAGAATATAATTAATCTAGAGGAAAATTAATAGGAATTATTTTGGTCTCACAGCTAATCTGCTAGCACAATGATAGAGGAGGTTTTTTTTTTCTGAAATCTCACCTGAATTAATCCTTTTTAACTATTTTAATTCAGTAACAGGAACTATTTTGATCACAGTAAATTGAGGCCTCAATTTAATATTTTTGGATAAACATTTAAAATTGTTGATTTCAAAATATTAAAATGTCAAACAAAATATCATATATAAACATATATTAAAAAATCTAAATGTTTTCAAAATATTTAATAATTGTAATAGTTTACCCAAAAATATTAAATCATTTGAAAAGTGTATCCGAAAACATTAAGACATCGATTTAATAAACTTTGCAAATGATTCAACACTGTTAGAAAAACCTTCTAAATATTCTATCTATGGAAGTCACCATTCTAGTCTATGAGCGTTTGTGTAGAAATCATGAGAAATCATGTTGAAACAAGTTCTAACTGTATGGAATCTTTTGGAAACTCATTAAATCGAGGACTAAAGTGGGGCCTAAATATGACATAAAATGGTGTAAAATAAAAAATGTAAAAATGGCAGAGAGAGAGAGGATGATAAGAAAATGAAATGGGGAACAGAGTTACCTTTGATGCTGGTTGAATTTACAACGACATTTTCGGCCTATAAATGCAAAACATAGATTTAAGAGATTTATATATTTGTTTAGGTGTTAGTAATCCGGATGGGATGCCTTCCATATTTATCATTTCTAATTATTCATTTAATACTAGCTGTGTTCTATATTCAGAGATATGCATCAGATGTCATTTTAGAGTCAAATTGTTATCATAGGATATATTAGTCCATGTTTTTTAGAAATTCTCTCGTCTGTTGCCTCACTGTTATCGCGGATCGCATTGAACACAAGATGATTTTTTAGCCAATAGTCTTTTATTTTTAACCATGGGATGTAATCCTGAGGACCCAAAAAACCCAACACCATGCAACAACCTACCAGCCAAGCTCTAACACAAAACTGGAACAATCTCGTAAAATAAAATTGTAAGCGTCATGTCCTGGCTGTGAATGGGCTCTTGTGATCACTGATTAAAGGAAGTAAATGTCAGAATGAATTAGTTTAGATGTGTATAAGTGTTGCAGGTTCACCTAATTTTGGAAAACGAGGGCAAGTAAGAGTTGGGGAGATTTTGAATCTCAGATTATGGGGGAGCTGGGATGCATCTACTGCACATATTTGCGCGCGGTGTGTGAAATGATAAATGCATGTTTTGTGGATGAGTGGTTACTAGAGACAAAATAAAATTATTTCAATTGTATGATGGGCTGAGAGTGATGGGTGTGTACATTCTATTCCCTGTGTGAATCAGATTATGTCACCCACTCACATATTCCTACATGGGTTTTTGGGTCGGTGTGTAAAGAATGGAATCTATAGCTTGTGCTTGCAGAGTTTATAATGCAAAGCTTTAATTGCATTAATTATCGCAATGCACGCAATTTAATGGGTTTAAATGAATTTGGAGATTTTATTGAGCTGGTCAGCGAGGTTGGAGAATGTTTTCATTCTTCATTTTTAATTTTCAGCTTTCGACTGTGCAAACTGCATGGTTTAGTGAATGGGCCCTTCATTTCAATTTGCAAAGCTGTTTTTGTCTTACTTGGCAGAGTAAGAATATAATAAAAATGTCAATAAATTACATTGACACAAGGGCATAATGGCAAAGGTCACCAGAGAATAAATTAACACTCTAGGCTAATCACTGCTATTGATCCAAACGTTACCGTGGTGACAATGTACTTAGATTGTAGGCGGACCTCATTTGTTGTATTGATCATGTGAATGAGGCCTGGCATAGATTGTCTGAATATAAATTGTCCCTTATCATGTTCACAATATAAATATTCGTTAAATCTGTTTCCTACAACGGGATAGAGATAGTAACAGAGTTTAGATAGAAGGGCTCGTTGTAAAGATCCCATGGGTGAGATAATTTGTCAGACTGAGATGTGGCTAGTACAGTTATAGTGAAACACTGTCTAGGTTTAGAGTTAGCACCAAATTAATATTTATGAAAATCCTTTTTTTCTGTAAGGCTTGGTTAGTATCCGCAGGTAACATTTTATTGTTGTATCTGTGGATCAAGCTAAATAAAAGTGAAATGCGTTAACCCTTTTTTTGACATCATGTCATGACATCATCGAGTAACTGCTCATTTCCATTTAGAGAGGTCTAAGAAATGTTTATTTCTAACTAATTTTTAGGTTTGTTTCCAACTCTGTAGTGCTATGTTTTCATGGTGTGTATTTTCACTTTGTCCATTATCTGTCTGCACAGGGATCCAGTCATTTTCAGAATATTGTTTTGGCTTCGGTGCATGAACAATCCTTTAAGGAAAGGGATAATAAAGTGATTTTCTACCCAGCATTGTGGCAGTCAGCGAGTTAAACATGCAGTTAGAAGGATATCGTCAAGCTCGCTATAATGTTGCTATAAGAAGAGCGTGTACAGCGCAACATTCTAAGCATTTGCAGAAACATTCCATTGGTTGCCATGGTGATTTCTCCACATTTAGGAATTTGCCCTTGAATTGCACTTTATAACTAACTCCTGATGTGTCTGGTAGACTATATGACAAGGACCTTCTATGAGAAATCGTGCCCATAATTCACTCACTCAAAATGATGAGTATTCCGAGGATAAAAAGAACTCCAGCGAAGACCAGACCTCCGATCCGAAGAGACGTGTAATCTACAATAGAGGAGATAAAACATAAATAAATCACGAAATCCCCAGATTCACCGCTTTAGGTATATATCGCAACACTTAATTAATTAATCAGGAATGAGCAGCATTTGGCAACCAAGTTTACAAAAATCATTAGCCATACTATGCACATTTTATACCAAGGGTTATCTATCACAATCTGTTTTTTGGAGGAAAAATCAATATTCCAAAACACTCCCTGAATACACTCATCAATTTATTTTGGCAGGATATCCCTCTGAATTGTGCCATAGTTGTGTGTTCCATCATTCGTGAATCATAGTTGAAGGTTAATTTAAAGTCAACTTCAGTTACAGTTTCGACAACAGCTGCGTTGTAATTTAAGCGACATGAAGGGTAAAACAAAAACCGGAGTAATTCACTTTCGTAAATACCAAAGTTTAAAAGGCTGATAAAACAGGGCAGTTTTTGCATGTGTCTGATTATTTTATCTTTAGTAAATTTGATATAATTCTGATAAAAATTAGATTCAACATATTTTCTATATATTTAATGTGAGTCGTTTTAATGTTTGACACATCACTGGTTTCATCTCTGTGCAATCTAAACGATAATATTAAAGCCATTTTATAAATCTGTTTTATTTGGATTAAAAACTAATGAGGTCATACCAGAAAAATAATAATATGAAAGTTTTCATTTTATGTCTGACAGATTTCAATAAAACACTCGTTATGGAAAGGTCCCCATAAAATATTGTTACAATGAGCAGAACCTTTCTAGAGTCGCACAACCAAAACCAACAAATTAGTAAGAAGAATTGCAGAAAATGTCACCAAAATTCTATCACAGGTTTTACCCACAAGAATGCGGAAAGGGGGGGAGGGGGGAGAGGTAAAAACCAGCGTGTCCATATTGTCTAGGTGTAAATTAACCTTAGGGGAGAAACCTTTCAAGACTAATATTAACAAGCTTTACAGAATTTTAACTTCCTAAGAGAAAAACTAACATTACACATTCTCTCGCAACCTAAATCCTCTACTTTCCTGTTTTTTGGGAAAAGCCATTATCTTCAGTTAATTAATTAATCATCTTATTGGGAATTCATGCCTGGATTAATAGAAATTATAATTGCTGTAGACTCTATGTGCGATCACACTGAGTGTTTTGGGTTGAACGTTTGCCCCTTTTGCCCTCTGGTAATATAAATGTTCCACGGTCAGTGATTGCTTGCTAGGGCCATTGTGTCTCTCGCTGGTTACGGAACCATTTCGTCGCTCGGTAGGAGGGAGAGTTTGTTTAAAAAGTTGGGTTCCTGTGAGGCTGGAAACAATAGTGTCTAGCCACGTAGTCATACAGCAAATCCAAACCCGAAGTTATAACTAATTTATTAAAAACAAAGAGATGCCCTAATTTCTGGTCTGTTTAATAAAGATGGGATAGATTAAAAAAAGAAACTCAAATTCAGTAGTTATTTCGATAAACTTTAGAATATATTGCTACACCTTATCCAGGGTCAGCCTGTCCATAGACCCCGATGGGGCCACGGCTCCAGGCGGCACACTGACCGGGGCGGTATTTTGCCGCCCTTGTCATCATCTATTAGGATGAATTACAATTAGTTATTAATTACAATTACGGCTCAATTCTGAATCTAGTGAATGCTCACAACTCACAAGAAAAAAAGACTCAACCCGCATCACATTGGAAATATCATATATATATATCGGACTGTTACCAGTTTATTGAGATTTTAATATGACCCACAACATATGTTGTTTTTTAATGTTTCATCTTTCTTAAAGAAACTCACAGCAAAGGGAGTCTTACCTTGTGTTTCATTTATTGAATAATAATTTAAATTGGATTATTAGATGTTTCTAGCATTAGACAAATCTCCTTTATATTTACACATGGGAGTCAAAGTGAGCATTCTCAGCTTATTTAACATATTGCCTCAGTTGCATAGCTATGGGAGTGGGGGGGGAGCGGTTCGCCCCAGGCAGCACATTTTTTAGGGTGGCACACAGGGCCAAGCATGCTCCAGAGCATGGCCGTGTTCCTCCAGCACTTGTGTCCAGTCCAACGGCTCCGGAGCATGCCACAGGCTGTGTGGGGAGAGCGGGGATATGAACCACGTCACATCCCTGCCTCCTGTATTCCTCACAGCTGGCGCGGCAACACCTTAGGCCGGGCTGAAAGGGACGACAAACCCAGGAACCACACTGGGCGGCACAAGCTCTAGCTACACCACTGCATTGACTCATCACTATAATTACATGTAAAGCACCAACATATTGCTGAGCACTGCACGATGGGTGGATGAGATGTAATTGCAGAAATGAAAGTCTGAATTACAGAAACAAGAGGCGATCGGGCTCTGCTTACAGGGAGGAGATTAGAATGTAGGAATCTCATGGAAAGAGTTAAATATCTTCAGACTTACCGAAATAAAATGGGTCAGGTACCTCCTCCTTCTTCTCTGCTTCTGATTCTGATAAAGGAAATACAAATATAATCAGGAGGAAATCAAATACATCCAGTCTTAAACATTTGCACTGACAAATCAGTGAGCAATAGATTCAAGTGAAACTTACTGCAATAAATGGATTAAATGGATTATACACTACTCACTTAAAGGGACACTATAGTCGCCAGAACAATTACAGCTTAATGTACAGTATACAGCTTAATGTATGGTATACAGCTTAATGTACAGTATACAGCTTAATGTATTATATAAAGCTTAACGTATACAGCTTAATGTATTATATAAAGCTTAACGTACAGTATACAGCTTAATGTATGGTATACCGCTTAATGTATTATATAAAGCTTAACGTACAGTATACAGCTTAATGTACAGTATACAGCTTAATGTACAGTATGCAGCTTAATGTACCGTATACAGCTTAATGTACAGTATGCAGCTTAATGTACAGTATGCAGCTTAATGTACGGTATGCAGCTTAATGTATAATATACAGCTTAATGTAATGCTCTTAGTAGCTCTGTAAAGTGTGAGTGCACCTTCATTGTGTGTTTTGCTGTTTATAATATCTAAAATACGTTTTACACTTTTGTAAATTTCTTGTTTGTTTTTGAGATATTCAGCACTTTATAACGGAAGGCTTTCTCTGACATATATATATGTATAGAACAAACTACTCTATAAGAAAGATAACACATATTTTTGGCACGGTTTATCAGTTTTGTATTGGTTTTTTTTGCTTGTATTGTATGTCACAAGGTTTGGGAATCCATGTTTAGATTCACTGCTGCCTCACCACAATAATAGTGAGCACCTAATCTTCTATCTATCTCCAATTTGTATTCCTTTAATTTTAGCTGCTGATCGGCCTACCCCACTGGGTCCCATTCTTATTCACTACTTTGCAGCAGTCCACGAAACTTGGCCACCGGAAAACAATAATATTTAAGTACCCAATTCGGAACATTTGTTACCGTACAAAAATGATTTTTTTATAGTGGAATATTGCCAATCGAATTAGACCGTAACTCCTCATAACTAGTTTGTACTCATAAAATGTGCTAGGAGGAGCGGGTTCGCCTGTGTTGGCAATATTTCCAATCTAATAAAATCATTTTCGAATGGCAAAGAATGTGATGTGGCTTTAATACATATAACAACATAGAAGGAGAGTTCCTAAATTTGGTCCTTAAAGTACAGAAATCCTCTCTAAATTCAGGGAGTGAAATCCTTCCTAACTGGCTTACACACGTTGAGTGTTGGTCAATTCACTCTTCGCTGAATACATCACTTTTCATCTCTGTGTCATTTCTGAATGATCAGCAGCTCCGCAGCATCCAATGAAGCCATCAGGAACCAGGAAGGTATTCTGCTGCTCACGCCAGCAGTGGAAGGGTAAATCCAATTTCTAGACCCCAGTGATTGTCGTTGGACACTAACCTTCCCTTATTTGGTCAGAGCGTTGTTCTCTTAATATAGATTCTCCAGGAATGTTACATAATATCACGCTGCACCTAATGGTCTGTACTGAGAATAACGAGCACTTGTTACCAATGCACAATCAGGGGGCAGGAAAAATATGCTGGAATATACACAGTCTTCTACTATAGCCATAACTGACAATCCTTCCCTGCTCCCCTGCTTACAGCACAGCCTCAGAAATACTGGCTGAGAGTGCTGAGAGCAATCACAATTACTGGAGGTTTCACAACCTTGACTGTAAGATTTACTAATCTACCTTGTGAACGTGCAGTAAATGTACAGCTCCACCTTAATCATTTTTCAGGTAGCGACAATAATACAATGTTAACCAGATTGGTGCATTGCACATCAATGGGAACTGACCATCCACCATTGCCAATTTACCAACACCGAGATTACACACGCATTATCAATTAGTCAGTTAATCAATTTGGATGGCTAAAAGTAATGTCAGGGTTAGAGCCAGCCGCAGATTTCATCCAAGACAGAATACCGGCAGCTGTTAGCGATTGGCTTTGAGTAACAGTTGCCGGTAAATATAATATTTACCACCGTTTGGTTCACAGATCAAGTTAGAAGAAGTAACCACTTCACTACAAACATCACCTCCCCAGATTTACACTATTATTCCCCTTTATGGTTTTTTTCCCTGTGTTATTTATGTCGTTACTTGTGTGAAAATTGTAAAGACATTACTAGAAGGCCCTAGTATAGGGTAGGTGTTTACATTAATAACTATTTGCTCCACTCTTAGAGGTGAATAGCCTTGTGGCCTTTCATCCTTTTGTCTGGTTTTCAAGCTTTTCAATCTGTTTGAAAGCGAATGCTCAAGTTTAGCTTACACTGTATATCCACAAATAGCTATGATCTGCCCTTTCTAAGGACAGAAAACTTATTTAAATTAAAAACGATAAAAAAAAAAAAATGCTCTGCTTGATTTGCACAGGTAGATATTTTCCTTAAATCATGAAGTGATGCATTGTTTTTATACCCGTAAGGCATCTAAAGGGTTAATGATTGGGCATTTGGTGGGTTAAACATATATTAGAACAATAAAACTATTTCCAGGAAGATACATAATATTCTCTGCAAACATAACATTTGGCGCGTACCAAGTGCTGCGGTGATCACGATGGAGGAACAGAGGAGGAAGAGACGAACTGCCATGTTTGTGCTGTAACGGAATGAGAAGAGACAATAGACTGGCGTTAATATAGAAATTCACAGTTACAGGCCCTTGCGCTACAGACTGAGAAAACTACCCAACTAGAGTCCAACTCAGCACCGGTTTGGAGTTTGATTAACATTACAATCCCTATACGGCATATGGAGCGGCAGAATCTTTTGCTGCTAATTTTGGAGCGAGCACTGCATTACCTTAACTCAGATTATCATGTTTGGGGCTAATCGGAGATACATTACAGAACTGTCCTTCATGAGCACTCATTGCAATTTACAGTCAACTATTTGGTATCTCTCTGAATTTTTCAAACCCAACTGGTGCCAGTTCAAGACATTAAATTGTATTCAGTTAAAGAAACACCCTGCAGTAGTTATGGTGCCCCCCATTATAAGTAGTCAAACAGGTTTATAATGGTTTGACAACTGCCCTGGGGAGCTCCAGGCCTCGCTAACCGCATCCTTACAGCAGCCTCAGGGAGCTCACCTCAGCTAAGTTCTGCAGTGCAGCGCTAGCTCATTGGCTGAAACCGCTAACTGATCGCTCTCAGCCAATGAGCTCAGACAGAGGGCTACTGACTCCCCACAGCTCTAGTAAAGTCAAGGAGCAGCATGGACCCCAGGTAAGTAGCCAAAACTGTTCCAAAATGCTTTAACGAATAACAATCGAGGTCGCAAAGGAACTCCTGACACCATAACCACTAACGCACACTGTAATGATCCTTTAATGCTCTATGGATCCAGATAAACAAACATACATTTCAATATTCTGTTATTCAAAGAAATTTAAAACAGATTATTTGTAAAACATGCAGAACTACGTTATGAAATAAAATGATGGATTTTATAGCGCATTTATTCTGTACAATATAAATAAAAGACACAGTTTTCCTCTCAGTTACTGCTGAATTGGATGATTATATGAAGAGTACAACACATTATAATAAAATCAGCCAAAGGAATGCACAATCTGCTTTGAATGTTCCATAAAGTCTAAGGTTTATAAATCCTCGAGCAGAAATACGAATTCTACCATAAAAATACTTTTTACTTGATATACTGTTTTGTTATTGTTCTGTATTATTGATCCTAATGAAGTCTTATAGAATCAAAAAAAAAATGCCAAAAACCAGACAATATATATGTAAAACGATAAACTGCAATGAAGGACAGAATTTCGTTTTCTATTCGTGTGATACATTTTATTACCGAAGAGAGGATAAAAACAAACAGCATCACACACACAATGCTCAGACTCCCCTACATACAATCACACACAACACTCAGACTCCCCTACATACAATCACACACAATGCTCAGACTCCCCTACATACAATCACACACAACACTCAGACTACCCTACACACAATTACTCACACAACACTCAGACTCCCCTACATACAATCACACACAACACTCAGACTCCCCTACATACAATCACACACAATGCTCAGACTCACCTACATACAATCACACACAACACTCAGACTCCCCTACATACAATCACACACAATGCTCAGACTCCCCTACATACAATCACACACAACACTCAGACTACCCTACACACAATTACTCACACAACACTCAGACTCCCCTACATACAATCACACACAACACTCAGACTCCCCTACATACAATCACACACAATGCTCAGACTCACCTACATACAATCACACACAACACTCAGACTCCCCTACATACAATCACACACAATGCTCAGACTCCCCTACATACAATCACACACAACACTCAGACTACCCTACACACAATTACTCACACAACACTCAGACTCCCCTACACACAATCCCACACAACACTCAGACTCCCCTACACACAGTTACTCACACAACACTGAGACTCCCCTACACACAATCCCACACAACACTCAGACCCCCCTACATACAATCACACACAACACTCAGACTCCCCTACATACAATTACTCACACAACACGGAGACTTCCCTACATACAATCACACACAACACTCAGACTCCCCTACATACAATCACACATAACACTCAGACTCCCCTACACACAATTACTCACACAACACTGAGACTCCCCTACACACAATCCCACACAACACACAGACTTCCCTACATACAATTACACACAACACTCAGATTCCCCTACATACAACCACACACACAATGCTCAGACACCCCTACATACAATCACACACACAACACTTAGACTCCCCTACACACAATCACACATACAACACTCATACTCCCTTACCCACAATCATACACAACATTCAGACTCACCAACACACAATCACACACACAGCACTCATACTCCCTTACCCACAATCATACTCAACACGCAGACTCCCCTACAAGCAATCACACACAGCACTCATACTCCATTATCCACAATCATACACAACACTCAGACTCCCCTACACGCAATCACACAAACAGCACTCAAACTCCCCTACACACAATCACACACACAACACTAAGACTCTCCTACACACACACAACACTCAGACTCCTTAGCACAGAATATTCAGTCGCTACACAAATTTCACTCAGCCAGTACACACAGTCACATTCAGCCTCCCCAACAAACAATGCTGGGCTTCTTCCACACACACAACACTCAGCCACTAAACACACTGTCACACACACACATACAACACTCACAGAGCAGAGCTCAGGGTTCTGGGAGGTGGCCCAATTTGGCAGCCTGCTTAGGGCCCTGGGTAACCTTCTCCATCTCTGATTCTTGCACAGTCTGAATGGTGTGATTTCTTACTTTTCTTGAATGTTTATGACCTACGGACACATGGAAATGTGCAAATAAAAAAAAAAACATAAATATGACTTCTTGTAGAAGCAGTCTGAGATACATTCCTTGGTCTCCCCAAAAGATCATCATTCAGCTCGGTACTAGGGATCACTGGAGCAGTACGCATGAAACCAAGGGGTTCCCAGTTTTGTTTTTTGCTTTTTTTGCTCCAAAACTGATCCCCTCCGGGGTTACGCACAGAGTGAAGCCCGGGGTCATAATTCTAAAGGTGATTCAATCTGCAGGAAGAATAGTTTCCATGGTGATATCTCCCCTTTTAGAACTTTAGCTCAGAGTTGCAGTTTACAGAACGCTCAGGTATAATCACAGGACATCGATCCAGCACAGCGAGGGTTGTAAAACATTCTCTTTATTCTGCCATCAATCACTAACATCTTTGATAAATAGGATTTTTTTGTTTGGAAATCTTGTTGACATTTCATTGTAACGTATTTCTGGATTTAGTAACACAAGCTCTGTGAGTCCAAGGTACGGGATGTCCGTGAAAGGCTCAGTCCGTGCATGGAGGTGCCCCAACGCCCTGAGGCTCTGCAGCAGATATATTTAGAAACTGGCAGCAGCTCCAAGCTTTATATTTATACCGGGATGTTCCAAGCACGGAATTTCTTCCCTTCTGTAAACCCCCTGCACAATGCAGCTTGTTCTGCATTTATGCAACACTACCAACCTTCTAAGAAAACATCAGTATTGTGCTCAGCTTTAATGGAATCTGATGGCACTGTATAAATAAGAATAATAATAACTAGAAAAGCTACAATTTCTGGGGAAATTGTGTGAAGTGTTCTTGCCTCCACCAGTAGTCTACAACTGGAGTGGGCGGAGTAACTGTTATTTATATAGCACATTTAATTGCAACGTTGTTGCACAGTTACATTAAACCATACATTTATAAAACATTAGCAGGTGTTCAAAAGGCCCTGTCTATGACATCACTTGCTGCTGCAGCTTGACACAGGTCAGAGTATTTTGGTGGTTGCCATCTTCAAACGGTCGTATCTTAAAAACTATAACTCCTACAGTGAAGAGCTTTATATTGTGAGAATCACAAGACCCAGACCTACATTTTGATGCATAGTATGTCTCTGAAGTATTAAAATTGAAGGCACAGTCGCAGTTTAGAAATTGCACTTCAAATTTGAGCTTTGCAGAGTGAAGTTTCAATGAAAGTCAATGGACGGCGTTAGTTGCAAACAAATGATTATATTGTGAAAACTATCAGGACTATGGCTTAGCCGTTGACATGTTTAGTGGCAGCAGGGATAGCTGAACGTTTTGATATAAGATTTGTGTAGGTGGGCCTGAAAATAAGGGAGTGGTGGCAGTTTAGAAATCATGTCCTGATTTTTCAGCTTTTGCCAGCTCCCACTCTAGCTTTGCCATTCATTCCTATGGGACAAATTTCGCCACAAGAACGACGATATTCCGTGAACCATTCGGCGAAACGTTCCACAAAGTAATAGCAATCCGATCGGGAACAATCTGCACGTTTTGGTAATTTTTGTCTATGTAGTGTAAAAACTGTGGGAGGAGTTAGGGTGGTAAATTTGGCTATAATAAGAATAATAAGAATATATGTGAGATAACAATAAGTGGTCTTGCTATGCAAGAACACTTAATAATAATAATAATAATAATAATAATAATAATATAACACTGACAACCTTCTAAGTAAACCTCAGTATTGTGCTCAGTTTTAATGGAATCTGATCATTCTTTCTCTTACTACTTGGTTTGCTCAATGTTTCTAAAAAACAGAATTTACTTCTTATATAATCAAAGAACCTGCATCATTTTTCCCTCGAAGCACATCATTTCTACAGCTGGTGGGCAGGGCATGAAAAGTGCTTCCCAGCAGTGTGCAGAATGTATGGCCTGCATCAGGGAAGTTACTTTCCCTCTTGCAGCATGTTAACGCTAAATACTAAAGTGCGTGTCCAACCATCAGTGTAAATCAGAGATATGTGATCAGTGATGGCGAATCAGCCAAATCCAATCTCTCCCATTTACCTGGATCTCCCCTCAAGGCTATAATTCATACACTGTTACGGTCATAAGTATACGTTGGAAAAAAGAATATTATGACAAGGACATGAAAACCAACGTCTAAAAGTAATAAACAGTTAGTTTTAATATTTGGAGTTTGGGAAAAACAGTCCATTGCTGCCTAATTTTGTAAGTCTGTTAACAGATTGCTGTAAGTCACTGTTTAATAAATAATATACAGATTAAGTGCACACAAAAAAAAGACAGATTTCAATTTTATAAGGCTACTTAAATCCCCTATCTCAGCAAACAAAAAATCAAAAATATTCAGTCTCCCTATATGGCTATATTGTGTTATGCTCACCCCTACTTCACAGTACCCCAATATCGGTGGGTCCTACACTAATTACGTCACAGTACCCCAATATCAGGGGGTCCTACACTAATTACGTCACAGTACCCCAATATCCGTGGATCCTACACTAATTACGTCACAGTACCCCAATATCGGTGGGTCCTACACTAATTACGTCACAGTACCCCAATATCGGTGGGTCCTACACTAATTACGTCACAGTACCCCAGTATCAGTGGGTCCTACACTAATTACGTCACAGTACCCCAATATCGGCGGGTCCTACACTAATTACGTCACAGTACCCCAATATGGGTGGGTCCTACACTAATTACATCACAGTACCCTAATATCGATGGGTCCGACACTAATTACATCACAGTACCCCAATATCAGTGGGTCCTACACTAATTACGTCACAGTACCCCAATATGGGTGGGTCCTACACTAATTACATCACAGTACCCCAATATCGATGGGTCCAACACTAATTACATCACAGTACCCCAATATCAGTGGGTCCTACACTAATTACATCACAGTACCCCAATATGGGTGGGTACGACACTAATTACGTCACAGTACCCCAATATCGGTTGGTCCTACACTAATTACGTCACAGTACCCCAATATGGGTGGGTCCTACACTAATTACGTCACAGTACCCCAATATCGGTGGGTCCTACACTAATTACGTCACAGTACCCCAATATCGGCGGGTCCTACACTAATTAAGTCACAGTACCCCAATATCGGTGGGTCCTACACTAATTACATTACAGTACCCCAATATCGGTGGGTCCTACACTAATTACATCACAGTACCCCAATATCGGTGGGTCCTACACTAATTACGTCACAGTACCCCAATATCAGTAGGTCCTACACTAATTACGTCACAGTACCCCAATATCGGTGGATCCTACACTAATTACGTCACAGTACCCCAATATCGGTGGGTCCTACACTAATTACGTCACAGTACCCCAATATCGGTCGGTCCTACACTAATTACGTCACAGTACCCCAATATCCCCAATATATAAATAGTGCTAGTGTTAAATGAGGTGAAGTGTATTTTAACAATCTGTTAAACATGAGAAATGCCCACAATCCAATGTTTCTCTTTACTGTTTAGTAAATAAACCCTTAGGATCCCATGTAGGAGTATTTTTTTTTTAAAATTGTTGTGGGTAAAGGGAATCGTCTCCCAGTGGAGGTTGTAAGAAGTGACACTTAGCAAGATATTCACTAAAGTTAATTTTATGCCAAAAAAGTCTAATTGTAGCAGAAACCCTGTGAGCTACGACAATATTGCAAGATAACATTAAATAACTCACAGATTTATAGAGAGATGGGAACATAACATTCTTAACGTCAGATCCGGAGTATTCCATGTAATATATTTACTGTATGTACAGAACAGCTATATTTACTATTTCTCTAGTAACTGTGTTTACATATGGCTGCTATGCCCCCTAGTTAGAAAGAACTGTACCCTGGTTGGTGGGCATCACAGGGATTTGGCAGGATGAGACAATTATAACACAGGGACTTGGTCGCATTTGCGGACCCAGTGACCTCTATTGTTACGTCAATAAATAAAGTGGGCAGATTATGTCGGCACTATATAAACATTTAGAATTGTGATAAATAAAACGGGCAGAATATGTTGGCACTATATAAACATTTGGAATTGTGATAAATAAAGTGGGCAGATTATGTCGGCACTATATAAACATTTGGAATTGTGATAAATAAAGAGGGCAGATTATGTCGGCACTATATAAACATTTGGAATTGGGATAAATAAAGTGGGCAGATTATGTTGGCACTATATAAACATTTGGAATTGTAGTAAATAAAGTGGGCAGATTATGTTGGCACTATATAAACATTTGGAATTGTAGTAAATAAAGAGGGCAGATTATGTCGGCACTATATAAACATTTGGAATTGTGATAAATAAAGTGGGCAGTTTATGTTGGCACTATATAAACATTTGGAATTGTGATAAATAAAGAGGGCAGATTATGTTGGCACTATATAAACATTTGGAATTGTGATAAATAAAGTGGGCAGTTTATGTTGGCACTATATAAACATTTGGAATTGTGATAAATAAAGAGGGCAGATTATGTTGGCATTATATAAACATTTGGAATTGTGATAAATAAAATGGGCAGATTATGTTGGCACTATATAAACATTTGGAATTGTGATAAATAAAGTGGGCAGTTTATGTTGGCACTATATAAACATTTGGAATTGTGATAAATAAAGAGGGCAGATTATGTTGGCACTATATAAACATTTGGAATTGTGATAAATAAAATGGGCAGATTATGTTGGCACTATATAAACATTTGGAATTGTGATAAATAAAGTGGGCAGTTTATGTTGGCACTATATAAACATTTGGAATTGTGATAAATAAAGAGGGCAGATTATGTTGGCACTATATAAACATTTGGAATTGTGATAAATAAAATGGGCAGATTATGTTGGCACTATATAAACATTTAGGATTGTGATAAATAAAATGGGAAGAATATGCATGTATGTATATGTAGCCTTGACCTCTGTACCCAGTGCATGACCATGAGAACATTGTTATATATTTTTGGCTACCACTTTGGCTAACACAAATTATAGATTAGAAGCCCAGGGCCCTATTTAACTCTTTATTCTGTTTATTAGTTTGTTTGAAATTCATTTCTTGTTTAATTTACCATTGTAATGTATATTAGCAACATATAAATAGCAATCATAACAATACTAGTAAGAGATACACTGTTATTCTCTGTATAGTAACACCATTATATTAGAGAGAGAGATACACTGTTATTCTCTGTATAGTAACACCGTTATATTAGAGAGAGAGATACACTGTTATTCTCTGTATAGTAACACCGTTATATTAGAGAGAGAGATACACTGTTATTCTCTGTATAGTAACACCATTATATTAGAGAGAGAGATACACTGTTATTCTCTGTATAGTAACACCATTATATTAGAGAGAGAGATACACTGTTATTCTCTGTATATTAGAGAGAGAGATACACGTGTATTCTCTGTATAGTAACACCATTATATTAGAGAGAGAGATACACTGTTATTCTCTGTATATTAGAGAGAGAGATACACGTGTATTCTCTGTATAGTAACACCATTATATTAGAGAGAGAGATAAACTGTAAAGAAGTGAAGTATTGAACGTTTCTGTAACTAATTATCATGTTCTATAACTTTGGCGGCCATCAAAGTATATCAGCAGCTGTGAAGACGACCAATGATGCCCCACTTACAGGCCCCTTCTCATCTACCCCACGCTCGGAGCAGTTGGGGCAAATACAGCTCAGCCCAATTCAAACACATCTCATAACAAATGCAAAGCCACCATAAACACTGCAAACTGTATCTCTGGTGCAGAGAGGCAGACTAGTGCCTGACCTGTATCTAATCATCTAAATACATCCCATTGTACAGCGCTACAGAATCTGATGGCGCTTTATAAATAATAAAATAATAATAATAAAAGTGTCACAGTAACATTTTACATCTCCCTTCCAGTCACTGAAATCTCGTGGACTCATAAAAAAACAACAAAAAATCTGCATCTACAGAGCAATGTTCCCTCTAAGCTGAAACGTGCGGCACAGAAAGAGTTAAAATGACATTTAAAAATAAATAAATCTGTAAATGGACACGATAGCACAGTACAAGAGTGATGGAAAAGATGAAAATGATCAATATGTTGTGTCACAGTGACACTCAGTGTTATTATAGATTGCAGACAGTTTCAGCATGTTGTTGTGTTAATTCGATGCCTTCATTTTGTGCCTGGAGTCCTGGGCAGAGTACGGCCCCTTTAATGATTCTGAACACCCCAAAGGCAGTCTGTCTCATATAACGGTTTATAGAGGAAAACCTGACGCAGCTCAGAGACAGGGGGTGTCGCACTGACTGGCTGAAATACAGCAGATCTGGGTCAAACTACAAAAAGTACAGCAATCACAAGGAACATTCCATTGGTTTCTATGGCGACTGCTCCACTTTTAGAACTTTGACCTAGAAATTAGGCCTTCTCTACCTTTTGTGTATTTTGTATGTTCTACACTAACTGTACAGCGCTGCGGAATCTGTTGGCGCTTTATAAATACCAGTAATAAATAATAAATAATAGAGATCCTCTCCTGTAATGTTAAAATTCCCAGCCAGCCATCTCGGGAGCAAAACGCGTGTTCTATATAAAACCCAGCTACATGTATCCTGTATGATATGATATAAATAGTTATGAAATCTTCAGAGTTAACGTTTAGCTAAATGAATGTTAAATGCCCGATAATGTGTTAACAGTTACATAGTAATGAGAAAAATGGGAAGTTCTGTGACACGGGACCTGGATAGAGGATAAACATTATTTAACGGTTACAGGACACACAAACATCACACACAGTATACGCACAGAGTCAGGGTCTCTCCGGGAGTGATTGCAGGCTGTGGGTGTATCCTCTGCTGTCTGTCCCTCTGTATAAGGACACATAAACTGATCCTGTTTTCACTTTCTAAACTCTCCCCTTCCCACCCGCCCCCCTATATCTGTAATCTGTCTGTCTCTGCCTCCTCCCAGCCAGAGGTCTACTCCCTCTCCTCCCATTCTCTCTATCACTTTATTTACTATACTTTCAGTCTCGACCTCTCTCTCTCTCTCTCTCTCTCTCTCTATCCTCTCTCTCTCCCTTTCTCTCTCTCTATCTCTATCTCTCTCTCGGTCGCTGACTCACTTTTTCACTCTCTTTTTCTTCATCTATTTCTTTCTCTCTTTTCTTTATTTTTCTCCATCTCACATTATTTCTCTCTCCTCCTTTCTGTCTATTTTGTTCCTCTAATTGTCACCATTTCTCGCTTTCTCTTTTTATTTATCTTTGTCTTGCGTTCTCCATTTCATTCCATCTCTTTTTTTTCTTTTTCACACTTTTCCTGTTTATTTCTCTCTTGCAAATATTTCTGTTTCTCTTTCTCTCTCTATCCTCTCCCTGTCCCCTCTCTCTGTCCTCTCTCTCACTCCTCTCTCTCTCTCTATCCTCTCTCCCTTTCTCTCTCTCTCTCTCCCTCTCTCTCTCTATCTCTCTCGGTCGCTGACTCACTTTTTCACTCTCTTTTTCTTCATCTATTTCTTTCTCTCCTTTCTTTATTTTTCTCCATCTCACATTATTTCTCTCTCCTCCTTTCTGTCTATTTTGTTCCTCTAATTGTCACCATTTCTCGCTTTCTCTTTTTATTTATCTTTGTCTTGCATTCTCCATTTCATTCCATCTCTTTTTTTTCTTTTTCACACTTTTCCTGTTTATTTCTCTCTTGCAAATATTTCTGTTTCTCTGTTTCTCTCTCTCTATCTATCCTCTCTCTGTCCCCTCTCTCTCTCTCTCTCTCTCCTTTCTCTCTCTTCTCTCTCTCACTCCTCTCTCTCTATCCTCTCTCTCCCTTTCTCTCTCTCCTCTCTCTCTGCCTTTCTCTCTCTCTCTCTCCTCTCTCTCCTCTCTCTCGCTCTCCTCTCTCCTCTCTCTCTCTCTATCCTCTCTCTATATCATCTCTCCTTTCTCTCTCTCTCCTCTCTCCTCTCTCACTCATCTCTCTCTCCTGTCTCTCACTCCTCTCTCTCTATATCCTCCCTCTCTCCCTTTCTCTCTATCCTCTCTCTCTATCCTCTCTCCCCTTCTCTCTCTCCTCTCTCTCTCTTCTCTCTTCTCTCACCTCTCTCCTCTCTCATTCATCTCTCTCTCCTCTCTCTCACTCCTCTCTCTCTATATCCTCCCTCTCTCCCTTTCTCTCTATCCTCTCTCTCTCTATATATCCTCTCTCTATATCATATCTCCTTTCTCTCTCTCCTCTCTCTCTCCTCTCTCACTCATCTCTCTCTCTCCTCTCTCTCTCTCCCTTTCTCTCTCTCCTCTCTCTCCGCTCTCTCTCCTCTATCCTCTCTCTATATCATCTCTCCTTTCTCTCTCTCTCTCCTCTCTCTCTCTTTCTCTCTCTCCTCTTTCTCCCTTTCTCTCTCTCTCCTCTCTCTCCTCTCTCTCTCGCTCTCCTCTATCCTCTCTCACTCTATCCTCTCTCTCTCACTCATCTCTCTCTCCTCTCTCTCTCCCTTTCTCTCTCTCCTCTCTCTCGCTCTCCTCTATCCCCCCTCTCTCTCTCTCTCCTCTCTCTCCCCTCTCTCTCTCTCTCTCTCTCTCTCTCTCTCTCTCTCTCTCCTTTCTCCCTTTCTCTCTCTCCTCTCTCTCTCTCCTCTATCCTCTCTCTGTATCATCTCACCTTTCTCTCTCCTCTCTCTCTCTCTCCTCTATCTTCTCTCTATATCATCTCTCCTTTCTCTCTCTCTCTCACTCTCTCTCTATCTTTATCCTCTCTCCTTTCTCTCTTTGTCTCTCTCTCTATCTTTATCCTCTCTCCTTTCTCTCTCTCCTCTCATAATTTTGTGGATTGTAGGTGTGATGCTGCCTTAAAAGCATGCGATCCTGATTACGGAGCCAGTTTTCACTTCACCACCATTTAATCTAATTTTATTTTGATGTACCATCTGCACTATATTGCCTTTTTGCATTTCTTTTCACATGTACTATATACACCAAGCTTGCTATCACGTTATGTAGGGTAAGTGTACCCCCTCATTCTTTCAGCATTCCACTTATAGGTGTAGGTCTTCCACTTATATCACCTCATAGACTTTGGACTTTTTGGGGTATTTCCCCTCAAGTGTTTTGAGCTGCTGTAACTAATTTATCCTTGACCCTAGCACCTTATTGGACACACATTCCTCCCAAAATGCGGTTCACTTCACAAGATAGCCTTATGCCTATCCCACGCATGCTTAAACTCCCTCACTGTGTTAACCTCTACCATTTCCATGCATCCACTACCCTCTCAGTAAAGTAATACTTCCTGATATTATTTTTAAACCTTTGCCCCTCTAAATTAAGTGTATGTCCTCTTAAATTAGATTAAAATATAGTCTCCTCCTTTACTGTGCTGATTCCCTTTATGTATTTAAATGTTTCTATCATATCCCCCCTGTCTAGTCTTTCCTCCAAGCTATACATGTTAAGATCCTTTAACCTTTCCTGGTAAGTTTTATCCCGCAATCCATGAACCAGTTTAGTAGCCCTTCTCTGAACCCTCTCTAAGGTATCAATATCCTTCTGAAGATACGGTCTCCAGTACTGTGTACAATACTCCAAGTGAGGTCTCACCAGTGTCCTGTACAATGGCATGAGCACTTCCCTCTTTCTACTGCTAATACCTCTCCCTATACAACCAAGCATTCTGCTAGCATTTCCTGCTGCTCTATTACATTGTCTGCCTACCTTTAGTTCATCAGAAATAATCACCCCTAAATCCCTTTCCTCAGATCTTTAGGTTAGGACTCAAATATTCTGTACTCTGCCCTTGGATTTTTACGTCCAAGATGTATTATCTTGCACTTATCCACATTAAATGTCATCTGCCACAACTCTGACCATTTTTCTAGTTTACCTAAATCATGTGCCATTTGGCTATTCCTCCTGGAACATCAACCCTGTTACATATCTTAGTATCATCAGCAAAAAGACATACCTTACCATCAAGACCTTCTGCAATATCACTAATAAAAATATTAAAGAGAGTGGGTCCAAGTACAGATCCCTGAGGTATCCCACTGGTGACAAGCCCATGCTTCAAATATACTCCATTGACTACAACCCTCTGTTGCCTGTCACTCAGCCACTGCCTTACCCATTCAACAATATTGGAATCCAAACTTAAAGATTGCAGTTTATTGATAAGCCTTCTATGTGCAAAAGTGTCAAAAGCCTTACTAAAATCTAGGTAAGCAATGTCTACTGCACCACCCATATCTATTATTTTAGTTACCCAATAAAAAAAAATTCAATAATATTAGTTTGGCATGATCTCTCCGAAGTAAACCCATGTTGTCTCTGATCTTGAAATCCATGTGATTTTAGATGTTCAACAATCCTATCCTTTAACATGGTTTCCATCACTTTCCCCACTACTGAATTAAGGCTTCCTGGCCTATTGTTGACCAACTCCTCCCTAATACCTTTCTTGTGAATGGGCACAACATTTGCTAACTTCCAATCTTCTGGGACTACTCCTGTTAACAATGATTGGTTAAATAAATCTGTTAATGGTTTTGCTAGTACACCATTAAGATCTTTTAATAACTTTGGGTGTATTCCATCAGGTCCCATTGACTTATTTGTCTTTATTTTTGACAGTTGAAATAGAACCTCTTCCTCTGTAAACTCACATGTAACAAATGACTCATTTGTCCTGACAAGCCTAAAGCAATTTTCTGTTGCCTTCAGCAGTGCAACTTTTAAATAATCCCATTTCTCTTGGACTCCATTTAAATTGCTCCAGTCTGATAATGACTACTTTAAACAAATTCTAATTTTAGAAATATCTGTTTTTCTAACGTCTAAAACTTTTGTTTTTGTGTGGTGTGACTCAGTCACTGTTCTTATATTAAACCACACTGACTGATGATCACTGGATCCTAAACTTTCACCTACAGTAATATCTGATACCAAATCTCAATTTGTTAACACTAAATCTAGTATGGCCTCCTTACGAGTTGCTTCCTTAACGAGTTGGTTTAGAGACAATCCCAGTAAGGAGTTTAGAATATGTGTGCTCCTGGCACAAGCAGCTATTTTGGTTTTCCAGTTCACATCAGGAAGATTAAAGTCACCCATAATGATAACTTCCCCCTTCATTGTCATTTTAGCAATTTCCTCAACTAGTAGATTATCTAACTCTTCAATTTGTCCTGGGGGCCTATAAATCACACCTACACAGTTACTGTGTAATTACCAAATTCTAATGTAACCCAAACAGACTCTATGTTTGCCTCACTAACTTTTATTAGGCTAGATTTTATGCTATCCTTCACATACAGGGCCACCCCTCCCCCTTTCTTGCCTTCCCTGTCTTTTCTATATAAAAAGTATCCTGGTATTGCTATGTCCCAGTCATTTTTCTCATTATACCATGTCTCAGTAACAGTGACTAAATCTACATTATCAGTTGCCATTATTGCCACAAGTTCATGGATCTCTCTCTCTCTCTCTCTCTCTCTCTCTCTCTCTCTATCTTCTCTAACTATCTATCTATCTCTATCCTCTGTCTTTCTCTCTATATCATCGCTCTCTCTTTTTTCTTTATCCACTATCTCTATCCCTCTATCCTCTCTCTATCCCCTTTCTCTCTGTCTTTCCTCTCTCGCCAGGGCTGGCCTTAGGGGTGTGCGAGCTGTGCGGCCGCACAGGGTGCCATGGAGCAGGGGGTGCCATGTGGACCACACATCTCACACATTGCCTGTGTCAGGGGAGCCAAAACAGGTTTACAAAAAAAAAAATTGAGGCAGTGGGGGCGGGGCTTAGCCAATACCTACCCGAAGCCCCTGGTAACGGCTGCACAGGAACTGCATCCCCCTTCTAGCCATAATGGAAAGAGGTAAGTCTGTGTGTGGTGTGGGACTGCCTGTGTGTGTGTGTGTGTGTGTGTGTGACTGCCTGTTTATTTGTGACTGTTTGCTTGTGTGTGTGTGTGTGTGTGTGTGTGTGGCTGTCTGTGTGTGTGTGTGTGTGTGTGTGTGACTGCCTGTTTATTTTTGACTGTTTGCTTGTGTGTGTTTGTGTGTTTGTGTGTGTGTGTGTGTGCATGTGTGTGACTGCCTGGCTATTTGTGACTGTTTGCCTGTGTGTGTGTGTGTGTGTGTGTGTGTGTGTGTGTGTGTGTCTGTGTGTCTGCCTGTCTGTGTGTGACTGTCTGTCTGACTGCCTGCCTGTGTGTGTGACTGTCTGTCTGTGTGTCTGCCTGCCTGTATGTGTGACTACGTGTGACTGTCTGTCTGGTAGCCTGTCTGTGTTTATGACTGCCTGCCTGTGTGTGTGTGTCTATGTGACTGCCTGCCTGTGTGTGTGTGACCGTCTGTCTGACTGCCAGTGTGTATGTGTGTGTGTGTGACTGCTTGCCTGTGTGTGTGACTGTCTGTCTGCCTGCCTGTGTTTCTGACTGCCTGCCTGTGTGTGTGACTGTCTGTTAGTGTGACTGCCTGCCTGTGTGTGTGTGTGAAGAAATCCCCCTTTTATGTTCAATATTTCTTCCCTGTTCATTTAGTAGAAGTACCGCTGTTCGGTACTTTTGTTCATTAGAATAAGGGGAACAATCACTGCTAAGAGCTAGGGGAAACCATTCGTGGGATTATTCAGTTTTTGCTACTTAACGAAATAGACCGGCAAAACTACCCAAACTCATGGAACTATTTTGGGCAGCCACCTCGCGGTTAGCCGGTCACAAAAGACTTCCATATTTTTTGAGAACCCCTGAACCGATCTGGGTGAAATTTGAATATGTTGGTCACCCAGATCGGGGCTATCAGGGGACATATTGTTTGTGAGAATACCATATGCCAAAAGAGGTGTTCTGAATATTGGGGAAAACTGTAATTTTTCTGCCTGGAGATAATCAAGTTATTACTTTATCAGACTTGATTATCTCCAGGACTAGGGGAGGGAATTGTATGTTTGTGCTGGGAGTGTTTTACGTTTTCTTGTAAAATGATTGGATGTACTTTGTCCCTCTCTGTGGGATGTTCCCTTGCATGGGGACTTGCATAAAAGCAAGTGTGTGATAATTAAAAGTCAGTTCTGTTGCACCCTTCGTCTAGACTTCGGCTGATGTTTGGGAATTATTAAGGGAATCATCTTGTAAAGCTATTGTATTCGTATGGATTTCGTTTATTGCATCTACCGAACGGAGAGCTATAATTACTGATGCTCTGGCGGTTATGGAGGAAAATACAGAATGGGGATTGGATATCCTAGGTTTCCTTACAACTGGTGGCAGCAGTGGGATTCGAATTCCGAATGGACCTTCTGAACCAAGCAAGGGAATGGATGGCTCAGCAATACCAGCTACTTAAAAGATCCACGCTAAAAGTTTTACTGGAAGCTCGAGGCGTAGTGGCAAGTAACAAGACAAATCCACATTAATTGCGGATTTAATACAGAGCGATGGAACCAGTAATACAGAGATGGAGCACGAGGAAGAAACCGAGATGCAGAAGGATATCAGATGGCTGCTCAGTGTATTGGGACCCAATCCATCAACAGAGGCAGTTCTGCATGTCATGGCACAAGCCAGGCAATCGCAAAAAGAGCGAGATGATCGAGACAGAGCGGTACAGGGGGATTTGCTACACTCCCCGGGAAGTACAAATGACCTACCAAAGAAGGTAAACTACGCAGTGTTTAAAACTTTTAATGATAATGACATGGAAATTGACAGTTTACTACAAGACTTTGAATGTCAATGTGCGCTGGTGGGATTAGACTCCACAAAATGGGCTGCAATACTTCGCAGCAAGCTATCAGGAAGAGCAGCAGATGCATTGCGAGCAGTACCTGATGGGGACATACACAATTATGGCAAGGTAAAAGACATTTTGTTGGCCTGATACATTGTTACCCTAGATGCGTACAGGAAGAAGTTTAGGGACACTCGACTTCCCGAACACCGGTCTCAACAAACGAATGCTGGATCTTTATTTCCCGAACAGCTAGAAGAGCGCTGTTCTGTACTTTTGTTCATTGGAATGAGGGGAACAATCGCTGCTAAGAGCTAGGGGAAACCATTTGTGGGATTATTCGGTTTTTGCTACTTAACGAAATAGACCGGCAAAACTACCCAAACTCATGGAACTATTTTGGGCAGCCACCTGGCGGTTAGCCGGTCCCAAAAGACTTTCATATTTTTTGAGAACCCCTGAACCGATCTGGGTGAAATTTGAATATGTTGGTCACCCAGATCGGGTCGATCAGGGAACATATTGTTTGTGGGGATACCATATGCCTAAACGGGTGTTCTGAATATTGGGGAAAACTGTTATTTTTCTGCCTGGAGATAATCAAGTTATTACTTTATCAGACTTGATTACCTCCAGGACTAGGGGGAGGGAATTATATGTTTGTGCTGGGAGTGTTTTACGTTTTCTTGTAAAATGATTGGATGTACTTTGTCCTTCTCTGTGGGATGTCCCTTTGCATGGGGACTTGCATAAAAGCTAATTTTGTTGCACCCTTCTTCTTGACTTCGGCTGATGTTTGGGGATTCGTATTCTTTATTAAGGGAATCATCTTGTAAAGCTATTGTATTCGTATGGATTTTGTTTATTGCATCTACCGAACGGGTGCTGTAATCACTGATGCTCTGGCGGTTCGGGAGGAAACTACCCAATGGGGATTGGAAATCCTAGGTTTTCTTACAGTGTGTGTGTATGGCTGTCTGTCTGTGTGACGGCCTGCCTGTGTGTGTGTGTGTGTGTGTCTGTCTGTCTGTGTGATTGCCTCTGTGTGTGTGTGTGTGTGTGTGTGTGTGTGGCTGTCTGTGTGACTGCCTCTGTGTGTGTATGTGTGCGTGTGTGTGTGTGACTGTCTGCCTGCCTGTGTGTGACAGTTTGCCTTTGTGTGTGCCTGTGACTATCTGCCTTTAACTGAGTGTGTGAGTGCCTATCAGCGTGTGTGAGTGTCTGCATGCCTGTAACCAAGTGTATATGACTGCTTGTAATGGAGTATGTGTGACTATCTGCTTGTGACTGCGTGTGTGACTGTATGCCTGTAACTGTGTGTGTGCATGTAACTGTTTGTGATTGTCTGCCTTAAACTGTGTGCTTGGCTCTGTGACTCTCTGCCTGTAACTATGTGTGTGTGTGTGTGTGTGTGAGACTGTCTGCCTGTAACTGATTATGACTGACTGTCTGCTTGTAACTGTTAGTGTGACTGTCTGCCCCCCCTCGACTGCATACAGGCAACTTGGTCGAGGGGGGGGGGTGCTGTGAAGACTTTTTGCACAGGGCGCCTAATGGCCAAAGGCCAGCCCTGTCTCTCGTTATCCCCTCTCTCTCCTCATCTTCTCTCAATCTCTCTCTCTCCTCTCTCACTCTCTCTCTCACTCTCTCTCTCTCTCTATATTTTCTTATTCTCCATTTTGTTCTTGTTTTCCTCTCTACATTCCATTCATCCAGTAGATACTGTCCAAGTCAGTCTATTATCCCACGTCTCCCTGCCCATGGCCTTTTACTAAGGAAAGAGCCACGCATTTATAGCCTAATTGAAGCCCTAACCATTAACACATCAATTTATTGAATAGGAACAAACTAACAAACCATTTGTTATCCACTCAACAGAAGACAACATAGCGGGACATTGTAACTGACTTTATGTATAAGAAAATATTGAAAAGAAATGACTAAAGTTTCTTTCGACTTGTATTAATTAAAGATAATGAGATAAAATGTAACAATGGATGCGTTTTCAGTTATTGATTGAGAGTGCTAATTTTTGGTGTTTGTGGTGATGAACTCGAGATATGTATTCAAACATAGCAGAGTTTTCCTGAGTTTGCTGCGATGTCCAATGTGAGTAAACGCTGAGGTAGGTAGTGAGGTTTCCCCAGGAGTTTAGCAACTGGAGGAGTTATATCTGTATCTTTAGTGAAAAATGGGGGGCGAAGTTTAACAGAGAGTCGGACTAGGTGCCATTTCTGTCTGCTCCCGAATTTACAAAATCAATCACCATACAATCCCGAATTACCCAAGCCATCTGGAGCCAAATGTGCCAGACCCAATCACCCGATGCCCTTCTGGTACACTCCAAAACAGGCTAAGCAAAAGGGCAGAGATAGGGCCTACCTCAACCCGGCCTTCTACAGCCTGGATCATCTGCTTGGCAAGACACGGGAGACCAGGTAAAGCAAAGCACCGACCACATTGTCCCAGCGATGGGGCATAGAACCCAGAAGCCCCAACCAGGTACGGCAGCTGTAGAGCCTAATATATGCACAATGCTCCAGCGGCTAAAGCTAAGATAGCAGCCGCGGAGGGCCCAGACACCACAATATGCCCACAGGCTAATCGTCAGAAGCAAGCCTCACACCCACCGACCACAACAGTGGGAGGAAAGCACAGACCCTGCATCCAAACAAGATCTGCAGCACCGGCAAAATAAAAAACCTTGAATAGGTCTCTGATTGGCCAGAACAACTCCCCGATCTGGGACCAGGCGACAATTGAGCTGTTTACACCAAGAGCCAGATGAGAGAACCCACTGGCCACTTGACAGGTATGGGAGGAGAAGTCTCCTATCCTAACTTGATCAAAGGCTATGCAGAGTTTTCAGTTCTTCATTTGTCTTTATTTTCCCATTTATGGCTGCCTTTTCCCATGTTTACAGTTTGGTCCTACTGTTTCTACACATTGTTACTGATCAGGGCCACTCAGGCCCCTACCGTTCAAACATATACATGTGTCAGCAGAAGGTCGCACTGGCCCACAAGCGCAACAACGTAATGCATACTGTGACACAATACCTAACCCCCCCACCTGACAATCCCTAGATTAGGGTTACTACCAGAGTAGCCTACACAGCACACAGATATACTGCACCTCAATCAGGAGGAAGGGGCTTCACACAGTCTACTCTTACACATCTCTAATCGAAAGTACAACCCACACATCCACCATTGGAAAGCATTGTGATTGGCTCATTTCACCACTTCTGATTATGTCAGCCAAGCAGATCAGGGGCAGAGCAAGCAGCAGACTGAAATAAAAGTAAGATTTTACTATATTTATGGAGGGCAAGGGAGGGGGTGCAGGTGAAGCTAGATCATGTTTTTAACACTATAGGGTCAGGAATACATGTTCGTGTTCCTGACCCTACAGTGTTCCTTTAAGACTCCACCTTTAACATGTAATGCAGTTATGCCCATTCTAAACAAGGATGTCATAGAATTAGAAAGACTACAGAGACAGTCTACAAAATAGGGGAATGGAAGATATTAAAGACTAGAAAACCTAAGCTTCACTTTAGAAATAAAGTCTCTCAGAGGGGATAACAGTGTACAAATATACACATAGCCAGTACAAATTGTTCTCTAGTTACCTGTTCATTAATAGCACTGGAGAAAGGAGACAATGTTACATTTTAAGACATAAAGAATTGGATTTAACATAGGGCAGGTTTAAGGGTCCTTTACTGTAAGAACAGTAACAATGTGGAAATATTTTTCAGCCTGTATCGCTCTGCATCTATTTAATACATGTTATCAAATTAAACAATGTAGAAATATAGTTATAAAACATATTTGGAGTTTAGTTCAGTTTGACTAATTGAACTTTAATACCAATATGTTCTGTAGCCTGTCTAAAACAGAGCCACAAACACTCTAATTTAAAGAGACAGTCCAGGTGACACGTATTAAAGGAACACTATAGCGTTAGGGATACAAACTTGTATTCCTAACGCACACACAATAGTATCCCTGTCCATAGTCAGATCTAAGGCTTGCCATCTGTTAGATTTAAAAAACGTTTACTTATCTTTTTCCAGTGCCGAGACTTCCTTGGCGCTGCCGACCTCTCTCCCTCTTGTGATGTTGTGGAGGAGACATCGCTTCACCCATCGCTGGTTCAATGAGGTGCATTGGAGTCCTGATGGCCTGTGAGCAACATGTGCGCATGCAATGCTTCTCATAGGAAAACATTGAATTCAATTGTTTTCTATGCGCTGCAATGTCATGTGAACAAGTTTCACTCAGTCAGTGCAGCGGGAGCGCCTCTAGTGGCTGTCTGTGTGACAGTGTGACAGATACTAGAGGTGTGTTTAACCTTGCAATGAAAGCATTACTGTTTCTAAAAAAAATTGCAACGTTTTACATCACAGGGTTCAAAGGCCACGGTACCCAGACCGTTTCATTGAGATAAAAGTAAAGGTTCTTTAATCCTTACTTTTTAAAATAATTTTGTTTTTTTGCAAAAATCCATTTATATTGAAAACGATAATATTAAATCGTTCTGACATCATGGATCGCTTCATATGACTCCTGCAGCCATTTGCACGTGGCTAGGACGTAGAATAGTCAGTCCTTAACCAGCGGATATGATTCAATAGACATATGGATGGTTGTATGATGTAACATGTGCACATGACGTGTTTACAACATGCAAATGGATTCAAAACTCACTCATACAAGTCAGCCATGCATCGGAGTTCAGTAAAATCTTCCCAACACTGGGACACAGTTACCATCTGTATTTTTATATTAAGAAAAAGGAGCAAACAAGCGAGCAGCAGCGAAATGTGATTAATTACTATTCAGATATTTTATTACAGATTATAGGTGGGAAATTGCACTTTGTTACATAGATTTATCAATCTTCCTGTGTTTGGGATAATCTGCTCTGTGTGAAAAGAGACAATATCAGGTCTAACACTTACAAATATTTTCTTTCGAGGGAAAGGGTTACATCTCTTAAATGACTGTCAGCTGCAAAGCGTCGATTCAGAAACCGTGTATTTTTGGCTTTGTTATTAAGCTTTATGGTTTGTTTTGCAGTAACAGCCCAGCGATACTTAAATGACCCCTTTGTTCTTTCATCACAAAAAAATTCCTCCGCTCCTTCTCCTGCAGTAATCGCCCCAAATTCCGATGCTTGGCTGGGTGCCCCCTGCGGTGGGACGAGCTGGAAAATGGAGTCTGAGTGTTTTCCAGAATTCATCATTAAGTGGGTTAATGTCAACATTGTCTATTAATAAACACAGAACAATCGTTATTCACAGACATTCAATGTTGTGTGTTAATCCAGCCTCAAACAAACAGTAAATGCATTATATATCATCTATAAACCCATGCTCCGGGCTTTTACCTCCAAATTAAGCAAAGGTAAATATTTACAATACACTGTTACACGTTTTCTTTTTTATCAATAAACATGTTATTTCAAACACAACGGGCAATGTTTCCTCACATTCACTGAATCACTAGAATGAAACATTCAGCAGCTCTGTTTACAATTCTGACGGAAAGGAATACCAGCAATTTACTGGCAAACATTTGATTTCACTCCGGGTTTTACTCCAGGCTTAAAAAATTTATTTAATGTAACAATCCACTCTGGGTGCCTCTATCTTAGCTCCCTGTCAGTCATTGTTATAAGCTCCACCCTTTACATCTGGCAGTCAGTATTGAGAGCGATAGATAGATAGATAGATAGATAGATAGATACTGTATAGATAGATGGATAATTGATATATACTGTATAGCTAGATGATAGATAGATAGATAGATAGATAGATAGATAGATAGATAGATAGATAGATAGACAGAGAGAGGATATATAGAGAGAGGATAGATAGATAGATAGATAGATAGATAGATAGATAGATAGATAGACAGATAATAGATCGATACTGTATAGATAGATAGATAGATAGATTGATAGATAGATAATGTATAGCTATATAAATAGATAGAGTGTAAATAGATAGATAGTGTATAGATATATAGATAGATAGAGTGTAAATAGATAGATAGATAATCGCTAGCTAGCTAGATAAATATATAGATATTGTATAGATAGATAGTTATATAGATAGTGTATAGATATATAAATAGATAGATAGAGTGTAAATAGATAGATAGATAGTGTATAGATAGATAGATAGACAGATAGAGTGTAAATAGATAGATAATGTATAGATAGATAGATAGATAGATAGATAAATAGTGTATAGATAGAGTGTAGATATATAAATAGATAGAGTGTAAATAGATAGATAGATAGTGTATAGATAGATAGACAGACAGACAGATAGAGTGTAAATAGATAGACAGACAGACGGATGGACGGACGGACGGACAGACAGATAGAGTGTAAATAGATAGATAATGTATAGATAGATAGATAGATAGATAAATAGTGTATAGATAGATAGAGTATAGATATATAAATAGATAGATAGAGTGTAAATAGATAGATAGGTAAATAGACAGACAGATTGAGAGATAGACAGATAGACAGACAGACAGATAGACAGATAGACAGACAGATAGACAGTGTATAGATAGTGCTGTTTCAGTTGAGGTACTGATGGCCGTATGGGCCTTTTGCTCTTTATCCCCAGTCAGGGTTTGCGTTTCTGTATTTATACTAACATGAGACAGAGAGAGCGCGGCCATCATCTGTTTCACTGCGGGGGCCTCTAGCAAGTGACAACTACATGTTCCATTCAGAGCAGCCAATATTTGTTTTCCAAGACCTTGGACTGCTTTTACTCTGACCCACAGGTCCAGTTCAGCTGCTGAACACAGGCACCAAGCCATCTTGGCTCATTTTAAGGCTACCAGCCAGCGAGGGTTTAACCCATTCCATGCTTGGCTGAGCCCTGGGTCCAGGATTGCTGTGAATGAAACTCGAGTTGTTTAAATGTGGCATTATTCTGACAATTTAATTATAATACGATCAATTTCCTGCTTTCAAGACTTTGGAGACAACAAACCAGTAATTAGAATTGGCATCTAAAGTATACTAGTTATATCCTTTATGAAAATGGTAAAATCTAAACATTCTTGGAGTTAATGTTTCTGCATTGAATACTAAGGAAGATACAAGCTAATACTATTATTTGATTCACTGCATTACTTTCCTATTCTGCAATAAAACGTTCACATATAATATTACAGATTATAAAATGTCACCCAGACACGGGAGATCTGTGCCTCTCCCAAAATGCCTTGCAAACCCTCACGTAAACTACGATAGCATTTTTACCAGAGTTCTCCTAAGCTTCATTTCTGTGGGTGAAATCTGATTTATTATTTAGACCAATGCACAGGTTAGGATTTAAATAAATCGTATGCCCTAGTTGCTCCTTCAAGACTTGTCAGATTCATTCTGGCATAAGAAGCCTTTTGAAAAGCTGTGAATGAGAAATTCAACACGTTATTAATTTATATGTCGCTTTTTTCACTCATTTCATTTAATATTATATTTTAAGAATCATTTTCTCTCAGATTCAGGAAATTGATATTGTAATAGTTACTTTGTGGAATTCCAAAAATCCACCTGCATTCTGTGGATCCAAACAGCAGAGGACATTGTAGAGTTTGAATAGCTGGTGGGTCACTGAAAGGGAATCGCCCCAAGATAACGTTGCTGTAGTGGTTATAGTCACAATGTATCCTCCATTTTTGAAACAATTAATAGGAGATAATAATCGTTTAAATTACCGTTTCAAGTAAACTCCTAATTTAGTTTTGACTTCACTTTATGGTAAACAGAATCGTTTTTCTCCCTTTCTTTTAAATATATTTTTTCTATAAAGGAACACTACAGGGTTAGGAACACGAACATGTACTAAATCTAACACAAGCGTATTGCTGACCCTATTGTTTTAAAACAACCATCTAACTCCCTTGCCCCCCTTACGTCCCTAAATATAGTAAAATCTTACCTTTATTGCAGTCTGCAGCTGCTGGCTCTGCCCTTGATCTGCCTGCTTGGCTGACATCATCAGAAATTGTGGTCTAATCCAATCACAATGCCTCCCCATAGGATTGGCTGAGACTGACAAAGAGACAGATCAGGGCCAGAGCCAGCACAAAGCAAACACAGCCCTGGCCAATCAGCGTCTCCTCATTGAATCAATGAATCTCTATGAGGAAAGTTCAGTGTCTGCATGCAGAGGTTGGAGACTCTGAATGTCAGTCACACTGTGCAGCACTGCCACAGGAAGCACCTCTAGTAGCTATCTGAGGAGTGGCTGGTGGAGTTATCACTAGGCTGTAATGTAAACACTGCATTTTCTCCCCCCAAAAAAACAAAACTGTATTTAAAGCAAAAAGCCTGAAGGGAATAATTCTACTTACCAGAACAAATTCAATAAGCTGTAGTTGTTCTGGTGAGTATAGTGTCCCTTTAATTATATATTATTAGAGCTTTATAATTAATATTTCCATAATTTTTTTTCTTAATTTCCTTATTTTTCCATACATTAAATATTCCATGACTTAATATAAGTTTTTTATCACATGTATTCTCTTTTTATTTTTATGTTTATATATTTAAATAAACATAAAAATAGAGAAGAAGAGTCTGCGCTGACTCAATTGAGCAGCAACCCTGAAAGGGAATCCCTCACAAAACCCTTTAAGGAAAAAAGATACAGAGAAAGGAGTTGAGGGCTGCGCTTAGCAAAAGATAGACAAAACAAGGTAAAAATAAATGGAGATAAAAAACAATAATAAGTTTATCCACATATAAGAAAAGTATAAGTTAAAACAATTCTCACTGATGTGCAGTGATATAATATAAGTCCTCAAATGTCACTCCGTCCTTATGGTGGGTGGTCCATATATGTGAAGACAAAATGAGAGAAGAGAGGCTTCCAATGGTGAAATATTGTATGTCCAAAATATAATATATATTCAAAGGAAAAGGTATTTCACTCACATTTGTTGGAGCTTTATCCAGCTCTCGGAGAGAAGGCACTTAGTGGTTTGATCCCCACTATCGGATATACTGAACAATTGATCTGTCCGTCCGGTTTGGAGTTTCTTTAGTGTAGGCTAGGACCTACTCAGATGTGCAATATTCGTTATGCTGGGGAGATAGGTCCGCCTTTCCGGTTTTGGATGATAGGTGTCCACGAGATATATAAAACAGCAGATAGTGCTCTCAGTATGAATAACACAGTAATATGTATAAGTCAATTATACTTACAAAAATAGAGCAGACTGATACTGCTCTATTCCCACAGCGCTGGTGGAATTATCCCCACCTCAGGATTTCTTTGAACGGGATGCACTCCAGTGGTAGATGATAAAATAATACAGTTAAAATAAAAATAAAAGAGATAAAGTGATAAAATAATATAAAATAATTGTATATAATAAAAATATGCCAGGGGTAAAAAAAATAGATAAAAGTGTATAGAGTACAATAAAATAAGTAAAAAATTGGTCCTGTATTGGAAGGTAACCAAAAAGTAACTTTTATTGACTAAAAGATTATAAGTGTATTTATTTTTACCTTGTTTTGTCTATCTTTTGCTAAGCGCAGCCCTCAACTCCTTTCTCTGTAATTTAAATAAACATGTATTGCTTTTAGATTGATGCTACTGACTGTAATAAGGACATTGCAATTCTATATTTTTTTTTTTTTTTTTTAATTTTACTATTATTTTGTAAAATGAAATCCAACACCAAAGACTGGCATAAACCTTAATCCACCAGAATAGTAGGAGATATAGTACAAAGTAAGGACTGTGTGGAATTCCAGGCACGTTGGCATGTGTGAAGTTATTGGTCAGTTGTTCTGTCATGCTCGGGTTAGGAGTTAATGACAGGATGCAGAATCATATATAGACTCGCTCCTATGTGGAAGGGGAGTGATAAATATACGAGAGAGCAGGATTATTATAGTGCCCTTTTCAGGGTTAGTAACAACTCTCATCGTACTCAGCCAACCTGCAGACGTGTTCACATTTACCAAGCTGTGCAGAATTACTTCCCTCAATCTCCTCTGGAGCAGCTGTTGGCACAATTTGAGATTTTCCTCTTACTAAGTCATTAAGTAGAATAGTTCTGGTTCACTTCCAAATTACTGCAAATCACTATATTTAGACCTTATGTGTTTGTGTGGCCAGAGGCGCCATCAGGGGGGTGCAAGGATCCTATGTGGCCCTGGTGTGGACTGTATTGGGAATCTGTGACAGCCCAAGCCCATTACAAGTTCAGCCTTTTCTCGTTCATCATGAGGACGGCTGCACCGGGAGAAAGTGATATTGGTTAGTTAACAGTGCGGGAGGAAAGGAACTGCCCAGCAGAACCCCCTTTGCACAGCTCGCAGCCGGTGCCAGATCCCCTCTGGACCACAGGGAAACCACCCTACTGAGAAAGGGTAGACAAAAGAGGGTTGTGATTAAAACATCTTAAATTTGTGCGTGTTTCTGTCAGTGTGTATCTGTGTTTGCTGGTGTGTGTTAGCGTGTGTGTGTGCGCATTTACCACTGTGTTTCTGTAAGTGTATATGTGTATCTGTCGGTATGTTTATATGTGTCAGTGTGTGTGTGTGTGTGTGTCTACCAGTATTTATTTGTCAGTGTGTATCTGTGTTTGTTGTTGTGTGTCAGCATGTATGTGTGCATCTCACAGTATGTTTCTGTAAGTGTGTATGTGTATCTGTCGGTATGTTTATATGTGTCAGTGTGTGTGTCTACCAGTATTTATCTGTCAGTGTGTACCTGTGTTTGTTGTTGTGTGTCAGCATGTATGTGTGCATCTAACAGTATGTTTCTGTAAGTGTGTATGTGTATCTGTCGATATATTTATTTGTGTCAGTGTGTGTGTGTCTACCAGTATGTATCTGTCAGTCTGTATCTGTTGTTGTGTGTTGGGTGTGTACGTTTGTCTGTGCACGGCTGTCGGCATGTGTGTGTATGTTTGCCACGGTGTGTCTGTCTAGCAGTGAGTACTGGTATCTGTGTGGCAGTGTGTATCTGTCAATGTGTATTAAGTGTCTGTGTGTGTTATCTACTGCATGTGTCAGTGTGTGTGAGAATGCATGTATGGATCGTGGGTTTGTAAGGGTCCCCAAGTGTTCGGAATGAAAGCCCTGTGTGTGGCTCTTTCTACAACAGACACATTTCCTTATCAATGTTTTACTCCAAATGTAAAAAAAAAATTAATTTGACAAGATATAGATTTTTAAGGGATTGTTAAAAATTATTAAAGCAGCAATGACAGTTTTTTCACAGCAGAGCATCATGGGATATATATTTCACAACATTATTTATTGTTACTGGTATTTTTAAAGCGCCAACAGATTCCGCAGTGCTGTACAATTAGTGGAGAACGAACAATATACACAGACAAATTCAAGAGGTAGAGAGAGCCCTGCCCGTAAACTGATACAAGAGGTAGAGAGAGCCCTGCCCGTAATCTTATACAAGAGGTAGAGAGAGCCCTGCCCGTAATCTTATACAAAAGATAGAGAGAGCCCTGCCCGTAATCTGATACAAGAGGTAGAGAGAGCCCTGCCCGTAATCTGATACAAGAGGTAGAGAGAGCCCTGCCGTAATCTGATACAAGAGGTAGAGAGAGCCCTGCCCGTAAACTGATACAAGAGATAGAGAGAGCCCTGCCCGTAAACTGATACAAGAGGTAGAGAGAGCTCTGCCCGTAAAATGATACAAGAGATAGAGAGAGCCCTGCCCGTAATCTGATACAAGAGATAGAGAGAGCCCTGCCGTAATCTGATACAAGAGGAAGAGAGAGCCCTGCCGTAATCTGATACAAGAGATAGAGAGAGCCCTGCCCGTAATCTGATACAAGAGATAGAGAGAGCCCTGCCCGTAAACTGATACAAGAGGAAGAGAGAGCCTGACCGTAATCTGATACAAGAGGTAGAGAGAGCCCTGCCCGTAAACTGATACAAGAGATAGAGAGAGCCCTGCCCGTAATCTGATACAAGAGATAGAGAGAGCCCTGCCGTAATCTGATACAAGAGATAGAGAGAGCCCTGCCCGTAAACTGATACAAGAGATAGAGAGCCCTGCCCCGTGAAATTACAAGAGATAGAGAGGCCACGTAAACTGATACAGAGGAAGAGAGCCTGCCGTAATCTGATACAAAATTAGAAGGCCACCCGTAATCTGATACAAGGAAAGAGAGCCTGCCCGTAAAACTGGCTGAGGAAGAGAGCCCAGCGTGAGGTGATACAAGAGGAAGAAGAGCCCTGCCCGTAATCTGATACAAAGGAAGAGAGAGCCCAGCACGTAAACTGATACAAGAGGAAGAGAGAGCCCTGCCCGTAATCTGATACAAAGGAAGAGAGAGCCCTGCCCGTAATCTGATACAAGAGGTAGAGAGAGCCCTGCCCGTAAACTGATACAAGAGGAAGAGAGAGCCCTGCCCGTAATCTGATACAAAGGAAGAGAGAGCCCAGCACGTAAACTGATACAAGAGGAAGAGAGAGCCCTGCCCGTAATCTGATACAGAGGTAGAGAGAGCCCTGACGTAAACTGATACAAGAGGTAGAGAAAGCCCTGCCTGTAAACTGATACAAAAGATAGAGAGAGCCCTGCCCGTAAAATGACACAAGAGGTAGAGAGAGCCCTGCCCGTAATCTGATACAAGAGGTAGAGAGAGCCCTGCCCGTAAACTGATACAAGAGGAAGAGAGAGCCCTGCCCGTAATCTGATACAAGAGTTAGAGAGAGCCCTGCCCGTAATCTGAAACAAGAGTTAGAGAGAGCCCTGCCCGTAAACTGATACAAGAGGTAGAGAGAGCCCTGCCCGTAAACTGATACAAGAGGAAGAGAGAGCCCTGCCCGTAATCTGATACAAGAGGTAGAGAGAGCCCTGCCCGTAATCTGAAACAAGAGGAAGAGAGAGCCCTGCCTGTAAACTGATACAAGAGGTAGAGAGAGCCCTGCCCAGAACTGATACAAAGGAAGAGAGAGCCCTGCCCGTGACCCGATACAAGAGATAGAGAGCCCTGCCCAGAAACTGATACAAAGGGAAGAGAGAGCCCTGTCTGAACTGATACAAGTGTAGAGAGAGCCCCACAGAACTGATACAAGAGGAAAGAGAGCCCTGCCCAGAATCTGATACAAGAGGTGGAGAGAGACTCGGCCCGTGAACTGATACAAAGGAAGAGAGAGCCCTGCCTGTAATCACAAGAGGTAGAGAGGAGCCCTGCCTGTAATTCCGATGGCAGATAGAGAGAGCCCCACCAGAATCTGATACAAGAGGTAGAGAGAGCCCTGCCTTAATCTGATTCAGAGGACAAGAGAGCCCTGCCTGTAATCTGATACAAGAGGCAGAGAGAGCCCCTGCCCGTAATCTGATACAAGAGATAGAGAGAGCCCTGCCCGTAAACTGATACAAAGGGAAGAGAGAGCACTGCCCGTAATCTGATACAAGAGATAGAGAGAGCCCTGCCCGTAAACTGATACAAAGGAAGAGAGAGCCCTGCCCGTAATCTGATACAAGAGGTAGAGAGAGCCCTGCCCGTAAACTGATACAAGAGGTAGAGAGAGCTTTGCCCGTAATCTGATACAAGAGGTAGAGAGAGACCTGCCCGTAAACTGATACAAAGGAAGAGAGAGCCCTGCCTGTAATCTGATACAAGAGGTAGAGAGAGCCCTGCCCGTAATCTGATACAAGAGATAGAGAGAGCCCTGCCCGTAATCTGATACAAGAGGTAGAGAGAGCCCTGCCTGTAATCTGATACAAGAGGACAAGAGAGCCCTGCCTGTAATCTGATACAAGAGGTAGAGAGAGCCCTGCCCGAAATCTGATACAAGAGATAGAGAGAGCCCTGCCCGTAATCTGATACAAGAGTTAGAGAGAGCCCTGCCCGTAAACTGATACAAGAGATAGAGAGAGCCCTGCCCATAAACTGATACAAGAGGTAGAGAGAGCCCTGCCTGTAAACTGATACAAGAGGTAGAGAGAGCCTGCCCGTAAACTGATACAAGAGGAAGAGAGAGCCCTGCCCGTAATCTGATACAAAGGAAGAGAGAGCCCTGCCCGTAATCTGATACAAGAGATAGAGTGAGCCCTGCCCGTAATCTGATACAAGAGGTAGAGAGAGCCCTGCCCGTAAACTGATACAAGAGGAAGAGAGAGCCCTGCCCGTAATCTGATACAAAGGAAGAGAGAGCCCAGCACGTAAACTGATACAAGAGGAAGAGAGAGCCCTGCCCGTAATCTGATACAAAGGAAGAGAGAGCCCTGCACGTAATCTGATACAAGAGGACAAGAGAGCCCTGCCCGTAATCTGATACAAGAGATAGAGAGAGCCCTGCCCATAAACTGATACAAGAGGTAGAGAGAGCCCTGCCTGTAAACTGATACAAGAGGTAGAGAGAGCCCTGCCCGTAAACTGATACAAGAGGTAGAGAGAGCCCTGCCCGTAAACTGATACAAGAGGTAGAGAGAGCCCTGCCCGTAAACTGATACAAGAGATAGAGAGAGCCCTGCCCATAAACTGATACAAGAGGTAGAGAGAGCCCTGCCCGTAATCTGATACAAGAGATAGAGAGAGCCCTGCCCATAAACTGATACAAGAGGTAGAGAGAGCCCTGCCTGTAAACTGATACAAGAGATAGAGAGAGCTCTGCCCGTAAACTGATACAAGAGGTAGAGAGAGCCCTGCCTGTAAACTGATACAAGAGGTAGAGAGAGCCCTGCCCGTAAACTGATACAAGAGATAGAGAGAGCTCTGCCCGTAAACTGATACAAGAGGTAGGGAGAGCCCTGCCCGTAAACTGATACAAGAGGTAGAGAGAGCCCTGCCTGTAAACTGATACAAGAGATAGAGAGAGCCCTGCCCGTAATCTGATACAAGAGGTAGAGAGAGCCCTGCCCGTAATCTGATACAAGAGGTAGAGAGAGCCCTGCCTGTAAACTGATACAAGAGGTAGAGAGAGCCCTGCCTGTAAACTGATACAAGAGATAGAGAGAGCCCTGCCCGTAATCTGATACAAGAGGTAGAGAGAGCCCTGCCCGTAAGATGATACAAGAGGTAGAGAGAGCCCTGCCCATAAACTGATACAAGAGGTACAGAGAGCCCTGCCTGTAAACTGATACAAGAGATAGAGAGAGCCCTGCCCGTAATCTGATACAAGAGGTAGAGAGAGCCCTACCCGTAAACTGATACAAGAGGTAGAGAGAGCCCTGCCCGTAATCTGATACAAGAGGTAGAGAGAGCCCTGCCCGTAAGATGATACAAGAGGTAGAGAGAGCCCTGCCCGTAAACTGATACAAGAGGTAGAGAGAGCCCTGCCTGTAATCTGATACAAGAGATAGAGAGAGCCCTGCCCGTAAACTGATACAAGAGGTAGAGAGAGCCCTGCCCGTAATCTGATACAAGAGGTAGAGAGAGCCCTGCCCATAAAATGATACAAGAGATAGAGAGAGCCCTGCCCGTAAACTGATACAAGAGGTAGAGAGAGCCCTGCCTGTAATCTGATACAAGAGGTAGAGAGAGCCCTGCCCGTAATCTGATACAAGAGTTAGAGAGAGCCCTGCCCGTAATCTGATACAAGAGATAGAGAGAGCTCTGCCCGTAAACTGATACAAGAGGTAGAGAGAGCCCTGCCCGTAAACTGATACAAGAGGTAGAGAGAGTCCTGCCCGTAATCTGATACAAGAGATAGAGAGAGCCCTGCCCGTAAACTGATACAAAGGAAGAGAGAGCCCTGCCCGTAATCTGATACAAGAGGTAGAGAGAGCCCTGCCCGTAAACTGATACAAGAGGTAGAGAGAGCTTTGCCCGTAATCTGATACAAGAGGTAGAGAGAGACCTGCCCGTAAACTGATACAAAGGAAGAGAGAGCCCTGCCTGTAATCTGATACAAGAGGTAGAGAGAGCCCTGCCCGTAATCTGATACAAGAGATAGAGAGAGCCCTGCCCGTAATCTGATACAAGAGGTAGAGAGAGCCCTGCCTGTAATCTGATACAAGAGGACAAGAGAGCCCTGCCTGTAATCTGATACAAGAGGTAGAGAGAGCCCTGCCCGAAATCTGATACAAGAGATAGAGAGAGCCCTGCCCGTAATCTGATACAAGAGTTAGAGAGAGCCCTGCCCGTAAACTGATACAAGAGATAGAGAGAGCCCTGCCCATAAACTGATACAAGAGGTAGAGAGAGCCCTGCCTGTAAACTGATACAAGAGGTAGAGAGAGCCTGCCCGTAAACTGATACAAGAGGAAGAGAGAGCCCTGCCCGTAATCTGATACAAAGGAAGAGAGAGCCCTGCCCGTAATCTGATACAAGAGATAGAGTGAGCCCTGCCCGTAATCTGATACAAGAGGTAGAGAGAGCCCTGCCCGTAAACTGATACAAGAGGAAGAGAGAGCCCTGCCCGTAATCTGATACAAAGGAAGAGAGAGCCCAGCACGTAAACTGATACAAGAGGAAGAGAGAGCCCTGCCCGTAATCTGATACAAAGGAAGAGAGAGCCCTGCACGTAATCTGATACAAGAGGACAAGAGAGCCCTGCCCGTAATCTGATACAAGAGATAGAGAGAGCCCTGCCCATAAACTGATACAAGAGGTAGAGAGAGCCCTGCCTGTAAACTGATACAAGAGGTAGAGAGAGCCCTGCCCGTAAACTGATACAAGAGGTAGAGAGAGCCCTGCCCGTAAACTGATACAAGAGGTAGAGAGAGCCCTGCCCGTAAACTGATACAAGAGATAGAGAGAGCCCTGCCCATAAACTGATACAAGAGGTAGAGAGAGCCCTGCCCGTAATCTGATACAAGAGATAGAGAGAGCCCTGCCCATAAACTGATACAAGAGGTAGAGAGAGCCCTGCCTGTAAACTGATACAAGAGATAGAGAGAGCTCTGCCCGTAAACTGATACAAGAGGTAGAGAGAGCCCTGCCCGTAAACTGATACAAGAGGTAGAGAGAGTCCTGCCCGTAATCTGATACAAGAGATAGAGAGAGCCCTGCCCGTAAACTGATACAAAGGAAGAGAGAGCCCTGCCCGTAATCTGATACAAGAGGTAGAGAGAGCCCTGCCTGTAAACTGATACAAGAGATAGAGAGAGCCCTGCCCGTAATCTGATACAAGAGGTAGAGAGAGCCCTGCCCGTAATCACAATGCAAAGTAGAGCCCACACCTTAAACTATTACAAGAAGGTAGAAGAGCCTGCCTTAAGCAGTTCAAGTAGAGAGAGCTGCCGTAATCACAATTACAAGAGGTAGAGAGAGCCCTGCCCGTAAGATGATACAAGAGGTAGAGAGAGCCCTGCCCATAAACTGATACAAGAGGTACAGAGAGCCCTGCCTGTAAACTGATACAAGAGATAGAGAGAGCCCTGCCCGTAATCTGATACAAGAGGTAGAGAGAGCCCTACCCGTAAACTGATACAAGAGGTAGAGAGAGCCCTGCCCGTAATCTGATACAAGAGGTAGAGAGAGCCCTGCCCGTAAGATGATACAAGAGGTAGAGAGAGCCCTGCCCGTAAACTGATACAAGAGGTAGAGAGAGCCCTGCCTGTAATCTGATACAAGAGATAGAGAGAGCCCTGCCCGTAAACTGATACAAGAGGTAGAGAGAGCCCTGCCCGTAATCTGATACAAGAGGTAGAGAGAGCCCTGCCCATAAGATGATACAAGAGATAGAGAGAGCCCTGCCCGTAAACTGATACAAGAGGTAGAGAGAGCCCTGCCTGTAATCTGATACAAGAGGTAGAGAGAGCCCTGCCCGTAATCTGATACAAGAGTTAGAGAGAGCCCTGCCCGTAATCTGATACAAGAGATAGAGAGAGCTCTGCCCGTAAACTGATACAAGAGGTAGAGAGAGCCCTGCCCGTAAACTGATACAAGAGGTAGAGAGAGTCCTGCCCGTAATCTGATACAAGAGATAGAGAGAGCCCTGCCCGTAAACTGATACAAAGGAAGAGAGAGCCCTGCCCGTAATCTGATACAAGAGGTAGAGAGAGCCCTGCCCGTAAACTGATACAAGAGGTAGAGAGAGCTTTGCCCGTAATCTGATACAAGAGGTAGAGAGAGACCTGCCCGTAAACTGATACAAAGGAAGAGAGAGCCCTGCCTGTAATCTGATACAAGAGGTAGAGAGAGCCCTGCCCGTAATCTGATACAAGAGATAGAGAGAGCCCTGCCCGTAATCTGATACAAGAGGTAGAGAGAGCCCTGCCTGTAATCTGATACAAGAGGACAAGAGAGCCCTGCCTGTAATCTGATACAAGAGGTAGAGAGAGCCCTGCCCGAAATCTGATACAAGAGATAGAGAGAGCCCTGCCCGTAATCTGATACAAGAGTTAGAGAGAGCCCTGCCCGTAAACTGATACAAGAGATAGAGAGAGCCCTGCCCATAAACTGATACAAGAGGTAGAGAGAGCCCTGCCTGTAAACTGATACAAGAGGTAGAGAGAGCCTGCCCGTAAACTGATACAAGAGGAAGAGAGAGCCCTGCCCGTAATCTGATACAAAGGAAGAGAGAGCCCTGCCCGTAATCTGATACAAGAGATAGAGTGAGCCCTGCCCGTAATCTGATACAAGAGGTAGAGAGAGCCCTGCCCGTAAACTGATACAAGAGGAAGAGAGAGCCCTGCCCGTAATCTGATACAAAGGAAGAGAGAGCCCAGCACGTAAACTGATACAAGAGGAAGAGAGAGCCCTGCCCGTAATCTGATACAAAGGAAGAGAGAGCCCTGCACGTAATCTGATACAAGAGGACAAGAGAGCCCTGCCCGTAATCTGATACAAGAGATAGAGAGAGAGCCCTGCCCATAAACTGATACAAGAGGTAGAGAGAGCCCTGCCTGTAAACTGATACAAGAGGTAGAGAGAGCCCTGCCCGTAAACTGATACAAGAGGTAGAGAGAGCCCTGCCCGTAAACTGATACAAGAGGTAGAGAGAGCCCTGCCCGTAAACTGATACAAGAGATAGAGAGAGCCCTGCCCATAAACTGATACAAGAGGTAGAGAGAGCCCTGCCCGTAATCTGATACAAGAGATAGAGAGAGCCCTGCCCATAAACTGATACAAGAGGTAGAGAGAGCCCTGCCTGTAAACTGATACAAGAGATAGAGAGAGCTCTGCCCGTAAACTGATACAAGAGGTAGAGAGAGCCCTGCCTGTAAACTGATACAAGAGGTAGAGAGAGCCCTGCCCGTAAACTGATACAAGAGATAGAGAGAGCCCTGCCCGTAAACTGATACAAGAGGTAGGGAGAGCCCTGCCCGTAAACTGATACAAGAGGTAGAGAGAGCCCTGCCTGTAAACTGATACAAGAGATAGAGAGAGCCCTGCCCGTAATCTGATACAAGAGGTAGAGAGAGCCCTGCCCGTAATCTGATACAAGAGGTAGAGAGAGCCCTGCCTGTAAACTGATACAAGAGGTAGAGAGAGCCCTGCCTGTAAACTGATACAAGAGATAGAGAGAGCCCTGCCCGTAATCTGATACAAGAGGTAGAGAGAGCCCTGCCCGTAAGATGATACAAGAGGTAGAGAGAGCCCTGCCCATAAACTGATACAAGAGGTACAGAGAGCCCTGCCTGTAAACTGATACAAGAGATAGAGAGAGCCCTGCCCGTAATCTGATACAAGAGGTAGAGAGAGCCCTACCCGTAAACTGATACAAGAGGTAGAGAGAGCCCTGCCCGTAATCTGATACAAGAGGTAGAGAGAGCCCTGCCCGTAAGATGATACAAGAGGTAGAGAGAGCCCTGCCCGTAAACTGATACAAGAGGTAGAGAGAGCCCTGCCTGTAATCTGATACAAGAGATAGAGAGAGCCCTGCCCGTAAACTGATACAAGAGGTAGAGAGAGCCCTGCCCGTAATCTGATACAAGAGGTAGAGAGAGCCCTGCCCATAAAATGATACAAGAGATAGAGAGAGCCCTGCCCGTAAACTGATACAAGAGGTAGAGAGAGCCCTGCCTGTAATCTGATACAAGAGGTAGAGAGAGCCCTGCCCGTAATCTGATACAAGAGTTAGAGAGAGCCCTGCCCGTAATCTGATACAAGAGATAGAGAGAGCTCTGCCCGTAAACTGATACAAGAGGTAGAGAGAGCCCTGCCCGTAAACTGATACAAGAGGTAGAGAGAGTCCTGCCCGTAATCTGATACAAGAGATAGAGAGAGCCCTGCCCGTAAACTGATACAAAGGAAGAGAGAGCCCTGCCCGTAATCTGATACAAGAGGTAGAGAGAGCCCTGCCCGTAAACTGATACAAGAGGTAGAGAGAGCTTTGCCCGTAATCTGATACAAGAGGTAGAGAGAGACCTGCCCGTAAACTGATACAAAGGAAGAGAGAGCCCTGCCTGTAATCTGATACAAGAGGTAGAGAGAGCCCTGCCTGTAATCTGATACAAGAGATAGAGAGAGCCCTGCCCGTAATCTGATACAAGAGGTAGAGAGAGCCCTGCCTGTAATCTGATACAAGAGGACAAGAGAGCCCTGCCTGTAATCTGATACAAGAGGTAGAGAGAGCCCTGCCCGAAATCTGATACAAGAGATAGAGAGAGCCCTGCCCGTAATCTGATACAAGAGTTAGAGAGAGCCCTGCCCGTAAACTGATACAAGAGATAGAGAGAGCCCTGCCCATAAACTGATACAAGAGGTAGAGAGAGCCCTGCCTGTAAACTGATACAAGAGGTAGAGAGAGCCTGCCCGTAAACTGATACAAGAGGAAGAGAGAGCCCTGCCCGTAATCTGATACAAAGGAAGAGAGAGCCCTGCCCGTAATCTGATACAAGAGGATAGAGAGAGCCCTGCCCGTAAACTGATACAAGAGGATAGAGAGAGCCCTGCCCGTAAACTGATACAAGAGGTAGAGAGAGCCCTGCCCGTAATCTGAAACAAGAGATAGAGAGAGCCCTGCCCGTAAACTGATACAAGAGATAGAGAGAGCCCTGCCCGTAAACTGATACAAGAGGTAGAGAGAGCCCTGCCCGTAAACTGATACAAGAGATAGAGAGAGCCCTGCCCGTAATCTGAAACAAGAGATAGAGAGAGCCCTGCCCGTAATCTGAAACAAGAGATAGAGAGAGCCCTGCCCGTAAACTGAAATCTAGCCATTGAAGCTCTTTTATTCAAAGTGTTTAGCTAGATAGTCTTTGAGCTTACAACATCTTTAATTCCAGAGCCTGTCCAGCCTTACAGCCATCGGCATGGCAAACATACAAATCGCTCTTCATTAAGGGGTCTATTTACTAAACAGAATTTGGCCAGATCTCAGTAATCAGCCGTCAGCAAATATTTAAGCCAATTTATTTAAAAACATATTCACTAAATAGTAAATGGTGGTGAATCAGCAGTCTAAGCTAAAATTTCTGTATATTTTAGACTCCATCTAGAGTACTTTCATCAAATTACTATATATCCTCAATATGTACTGAATCGTAGTTCAAATTCAAGGTGCAAATACTTCCCATAATCGCACGCTTGGTTATTAAGTGTTCTTGCATAGCAAGACCACTTAATGTTATCTCACATATATATTATTATTATTAAGTGTTCTTGCATAGCAAGACCACTTAATGTTATCTCACATATATATTATTATTATTATTATTATTATTATTATAGCAAAATTTGCCACCCTAACTCCTCCCACAGTTTTTACACTACATAGACAAAAATCTACCAAAACGTGCAGATTGTTCCCGATCGGATTGCTATTACTTTGTGGAACGTTTCGCCGAATGGTTCACGGAATATCGTCGTTTTTGTGGCGAAATTTGTCCCATAGGAATGAATGGCAAAGCTAGAGTGGGAGCTGGCAAAAGCTGAAAAATCAGGACATGATTTCTAAACTGCCACCACTCCCTCATTTTCAGGTCCACCTACACAAATCTTATATCAAAACGTTCAGCTATCCCTGCTGCCACTAAACATGTCAACGGCTAAGCCATAGTCCTGATAGTTTTCACAATATAATCATTTGTTTGCAACTAACGCCGTCCATTGACTTTCATTGAAACTTCACTCTGCAAAGCTCAAATTTGAAGTGCAATTTCTAAACTGCGACTGTGCCTTCATTTTTAATACTTCAGAGACATACTATGCATCAAAATGTAGGTCTGGGTCTTGTGATTCTCACAATATAAAGCTCTTCACTGTAGGAGTTATAGTTTTTAAGATACGACCGTTAGAAGATGGCAACCGCCAAAATACTCTGACCTGTGTCAAGCTGCAGCAGCAAGTGATGTCATAGACAGGGCCTTTTGAACACCTGCTAATGTTTTTTATAAATGTATGGTTTAATGTAACTGTGCAACAACGTTGCAATTAAATGTGCTATGTAAATGATAACAGTTACTCCGCCCACTCCAGGTGTAGACTACTGGTGGAGGCAAGAACACTTCACACAATTTCCCCAGAAATTGTAGCTTTTCTAGTTGTTTTTACACTTGTTAGAAAAGGTCTCTCAGCTGTGAGGGTCTTCACCCCCTCATATCCCTGTGCTCACTGAGCCCATTGCAAGCCTTGGTCTATTTAAGGAATATCTTAGATCTCAGCATTGACCTTCTAATTTACACTCATTGACTCCAACCTGCCTTTTACAAACCTTCAGAGTTTATCTAAACTCTGCCTCTGGCTATTTCTCGAGGTTACAGCTGTTACACCTCAAGGAGACTTTCTTATTCCATTTAAAAGTACTTCTTAAAGATACCAAACCCATCGTCACCTGCTTTCCTAAAATATAAGCTGCCAAAACTATATTATCTCTACAAAAACAAGTATAAATAGAGAATCAACATTGATCGTACAACTTGTCTTTCACGCGATATACCTTGACAAGTACAACAGATTAAAAACATTGTGAATATCTGTGTGAAACTATTCTTTTTTTAGCTTCACTATAAAGTAATAATTCTTGTAATTAATAGTACAACCTTATTGCTGTCATCACAAAATCTGAGATAGCATTCAGTAGTAAGTTATAACACAGATAACCATAATATTGAAAGCCACTGGAGCACCACTTGATAAACTTCAGGTTGTCCCCCGTCTATATGTTACTAGGCTTTCAACAGAGACAGACATACATACTGTGACGGACGCTCTGGCACTCCGACCGAGTACCTCCGCCAATCGATGCTCCTAGTGCTTGCCGAGGACTCCAAGCACTCCAACCGACACCATCAGCACTGCAGACTTATCCCATCCCCCAAGCATGAGCCAAGGCTTCAAGAAAGGGTCAAGCAGGTCTGTTTAATGAGCACCAAAGCAACAGCCCTCATGCAGCAAAAACAACTCCTCCTCAGAGGAAAACAAACTGACAGTTAAAGACAGACAGCGTTTGGAAATATGACAGTTATTAAGGGTTTAAACTGGTGTTCTAAGGGGGGGGGGGGAGGGGTAACAAAACAGTCAAACTAAGTCCATAAAAGAGGGGGTTTCTTCACACTCTGCATCCGAAGTGCCATAGCAAAACTGCAGATCCTTTGTCAGAGCATTTAAAGGGCCAGAACCAGTCTAATAAAATCCACTATGCCCAAATAACGTATTTAAAGGGTAAAATCTCCCAGGGGCCATAGTCATACGGCAAGAGGCTGGTAATTAGTCCTCTCCACGCACAAGTGGCAAAGGGCACTTCGTCACACATGCTCTATAAACGTAGTGTCCCATTAGCCTACTTCCATTGTAAAGTATAGCTTGGAGGAAAGACGAGACGGGGGGATATGATAGAAACATTTAAATATATAAAGGGAATCAACACAGTAAAGGAGGAGACTATATTTAAAAGAAGGAAAAACTACCACAACAAGAGGACATAGTCTTAAATTAGAGGGACAAAGGTTTAAAAATAATATCAGGAAGTATTACTTTACTGAGAGTGTAGTGGATGCATGGAATAGCCTTCCAGCTGAAGTGGTAGAGGTTAACACAGTAAAGGAGTTTAAGCATGGGTGGGATAGGCATAAGGCTATCCTAACTATAAGATAAGACTAGGGACTAATGAAAGTATTTAGAAAATTGGGCAGACTAGATGGGCCGAATGGTTCTTATCTGCCGTCACATTCTATTGCTTGCTCAGCTAGATAATTTGATGGCATAGTCCCAGCATTGCAACAGGCAAAGACTAATATAATCAAATAATATTAGCCAAAAAAGGCAGTTCGTCCAAAACGATTCGCCTGAAAAAAAAATAACGTTTCAATACAATCGTTTCTGGAGAAATCGAGCAAAAATTAACCAGTTTACTCCAAAGTATAAATACTCTGTATATATTTTGCAATAGATGTTTTCACCATTTGATTCACAGATCAGGTGAGACGTACTGAAAAAAATCTATATTTATATTTTTATTAAACACATATATAAATGTAGATTTTTTTTATTTGTAGATATTCATTTTTTTCCATCTACTGCACACTTCTCACTTGATCTGTGAATATAATCAGTATTCACATGTTAGTGAGTAACAGTGTTTGGGAAGCATGGAAACCAGCTGGTCCTCGGGGGTAAATGAGCGGTATTACTATATATTGTTACAAATGAGGAAACCTAATGGAAAGGGGAGATTGTTCGAATGAATTTTGGAAATTAAATTGAGCTGGACTTTTCCTGACTGTGGGTCCTCTGTTGTTTTTGGCGGTTATTGCTCTTATTGTCTCCACAATTTGAAATCATGTAAACTGTCGGAGTGTTGACATTGTACCATCCACTTTTCGTTTGTGAACCTGACTTCAGTGGCAGCGGACTTTTTGTTCTCAGATTCAGAGAATGAAATGCTGCCTAACACATTAGTGAATTTAATACGAAGTGCGTGTTGTACATTGTTGGCCGGCTTAAACACTAATCCTTTTATTGTAATCGGATAAAGTTTAAAAAGAAATAAACTCTATTTTGTGTTAAAGAAAATCCTGTTCATATCAGAGACCTCGTGGACCAGCTAAGAGCGAACTCATTTTGGTTCTAGTGCCTGAGGAATCTCATGCAAAGAAACAAATAAATATATTCAAATGTAAGGAGAGAGAGGTACGCAATGGCCTATAGGACGTTCCAATAGAATTTGGATCCTTTTCCAAATATAGTCATTTTCACAGCCCAAAGTGATGACTCTGACAGGTCATAAAAAGTTTTGATTGCTTCTTACATAGTGTAAAGAAAATTAGTTTTAAAATGTACAGATAGTATTGGTCACCTTATCTAATAACCAATCACACAATCTCTGTTTGTGTCGCTAAGAACTAGAAATTTATCTCATTTGAAGGCTTATCTGTAAACATCTGGAGAAGATTCATCTGCAAGTTTAATTCTGTGGAGCTAGTAGGAGAAGTTTGCAGTACATGCTGTAGCTGGAAAATCCATGAGTAACATTTTTTAACATGATAATATTTGCTGAAATACTGCCAGGGCCCATAGTTACCCCACCCTTTACGAACCACGTGCTGATAATGACTGAACCCCTTTGTTTCTGTGATGTCTTGTATGTAGCTATTCAGAACAGAGACCATGCCGTTCTTTACTGGATCCCAGCATTGACTCCTTAACGTACCAGCCTGGCATCATTTTAACCCCATCTCTGCTGAAGTTTGATCACACAAGGAGGGCTGTATATTTTATTTCTGCTGATGAGCTATTTTGAACACAAGGAGAGGTCGTGAGATTTTGAGGGATTTGGCTCCAGGCCTGGATTGACCCTATTAGAGCAAAACGGGGTCAAAACAAAGGGACACTGTATGTGTGATACGAACAGCCAGGGAGTGGGCAGTGGAGGAACTGCAGAAATCTTAATTAACCCTTTGTACTATAGTAAAGCTTTCTGCAGATTAATTTAACTCATCATTTGCTTGTCTACTAACAAAACACCCTTTGTTCCATGTCTGCCTTCCCATGTTCCCAATACAAGTGTGGTGTATTTTGCAGGGCTCAGAGAGAAAGACAAAGAGTTAATCATCAAGGTATTTGTTATAAGAGTCTCTATTTATTAGGCTTAACACAACATACCTCTGCACTTCTTGTTTTTTGCTTCAGATTGTCAGGATCACAATGCTATAACCTGTAATGGACAGGACGGGGAGGATGAAAGTAATACAAAGACCTTAGACCATCGATCTAATGAAACTAACTGGGGTATTGGCAACTCCTAGGTCAGGGCTAGGCAACCTTCAGCAATCCAGATGTTGTGGACTACATATTCCTTGATGCTTTGCCATCATTATGGGAGATGTAGTCCACATCTGGAGTGCCAAACGTTGCCTACCCCTTTTCCTAGATGGTTCAAACAGAGGCAGATAATCTGACAATGCTGACTTATTTTTCATTTATGATGTCTCATGTATGCCCCTGCTCTTCCCTTTTGCCTTGTTATACATCACCGTAGAAGACAATGGTCCCTCATATCATAATTTTCCCAGCTGATTGCTTCATAGCTCAGTTTCACTCTCCACCCCTTTCAATCTTCATATGTTGCCTCATAACTGCAGGCTTTAAGCTTAACAAGGTCCACCGTTCAACCGAATGGTCAATGCAGGTTCTCCAAAAACAGCAAGGTTTTCCCAACTAGTACTGGTTTGAGTATGGGCTTCATGGACTACCAAACCTGGAATTATATCTCTGTACTACACTGCTAATAAACAATCTTTATTGAAAAACCAAAAATCAGATCTATAATGTTCAATTCAACTTAGATCATTCTTTCCATTAGGACTGGGAAACAGACAAATGAAGTTTGTGATAGGCTCTCTATAACAACAACTTCTTAACTATAAAGATAATTTCCTGTAACCTTGAATCATGGACGTTGGCTGGAATTCTGTGGACTTTACCTTTCAAAATGGGCAAAATTGGATCTGAAATTATTTTGAGAAAAAAACCTGAGCTTTCTACTACTATCAACTAAAAATTACCCCAAATGGGCCCTTTCATTTCAACACTGAGTTGGGCTGTTTATTACATTCTGAACTGTTGGAAGTTGAAATCTAGGCAGTAATAAGCAAACTGTGACTAAACTATAGCGATGTAGAATGCAGTTTCTGGGATCCCTACTCTCTATGGTCTTCCAGCATTTACCTAATGTTCTCTTTCTTGATTTTCCAATATGTCCTAAAGTTGAGGTTCATTCAATAACCTGTGAGTTGAGACAATCTTTAGGTCCAAATAGCTGAGCTGACGAGATAAGGAACTGTGATGTTGTTCAGATTTGTCTTTTGTGACCTAAAAGTGTCCACAATTCCCTTTTGAGTCTGTCACAATTCCCAGTCTCAGGATAATCATCTCTCTCTATTATTTATTATAGACCTCAATACCTGGTCCAGCTTTCACTCCTTCTGACACACATTCTTCTGCATGAGATAAAGTCCAGTAATTCTGTGTCCAATTTCTAAATCTATTTAACACAGTGACAGTGTTCTTTAGTCCTATATTTAGAAAAGGCTCATATAATATTTATCCACACAAACGCAAGGAAAAGGAGACCCTTTCTGTGCAGAAATCAGGATGTTGCTTTTGATAATAGATTATATATTTACAGGTGAGAAATTAAGTATTTAATGGGTTTGTATTAGAACTTGACCTAAGCAGTGAGATTACTGGAACCCATGAATATCTAATTGTTTTAATTGCCCTTGGCTGAAACTAATTGATGTTGTTTAGATGATACTGAGAAGATCTGAGGTCCCTGCAATAAAGTACAATATTAATAACAATAAAAATATAAAGCCATCTGTTGTTTGGCATTTGCTAAGTATAATCACGGATGTTATATTTCATAAACGCATAGTGAATTTCAGTGGAGGCCTCTACAGACTTCCACTGCAGCCATTGAGTTCTTATCAGTAATACCAATTTTTATCTTAATTCATTCTTTTACTCCTAAATAGTGACACAACCTGCTTGCAAAGTGTAAGCACCAGAATTAGAGTAGGTTAAAATCACTGGATTGAAAGTCAGAACGTTTTTGTAAACTTGTTGCTACATTGATGCAACAGAACATTCCGTCTCACAGTACAAGATTCTATTGTTTGCAGTTCTTCCGTACCTCCGATGGTTAACCCCCACACTTACAATGCGTTCTCCTTGTGGGGTGTAGCGAAGCAAATAAAGCAATTCTCTCTTCTACTCGATCCTCGTCACCACACGATATTAGTACTGATACACAAGGTCTATCTGATGTAGTTTAGCTCTGCATTGAGTGAAGTTACTTTTGCCATTTTTAATTTAGATGACTGTAAACACCCCAGTGATAGGTTTCTTGTTGACATATGTTTTATGTGAATTAGAGTGATGTAATAATTTAAATTAAGCTGTTGTTTCTAATGTCACACGCGTTGTAATATTGTCCCAAGAGCTGCCAAAAAGCAAGATTATTTGAAAAATTCCACCCCACGCCCAGTTTAATCATTCAATCCTTGATGTGTGAGGGTTAACTTATTAACATGTTGGCACTGCCAACGTAACAGTCACAGTGGTGTGTGCTTAAACGCATAACCCGTGGGTTTCTGTTGTGAATTTCAAGGCAACCGAAGCTAACTTTTTTATTGTTTACGAGCAAATAGGCAAATACAAACCGATTCCAAAAAGTACCGATTGGAGCAAAAGGATATTTATAGATAAGCACTTCATGCAAACAGTGCAATAAAAATCCACACACCAATCTCTGAGCCCATCCCACCAAACATCCCAAGGAAGCAGTGAAACGACACATTGTATCATCGAGCCACTGACGGACAACAAGGGAGAGTGGGAAGCATAAAAATAGATGGAACGAGAGAGAGAGAATAGGAGGATAAGGCAGATTTAAGGCTTCTGTAAAAGGACGAGGCTCAATATTCTGCTTACGCCTTGAAGGAAGAAGACAGAAAGTGGAGAGGCAAAAAAGGAACTTTGAAGAAAAAAAGAGTAGACTTGGAGTAGGGAGACAGAAGCTCTTGGAGCGTAAGTTATTTCATGTGTGTGTCTCACTAAATATCTATCTCTTTGTACCCAACCCTACCCCATGTTAAGCTTCCCCATCGATCCTACCCATTCAGCCCCATTTCCCCTCTCTGTTGAGTAAGACTGATTTCCACTTGTTACATGAAGAATTATGAAGGTTTAGGTCAAACATAAAGAGACAACGTTATTTTTCAGGTAGCAGGCGGTGCTTTGGATACTGTTGTAACATAAGGTGTTTACTAATCCTGTTATTTTCAGCATTTTACACATTAAGCAACTAGTGAAAAATAATGGTCTAATTAGTCAAATTACAATCCATTAATTGTCAGAGGGATTAGGCTTGTGTAAAAGAGTGGGCCCTGAAATCAGGGGCGGATCCTGATGAGCACCACGAAGGACTGACTACTGCCCAAATTTAGATAAAAAACACAAAAAAAGCAAAGTAAGAAATCCTAGAAAACAGACAATATGTCAAAGGCGATTTAACAACTTTCATGTATCCATCCTCGTAATAACTGAATAACTTGCTGGTTTTAACACTTTAGATGCTAATGTAATGCATGATGGATGGTGCAGGAAAATACGCAGTCTCACTTTATAATCAATGAAAGAAAGGTTTATAATGGATTGAATGTGGGAAGCGCTACCCTAGCTATAGAGATGTGCATAGCGGTGAAATATATCACAAGACAGAAGGACTGAAGCAGCAGTGTGTGTGATGCATAAATGGGAAAACAGTATTTAATAATAAATAACAGGAGAGGCTGATTGACATGTTTTCTTGCTTTAAGTCATTTTCTATTTATCAAGTTAGTGGTACCCACATAAGTCCATCCTTGCAAGAGCGCTGTCTTGGTGTTATACTTGATTCTGGCCTCTCCTTTGAGTCTCACATCCAGTCTGTTACCAAATCCTGTAGATTCCATTTTAAAAACATCGCCGGCATCCGCCCCTTTCTTACGCAAGATGCTACAAAGGAGCTTGTCCATGCTCTAGTAATTTCCTGCATGGATTATTGTAACCCTCTCCTGATTGGTCTTCCCAAAAGCTGGATTGTCCCTCTACAGTCTGTAATGAATGCTGCCGCCAGACTGATTTTCCTCTCTAGTCGGTCCTCTCACACCTCTCCCTCTGGCAGTCCTTAAATTGGCTTCCTGTATCCTATAGGAGTCAATTCAAAGTGCTAACCCATACCTATAAAGCATTGACCATTCTAGCCCCTCTTATATCTCCTCACAGATCCATAGGTATGTCTCTTCTCGGTCTCTCCGCTCTGTCCGTGACCTTCTCTTGCTCGCATCAGTACGGCCAACTCACGCTTGCAGGACTTCTCGCGGGCGGCTCCCTTCCTATGGAATAGCCTGTCCACCGCCATCAGACTTCAATCCTTTAAGAAGTGCCTTAAAATCCACCTCTTTAGAGTAACCTCTACCTTACATACCTGTCTCTACTCTCTCCTCCAGCTCTGCTTCACTCCCACCCTATTTGAGTGATATTTCCTGTCCTAATTTGTTTTACACCCCACCTCCTATAGACTGTAAGCTCATTTGAGCAGGGTCCTCTTCAACCTATTGTTCCTGTAAGTTTTCTTGTAATTGTCCTATTTATAGTTAAATCCCCCCTCTCATAATATTGTAAAGCGCTACAGAATCTGTTGGCGCTATATAAATGGCGATAATAATAAAAATAATAATCATCAAGCTCCGTGGTGCTTGTATTACAAGTACACAAATGTTTGAGGTTATGGCTATGTTTGAAGAGGTTCTCCAGTTGTTAGTAGCCACATTAACCAATTGAGCTATCTTATGGGCTGCATATCTGTTTAGTGTTTATGTGGCACTGTGACTAGAAATGAATTAAATATAAAGGTCTCAACGCTAAAACTGGGCATGAAATTCTATTCTGTGTATTGGAACTAGGTCATCTCTAGAGAGTTCATGTAAACCTGGGTCCTCGATGAAAAGAAATGAGTTTGAAGACCTGACCATGACTTTGGCCCAGAGAGGCTTTCCATGTTGCCTCCTGAGATGGGTCTTCATTTAGGTCCATGAGGTCACAACTTGAGACATCTTACGGACAGTTTCCTCCATTACGTAATCCATATTCTAGGATACCATGAGTCAGCAGAATAAAATGAACTGTACAGAGTTATATATTACACTTGGATATGTTGGGGAGAGAGAAAGGGATTGCAGCTAAGTTATAGGTTTTTTCAGTTGGACTATTTTGGTCTAAAACGTTCACCACCCTGGTTATTTCTCAAAGATTTCCAGTTTATTGTCTAACCTTGTTATCGAATAAGTGCCATGGATTGCCACATGGAACCTTGTTATTGAATAAGTGCCATGAATTGCCACATGGAACCTTGTTATTGAATAAGTGCCATGAATTGCCACATGGAACCTTGTTATTGAATAAGTGCCATGAATTGCCACATGGAAACTTGTTATTGAATAAGTGCCATGAATTGCCACATGGAACCTTGTTATTGAATAAGTGCCATGAATTGCCACATGGAACCTTGTTATTGAATAAGTGCCATGGATTGCCACATGGAAACTTGTTATCGAAATAAGTGCCATGGATTGCCACATGGAACCTTGTTATCGAATAAGTGCCATGGATTGCCACATGGAAACTTGTTATCGAAATAAGTGTCATTGATTGCCTCATGGAACCTTGTTATCGAAATAAGTGTCATTGATTGCCTCATGGAACCTTGTTATCGAATAAGTGCCATGAATTGCCACATGGAACCTTGTTATTGAATAAGTGCCATGAATTGCCACATGGAACCTTGTTATTGAATAAGTGCCATGGATTGCCACATGGAACCTTGTTATCGAAATAAGTGTCATTGGTTGCCTCATGGAACCTTGTTATCGAATAAGTGCCATGGATTGCCACATGGAACCTTGTTATTGAATAAGTGCCATGAATTGCCACATGGAACATTGTTATAGAATAAGTGCCGTAGATTGCCAACCACGTAGAATCTAATGGGAGTCATGCATCTGCTAATGTTAGTGTTTGTATAAGTATTTATCATGTCACATCCGGTGCTTTCAATCACCATGCTTGGCTCTCCGGGGTTCCCCACCAGGACCTCATGGCACCTCAGCGAATCTGGACATTCTCCATTAAGGAAGCGGACAAAACCTGAATGGCTGATAGCCTGAGCTGGGAATCTTTGCACTTAATTAAAGAGATTCAAATTATTCTAGAAAAAAGCCTGAAAGCTATGCAATATTTGTGTCTGTATGTATGTATGTGTCTAACACTGAAATAAACTAAAATCAAACACAATACATAGAACCTCATGCCATGTCAGACAATAAATGGTTTTATTTTTATATATGAAACTCGTTTCTCCTATTTAGGGGATTTAATGTCTTTATATGTCGGTCACATCAGGCATGGCTTAGCAGAGAAAGCATACTGTAAGGCCCATGTGTGGGATTCGAAGCATTATATTGATCTTGTACAACGAACAGTATACACTGCTGGACGTGGCTGGACACAGTAGCAGGTTCAGCATTGTAGGTTCATGTAATGGGGTATATTGCATTTATTGGATATTTCGTATTATACGTTCTGATCCCACATTGCATTTCATATGCTGCATGCGGAGGTTGAATATTATATTATGTTACAATGAATTCAATTGGTAAATGTGTTAAGGTGTGAAATCACTACGCTCCAGTGATAGAAATATCTCCATCTCTGACATCATTATTTTATTTTATTTGAAGCCTGCGTAAAGGGAACATTTTCTCAGTTGTTTCAAAATGAACGATTGCATTTTATGATTAATTTAACAATATCTTCTGTTCGTACGGGTCAATCATGCTCTTGTGACTATTTCTGAGTCTGTTTTTCTCTTATGTTGAGAAAATTGATTCAGAATAAAATACTTTGGTCCACGGCCATCTGGACAAATCTCCCGTTCTCACCCTCTGCACCAGTAACAGTTATTACTAGTATGTAACCCCACCCTGTTCTCTAACACTCCTTACACTGACTGTAAACAGCTACCCAAGCCAGTGTAACTCAACAATACTGGTTTCTGACATTACTATACTGTCAGTGCTCAAATTGTGAGGTTGTACGTTAATAAATAAACTAACCCATAATGTTCATGTGTAAAGATTTACGCTTGTGTGTGTCTGTCTGTTTGTGTGAGTCTACTTGTGTGTGTGTGTGTCTGCCTGTTTGTATGTCAGTCTCTGTGAGTGCGTCAGACTGTTTGTGTGTCTTTTTGTGTATGTCTGCCTGTTTGTTTGTCAGTCTTTTTGTGTATGTGTTTGCTTGTTTGTGTGTGTTTATAGCTGTTTGTGTGTGTGTGTGTGTCTGCCTGCTTGTATGTGTGTATAACTGTTCATGTGTGTGTGAATGTCTCTACCTCTTTGTGTGTGTCTGCCTGCTTGTGTATGTCTCTGCGTGTTTGTGTGTGTCTACCTGTTTGTGTATGTCTCTGCGTGATTGTGTGTGTCTACCTGTTTGTGTATGTCTCTGCGTGTTTGTGTGTGTCTACCCGTTTGTGTATTCCTTTTTCTGATCTATGCTTTCTCTTATTTTGTCTCTTTCCTTGCTTATCATTACATGATGCCCTCATGACTATAATGTCTATATATTGTTGTAAGTAAAGCTTCTAATTTCCTTTTTACTATATATGCTACCGTGCTTACCTCATCCACCAGTACAAAGAGACGTCTGTTAATAACTCCTGTTCGATATCTAACTCTATGGTGCCTTGTTATAACACCTTGTCAGAGCCTAATCCACTGCTCTGGACTCAGAAAAGTATTTTCTGATCTCCTAATAGGATTTAAAATAACAGTAAATGGAAAAGATATTTTAACCCCTTAAGGACCGCAGACGTACTAGGTACGTCAGACAAAAAACGGTCCTTAAGGACTGTGGACGTACCTAGTAGGTCCGCGGCAAATATGAGCGCTGGAATCGATCGTGATCACTTTCAGCCGCTCTAATGGTATTGCAGCAATGCCTCGATGTTGAGGCATCCTGCAATACCTCTCCTGACTGCCAGGCCGCTGAGCGATCACTTCCACGTTTCCCAACGTGGTGTCCGGCAGTGTAGCATAGCATCGGGCGCTATCGGAGGGGGGAGATTAATACATTTATTTATTTTTTTTTTTTTTATTGATTTTACGTAAGTCTTCACTGAGTGCCTGCAGCCATGTGACTTTCAATATGGCGCTGCCTTTCTAGAAGCAGGCTAGGGTCATCCAACCAGAGCTTGCCCCTATAATAATATTTATTATTACTATGATCCCCATTTGTCTGGTCAGGTCAATATTAGTAAATATTGACTCTGATCAGTGTGGATCTCCCTCCCTCTCTTCACTTGTGTTTTAGTGAGAGAGGTAGATCTGTGTTTAGGCAGAGAGATTTAGGTCGTTTTATGTAGGGATTTGTAGAATTGTGAGACCCAAAGGCTGTTTTCAGAGCTATTAACCCCTATCCTGTCAGTGATCACTTTTTTTGCTGTCTGTGCATCTTTTTAGGGGTTCATTTATATTAATGACTTTTTTGTGTGACTGGTCACTAAATAAAGTGATTGTGATCATGTCACAGGGGTCACAGAGGTATGCCATCCATGCGTTAGAGACTGACGCGTCTATGTCAGACTCCGACCCTGATTTTGACCCAGCCAGGTGCTCAGATACATCATCACTAGATACAGTGTCTGCTGCTAGTGATGTATCTAGTGATGTTTTATCTGTGCCTGCTAGTCCCCCTGCCAGAAGGAGACGTGCTGCTCCAGCTGGCAGAACTGCTGAGGAGTGGGTAGTGCCTCATCGCCAGAGGCCAGATATCCCACCCTTCACTGCAAATCCTGGCATTAATTTGGATGTCACAGGAATTAGCCCTCAGCAGTTTATGGAGGTGTTTCTGGGCGTTGATGTATTGGGGAACATTGTCGCCCAAACTAATGTATTTGCCCATCAGTTCCGTTCTTCAAAGCCTGACTCTTTTTTGGCAAAGCAGCAATCGGCCCACATAGATGTGCCAGAATTAAAAAAAAATATGGGCATTGACTATGCTGATAGGCATCATAAAGAAGCCCTCCATCTGCTCCTACTGGAGCAGTAGCCCCATCTGCTCTACCCCCATTTACTCCCAATGTATGTCAAGGAAGAGCTATGAAATGATTCTGCATTTCATGCACTTCAGTGACAACAGTTTGTGCCCCCCTATCGAGCACCCATGGGTGTCCACAGGAATTTTTCGGGGGGGAGGGGGGCATAATTGTAATGACATCCATGCTTGGTCCCTTTTTGACAGTGTCATGAAGGGGAGGAGCATAGTCATTATCACATAAAGCCAGGGTGAATAGCATTTTCACAACTATGGTGTCAGGAATACATATTTGTATTCTTGACACTACAAAGTTCCTTTAAGAAAATTAAAGGAACATTCTGATCATCATAACAACTTCATCTAAATGAAAATGCTATGATGCCAGGAAGCCCCTGGGTGCTCTCTTTTCTTTAAGGGGTTAAACTGCTCTCAAATGGTTTACCCCCAAAGGCTTCCTCCAGCTCCAGATCTCCAGGTCGCTCAGTGGTATTTGGCTTCTGAAACGGAGTGTTAGGAAGTGCAGATTGACATAAGAATTGGGTGCTAAAGATTGGCTAGAGCGGTCAACTGACGCTCTAAGCCAATCGCTAGTTCCCGGTTCATAAAATTTTTTTACTTTTTTATCAATGGGGAGCTACTGATTGGCTTAGAGTGCCAGCTGACCGCTCTAGCCAATCAGCGACACCCCTCCCCAGCGGCACTCTGTACTTCCTGACAATAAATAAAAGTGAACACATTAACACTGATATTTCTTTACCTGGGGAGATGAGAAGGTCCAAAGTTTCCCTGCCAGGCCCAGGTACCAAAGCCTTATGATGTGGTGTCCAGAATAAAGTGGAGGGTTCACTTCACTTGTCCTTCCTGCTCCAATCTCCTTTTCTTCTCCTTCATTTGACACAGTCTTCTTTTTCTTCTGACACTGTCTTCTCTCCTACTTGGCTCCTTCTGCTCCTTTACCTTTCTGCTCCTTCTGATTCTTTCTGCTCCTTTACCTTTGTGCTCCTTCTGTCCCTTTCTGCTCTTTGCAGACCCTTCCTTCTCCTTGCAGACTCTTCCTACTCCTTGCTGCCCCTTGCAGACCCTTCCTGCTCCTTGCAGACCCTTCCTGCTCATTTCTGTTCCTTCTCCTACTTCACCTTTGTGCTCCTTCTGTCCCTTCCTGCTCCTTGCTGCCATTGTCAGCTCCTTGCTGACCCTTTCTGCTCCTTCTACTTTACCTTTGTGCTGCTTTACCTTCCAGCTCCTTGCGGACCCTTCCTGCTCCTTGCAGACCCTTCCTTCTCCTTGTTGACCCTTCGTGCTCCTTGCAGACCCTTCCTTCTCCTTGTTGACCCTCCGTGCTCCTTGCAGACCCTTTCTTCTCCTCGTGGACCCTTCGTGCTCCTTGCAGACCCTTCCTGCTCCTTGCTGCCCCTTCCTGTTCATTTGTGTTCCTTTGTGGTCCTTCTCCTACTTTACCTGTTGTGCTCCTTGCTGCCCCTTTCTGCTCATTTCTATTCCTTCTCCTTTCTGCTCCTTCTCTTACTTTACCTTACTGGTCCTTGCCAACCCTTCCTGTAGGCTGTCTCCCCCATCCCTTACTTACCTGATCTGTAGACTGTCTCTGCCCCCCCATCCCTCACTTACCTGGTCTGTAGGCTGTCTCTGCTGGCTGTATGTGTTGCTCCCCTGTGGATTCAGTCAGAGAGAAACAGGGATAAGATGCAGCTTCCTATCCCTATCTCTCTCCATACACAGCGCCACCTACTGGCCGGCGCCGGTATTGCACTGTATTTTCAATCACAAAAAATTGCAGAACAAGCTGAAAAAAAAAAATCCATGTGAGCATCCCCAGTTTGACAGGCTGTATAAAATCCACCCCCTGATTACCCACTTCGCTGCCAGGTTTGCAGAGGCTTATACACCTGGAAGGAATATATATGTGGATGAATCCCTGATGAAGTATAAGGGAAGGCTGGGATTTAATCAGTATATTCCTCCCAAGCACTCCAGGTATGGTGTAAAGGTGTATAAGCTCTGTGATAGCGAGAATGGGTATACTCAGACCTTCTGGGTGTATGAGGGAAAGGATAGCCACCTTGACCCTCCGGGTTGCCCAGAACATATGGGAACCAGTGGCAAGATGGTCTGGGACCTGGTATTCCCCCTGATGAACAAAGGGTACCACTTGTATGCTGACAATTTTTATACAAGTGTCCCTTTGTTCAAGCTATTGTACTGTTTTGATAGCAGCAGACAATCAGAAACAACCGCGCAGGTTTCCCAGGACAACTTGCACGCACCCGACTACAAAGGGGGGAGACCTCAGCTCTGCGCCAAGATGAGCTGTTGGCAGTTAAGTACAGAGACAAGAAGGATATGTACCTTCTTACCAGCATCCACACTGAGAGGACTGTGGAGGTCTCTGTACGTGGCAGAGCTGAGAGCACAAGGAAGCCAGTGTGCATCAAGGCCTATAACCGGCATATGGGTGGGGTTGATCTGGCACATCAGCTGCTGCAGCCCTACCTAATTATACGAAAGACAAGGGCCTGGTACAAAAAGGTTGCAATATACTTAATGCAGATTGCAACCCACAACGCTTTTTTGTTGTTCAAAAAAGCAAACCTTGGAGTGAAACTGACTTTTTCACAGTTTTAACTCCAGATCAATTTGTGGATTTTATACCAAGATGCACCTGCTCCCCGGGCAGTGATGGGAGAGAGCAGAGTTGGGGCTACCCACTTTACTTTTAAAACCCCCTGTACTGTGGCAAAGCAGAATCCTCCAAAAAGATGCAGAGTCTTGTGACGGTACGCCGTCACTGAGTACCATGCCCACATGTGCCCACTCGCTTGCCTGCTTATTGTTTTCAAGTCATCGTGCTGGGGATCTCCCCTTGTTTGCAAAACATGTTTGGGCTTGATTGGAAGATTGTGCTTGTCCCATTCTAAATATGATTAAAAAATGAGGCTTGAGTATTGATCTGTGGTTGGGTATTGATGTCTCTTTTGGATGTGATATTGGAACACAAGTGTTTGTTTGCCCTCAAAAGCTGATCATTAACATATTAAAGGACTCCCGGTCTTGGAGGCAATCAAGACATATGGCAAATGGAAGAGTTAGTTTGTGCTGAAGTCAGACTTCCAGGCCACTTGTGTGTTACATAGTTACATAGTTACATAGCTGAAAAGAGACTTGCGTCCATCAAGTGTGTGACTTCTCACACCTGGCAGAGTGGCTCTGTTGGGGTCCCAGCTTCAAAGAGGAACTTGGGTTGTAAGCTCTGACCTTCCATGCAATCAGTTAACCCCTTTCAAAATATTAAAATGTGTTGGTGGGGTGTTTGGAACTATTGTAGATTTTCCTGTACCTTAAATGAAAGAGGTTTCCTTACGCAATTATCTCTCAGGCACAGAGGATCTTGGGAGAAAACGCCTTACTGGGGACTTTGCATAAAAAGGCCATGTGTGGCCCTGAAAAAAGTCAGTCTACTCCCAACATTAAGCCTCGGCTAATGTGTGGGGAGAACAGATATACTGCTCTATTTACCTGCTATACCTGCTATACTCTCTGTAGGAGAGCTCTAACCACTGGGAGCTGGAGGGAGCTGAAAGGACACCGTCTTTTACTGTCCTGATTGCCCTGGACAGCCTGGGCTCTGCATTGGGAACTGCTTCAAGCCACACACTGGTCTGTTTTTCTTTTTTTTTTTTGCCGTTCGATTTTTGGGGTTTTTTTGTTACATTTACTGCTCCTGAGTTTCTTTATTTAGTTTTACTGCACCAGACTATTTTGATGATCAAGTTCAACCTATGCATGGGGGGCATGAGTGTATTCAGGAGGCCTTGCAGAAAACAACCTGGAGTGTTTTCTTGCAATAACCAACAACAGGCTCCCCTATTTCCCACACTAATGTGTGTGTAAAAATTTAAATTGAAAAACTACCACCACACATTTGCTCCAGTTTTTTGACTAAAACAATTGCATCAAAGGCATCAAAACATTCCATATACAATACCGTGGGGTGTCAAGATTATATAAATAAAATTGGGATATCTGAAAAGGCCACCAAAATGAAGATACATCAAATTTGAAAAACATATGTCAGACGTTTGGCATTGCACCCCCCAAACAACCCAACAAACCTATGCATAGGTGGTATCACGTACTCAGGAGATGTTACTGAACACATATTGGGGCTCTCTGTCAGTAACACCTAACAGGAGCTGAGAATCCATGTCTAAAGTACAATGTGAGAGAAAAATAACACAAAAAAATGACTACCCAAAAGTTTGGCAAAGTTTGGTGGTAGAATTAGTGCATGGGAAGTGTTAAAATACCAGCATTTGAAATACCCTAGGGTAGTCTACCTTTCAAAAATATATGGTTTGATGGTAAATTACATTGGCCGGCTTCAAAAATGTCCCAAATAGGACACGGATGCATGATGACAGCTGTGAAAATTCCATGTTGAAAAACTGAAAGTTGCACCCTCCAAATAAGGTATTTTATCCCTCAGAGAACCCGACACACCTGTACATGGGTGGCATCACTGTACTTGGGAGATGTTGCTGAACACATATTGGGGTGTTCCTATTATTATACACACCAATTATTCTTTTTTTTTACATTGGCATAGATTGGTGGTAAAATGGTTGCTTGAAAAGAGATAAACAAATACCCCAAGTTTAATACCTTAGGTTGTTTTCATTAAAAAATATATACATGTGATGGGTTATTCAGGGATTACAATGTAACTTTCCTTAATTTTTGAAAAAAAATGGTTTGGAAATAGCAAAGTGCTACTTATACTTATTGCCCTATAACTTGCAAAAGAAAGCTAAGAACATGTTAGCAAAATGTAGAAACTATTTAGCACAGATGCTTTTTGGCAGTTGTAGATGCATAACAGATTTTGGTGGTCAAAGTTTGAAAAAGTGTGTTTTTAAAAGAACTTTCATCATATTTTATAATGTTTTTATAGTAAATTACATGATATGATGAAAATAATGGTATCTTTAGAAAGACCATTTAACGGCGAGGAAAACGGTATATAATATGTGTGACTACAGTAAATGAGTAAGAGGAAAATTACAGCTAAACACAAACACCGCAGAAATGTAAAAACAGCCCTGGTCCCAAACAGTAAGAAAATTGAAAAACAGTCTGGTCACTAAAGGGGTTAAGTCAAAAAAATTGTTATGATAAAAACACATGATGTTTTTACAGTTAGAAAGTGGACTTTTATTCCCATATTTAGAGAAATGCCAGACATTATCTGGACTGTATCTTGTTTGTTATATAATAAGTGAAAAATCATGACAGAGTCACATGATTTCAATATATATATATTTTTTTTAAAAAGACTGGTTTGGAACCATTTGGCTATAATCAGCTATACTCATAGCGTGGCTATTTTAGCCCTAATTTTGCAAGTTGGATTTCGGTCCAATAAAAATCACTGCTTAATCCCTTAATGTTGGTATGCGTGTAAACATGACTACCTGGGTCTGCACCCATAAGTCCACAATCGTGTATATCCAAATTACAATCATTGCAAATGAAATGTATTCATTGTAAACTAATTTTGTTTGCAATAATTGTGCTGGGAGCAGAGTCGGTGCGACATTTCAAGAGATAGTTAGTGAGGAAGAGACAGTCCCACAGAGGAAGGCACTAAGTCTTGTTTTTCCAATTATTTAATATTTTTGGCTAAATTTGAAAGAATATTTCATTAAAATATTGAAATATAAAAAAAAATCAATAAAAAATATATCAATATATCAAAAAATATTATTTTTAAAATATATATTTTTCATAACATTAAATCATTTAAAAGTTTAACCAAAATGTTTTAAAAGCTTGTCCAACACGTTTAATTTCAAGGCCTAAGTGGCCAGTGGGAAAGCTCGGATGAGAAGGGAATGGACATTGTGAGAAGGACAGATTTGCTGAGAATGTTAAGGAGTGACTTCATCGAACTGCACTGTACGGTATGAGGACATCTATAGACATGGAGAGTGCGTGTGCAGAGGTGAATGGACATTGTGAGAAGGCCAGATTTGTGAATTCATCCAGCTGCACCGTAGGGTATGGGAACATGGAGAGTGCGTGTGCAGAGGTGAATGGACATTGTGAGAAGGCCAGATTTGTAAATTAATCCAGCTGCACTGTACGGTATGGGAACATGGAGAGTGTGTGTGTAGAGGTGAATGGACATTGTGAGAAGGCCAGATTTGTGAATTCATCCAGCTGCACCGTACGGTATGGGAACATGGAGAGTGCGTGTGCAGAGGTGAATGGACATTGTGAGAAGGCCAGATTTGTAAATTAATCCAGCTGCACCGTACGGTATGGGAACATGGAGAGTGCGTGTGCAGAGGTGAATGGACATTGTGAGAGGGCCAGATTTGTGAATTCATCCAGCTGCACCGTACGGTATGAGAACATGGAGAGTGTGTGTGCAGAGGTGAATGGACATTGTGAGAAGGCCAGATTTGTGAATTCATCCAGCTGCACCGTACGGTATGGGAACATGGAGAGTGTGTGTGCAGAGGTGAATGGACATTGTGAGAAGGCCAGATTTGTAAATTAATCCAGCTGCACCGTACGGTATGGGAACATGGAGAGTGTGTGTGCAGAGGTGAATGGACATTGTGAGAAGGCCAGATTTGTGTAAATTCAATTCATCCAGCTGCAGGCCGTCCAGCTGGGTATGGGAACATGGAGAGTGTGTGTGCAGAGGTGAATGGACATTGTGAGAAGGCCAGATTTGTGAATTCATCCAGCTGCACCGTACGGTATGGGAACATGGAGAGTGCGTGTGCAGAGGTGAATGGACATTGTGAGAAGGCCAGATTTGTAAATTAATCCAGCTGCACCGTACGGTATGGGAACATGGAGAGTGCGTGTGCAGAGGTGAATGGACATTGTGAGAAGGCCAGATTTGTGAATCCAGCTGCACCGTACGGTATGAGAACATGGAGAGTGTGTGTGCAGAGGTGAATGGACATTGTGAGAAGGCCAGATTTGTAAATTCATCCAGCTGCACCGTACGGTATGAGAACATGGAGAGTGTGTGTGCAGAGGTGAATGGACATTGTGAGAAGGCCAGATTTGTGAATTCATCCAGCTGCACCGTACGTGAATGGACATTGTGAGAACAGATTTGTGAATTCATCCAGCTGCACCGTAGGGTATGGGAACATGGAGAGTGCGTGTGCAGAGGTGAATGGACATTGTGAGAAGGTCAGATTTGTAAATTAATCCAGCTGCACCGTACGGTATGGGAACATGGAGAGTGTGTGTGCAGAGGTGTGACAGAGGTGAATGGACATGTGTCATCCAGCTGCACGAGTTGTAAAGATCATTGTCCATTAATGCACTGCGTACCGTGGGAACATGGGAGTACATGGAGAGATGTGTAATCCAGACATTGTGAGAAGGCCAGATTTGTACCAATTCATCCAGCTGCACCGTACGGTATGGGAACATGGAGAGTGCGTGTGTAGAGGTGAATGGACATTGTGAGAAGGCCAGATTTGTGAATTCATCCAGCTGCACCGTACGGTATGAGAACATGGAGAGTGTGTGTGCAGAGGTGAATGGACATTGTGAGAAGGCCAGATTTGTGAATTCATCCAGCTGCACCGTACGGTATGAGAACATGGAGAGTGTGTGTGCAGAGGTGAATGGACATTGTGAGAAGGCCAGATTTGTAAATTCATCCAGCTGCACCGTACGGTATGAGAACATGGAAAGTGTGTGTGCAGAGGTGAATGGACATTGTGAGATGGCCAGATTTGTGAATTCATCCAGCTGCACCGTACGGTATGAGAACATGGAGAGTGTGTGTGCAGAGGTAAATGGACATTGTGAGAAGGCCAGATTTGTAAATTAATCCTGCTGCACCATACGGTATGGGAACATGGAGAGTGCGTGTGCAGAGGTGAATGGACATTGTGAGAAGGCCAGATTTGTAAATTCATCCAGCTGCACCGTACGGTATGAGAACATGGAGAGTGTGTGTGCAGAGGTGAATGAATGATAGTGGTTAGAGGACAAAGTCATTTCTTGAAACAGACAGGAAAAAACTGAGAGAAATGAAAGTGGAGATTAGAGGAAATGTGACAGCGATCAAGGGAGAGATTGTATTTACTTATTTATAAAATGTTTTAATAAGTGAGATTATACAGCATACAGTGAGATTTCCCTCATTTTAGAGTGTGTCCTGAGCCCTTTAACACAGCATCCTCACAATATAATATTAAAATAGTACAATATAATATAAATACACACAATATATATAAATGTAACATAGAACAGGTAGGAAATATATATTCAACCAAGACACGTGCATTCTGTTTTGAGGTATGTAGAGAGGGATCTCTTAAAGGACTTTAGGCTTGGGGAAGATTTTAAAGTGTGCGGGAGGTCGTTCCATAATTGCGGCGCTCTGTAGGAAAAGGAGGATCGGGCCGCTTACCTCTTTGAGGTAGACTAAATAAAGTGCTGGTACTGGATCAGAGCTTAAAGGAGGTGGGAACAGACAAGGAGAGCATTCTGCTCAGGTAGGGTGGGAGCTTCCCAGAAAAGCTCTTAAAAACAAGGCTGGAAAGATGAAGGGTGTGTCTGGATTCCAGCTTAGTTCTTTTAGCATGTCACAATGGTGGGTCCTGTAATTACATTGTAGCACAAAGCGGCAGAACGAGTTATACAATGTATTCAGTTTATTAAGGTGGGTTTGCGGTGCAGGTGCATATACTACATCCCCATAATTAATTATTGGCATTAGCATTCATTATGCAATCTACTTCCTTTACTGTAGGGTTTAGGCAGGATTTGTTTCTGTACAGGGCACCTAGTTTTGGATAAAGATATGATGAGCGTTTTTCAATGTTAAGGCCAAAAGATAGATTTGGGGTCTTGCAACATTCTAAGTATTTGAAAAGAATGGATTTTCTGATACACAGTTGTTGATTTTGTAATTTGTGTAATTTAGGTACTGCTCCAAAGATCATTGGGACAGTTTTGTCAGTATTTAGGAAGAGTTTTATTTTTTGCGATCCACTTTTCTACTTATTGCACTGGCCCTGACCTTCATCTACCTCCGTGTGTCTTAAAGGGGAACTAACCTGGAGTGTTATTATTGTATTAATTTATAAAATGTGTTACCAGGAAGGATACATTGAGATTTCTCTCATTTTCAAGTATGCCCTGGGGCCACTAACACTGCATCGTTACAATAGGATACAATATAATATTAAGAATACAAAGTGATCTTAATACACAGCACAAATATAACTTTTACACAGAACAGGTAAGAAAAGAACTATAATAAGCCATGATTACAGGCACCTTCTATACTGAGATATGTAGAGAGGATTTTAGGCTGCGGGTAGATTAATAAATGTCTTTTAGGCCAAGATAAATTAGGTCACAGATGTTGGGTGAGGGGCACATTGAGAGCACATGCCAGGATGGTGATCAGACAATGAAAGGTGTGTTAGAGAAGTTACAGACACCTGGGTATGTTGGAAAGGTGAGGCCGAGGTGTCACTGTTTAAGGTCCACATTCTATTAGATGATACAAATTATATCTTGTGTTTAAATTGAATTTATCGTGTAGACATCAAGGGAGAAAACTGTTAGTTAAATAGAAGCGAAAAGCAAATCTTTAGCAGAACATTACCCTATGTGTAAACTCCTGACCGACTTGGACTATCTTCATTTGTACTATGTTCATTACTTGTTTGTATTGAAAATATGATATTGTTATTTATGAATAAAAACATGATATTACAAGCAGAAATGCTTTTATCTGACTCCCCCTGGTGGTTTAATCTGGAATGTTCCCTGGTACAGCAAGGTTGGTAGAGATTTGTACCGTAGAATTAGAATTGACTTTTGATAATAGATGCCATTTGTTTAATTTCCGAGTACTGCTACTCTAATATATCTTTGTAGAAGCTAGCCCCTCTGTTTTCTTTTTGACACTTGTAATATAATGAATGTATCCCTATTTATTTATAGCTCCAGGATTTTTAAGGAAGCTATAGGGGGCAGTAGAGAGCGGCCCATTTCAGAATTCAGACTTGCAGGCTTGGAAGATGGGTTTATTGGCTCATTTTAACATTTAGAGACAGAAACGAACCTCCCTTTCCTCAGTGGATACAATTTGCAAAATAATATTTTCAGGTGGTATTTCATAAGGGATTTCTGAGTCTTTTATGTAAACATTTTATTCCAGTTTCTTCTAAATATAGCAATTATTTTTGTGGAGTTTCACCCACATATTGTGTGTGTGACGGACTGCCTGCCACCCCGACTGGGTTCCTCCGTGAAACGATGCTCCTAGTGCTCGCTAAGCACCATCAGCACCGCACTCAACACCATAACCACCACAAACACCACAAACCGCCGCAACTTGGTTGTGGTTTCGCTGACCTCCACCCACCCTGGACCCAAGACCAGGATCCAGCTTCCAGAGGGTGAACCTCTCCTAAATCCAGAGAGCAGGAACAGGAACAGCTCTTACAAGAGCTAGTGATTATACTCTGAGGAGTATAGTGATTATAGCAATCCCCAGAGTGTAGTTCTCCAATCCCTCAAACATGAGCCAAGACTTCATGAAGGGGTAAGAAGGTCTGTTTAATGGAAGGCAGCACTCACAATTTATACAATTCCTCAGGCCAGAGACACACCCCCTGGACCTGATGGAACACAGGCACACAAAGGATACAAACCAATCAAAACAATATAACAATGTCTGACACTCCCACATACACAGTAAATTCCATCCCTTCTATCCTGGAGATAATTGGCTTAAGTAACCGTAGTGAACTCAATTATCCCCAGGTACAGAAAATATCTCTGAGTTTACAACTGCAACAAAACACATTAAAATACATAACTTATATTCCATAGAACTAAACCCCCACATTTGACCTATACCCCAGATAGGGTGAATCTGAGTGCTCAATATATCCGAACAGCGCTCAGATCCCATGAACATAGTAAAATCGCCATGGGGTTCAAGTTTTGTGGGAGTCTCTTTGGACCGACCACAGCATGGCTTTCCTGCCCAAAAAAGTTCCACAGAATTTGGCTGTGCGGCTGGTCTATTTCCAATGTTAAATGCAGTTCAAATAGATGAACCGCAACCGTTCGTGCAAATGTCAATGTTAAAGTGACGTTCGAGTTGTCAAACGGTGTTCGACTCCAGTCGAAGTTCAGAGAAGGTAAAGTTTCAGCGGTGTTCATGCCGTTACGTGTCCGATTTGTGTTCCATGAACTCGATAACCAAACACCGCTAAACGCGGTCGACTGAATTAAAATGGCTGCCGCCACGTGTTCGTATTTCGAATGGCGGCCACTTCGACTACTTCGGCACTTCAGCTATATCCGAAGTGCCATTTCAAAGGTGCAGAACTGCTCCAATATAATTTAAAGGGGCAGACACAGTATTTTAAAATCCAATATGCCCAATTAAAGCTTTTAAAGGGCAATACATCCCAGGGGCCATAGTCACAGGCCAAGAGGCTGGCAAGCAAGCCTCTCTAAATCCCAGTGATGAAGGTTTGTCACAGTGTGTTGGTGGTGAATTTCACAAAACTGCTATTATTATACCACATCTGTGTTCTCAGGTATATAATTCCTCCATGAATTGTCAGTCGTGGGATCAGATTGTAGGCGGCTTTTTCGTTTTAATTTGATGATTAGCTGAACCCATGGGTGTTTTGATGTGGAATAGCCATAAATTCAGATGACCTTATCATGTCATACCATCACAAAAGCAGTCCTTGTAGGCTATTTTACATGCCATGTTTTACCCGCTAATAACATAATTATAATATAATATGGTTTACGCAATGTTTGCACATAGTTCACTTTGAAGGCCATTAAGGTTGATGTTTTCTGTTTCTTTAGTTTCCCAGTTATATTCAACTTCATGCTATTATTACTATTACTGGTATTTATATAGCGCCGGCACAGTCCGTAGTGCTTTACAATATTATCAAAGGGGGAGATTTAAAAATAAATGAGACAATTAGAAAAACTTACAGGAACAATAGGTTGAAGAGGACCCTGCTCAAACGAGCTTACAGTCTATAGGAGGTGGGCGTAAAACCCAACAGGACAGGAAATAGCAATCAAACAAGGTGGGGTGAAGTAGAGCTGGATTAGAGAGTAGAGTGCTGCCCTTTAGGAGAGAGCAAGAGACAGGTATGTGAGGTAGAGGTTACTCTGGGAGGCCATAAGCTTTTCTAAAGAGATGGATTTTGAGGCACTTCTTAAAGGATTGCAGATTAGCGGAGTGTCTGATGGGGTAGGCAGGCTATTCCAAAGGAACGGAGTCACCCATGAGAAGTCCTGCAAATGTGAGTTGGGTGCGAGCAGCGGACAGGAGGTGGTCATGGGCAGAGCGGAGAGACCGAGAACCTATGGATCTGTGAAGAGATATAAGAGGGGCTAGAATTGTTCAGTGCTTTATAGGTGTGGTTTAGTACTTTGAATAGACTCCTATAGGGTACAGGAAGCCAATGTAAGAACTGACAGAGGGGTGAGGTGTGAGAGAACCGAGCAGAGTGGAAAATCAGTCTGGCGGTAGCATTCATTACAGACTGTAGAGGGGCAATACAGCTTTTGGGAAGACCAATTAGGAGAGGGTTACAATAATCCATGCGAGAGATTACTAGAACATGGACAAGCTCCTTAGTAGCATCTTGCATAAGAAAGGGGGGGATGCGGATGTTTTTAAGGTGAAATCTACAGGATTTGGTAACAGACTGGATGTGAGGGTCATATGTGAGGCCAGAATCAAGTATAACGCCAAGACAGCGCGCTTGCAAGGATGGACTGATGTGGGTACCACTAACTTGAAGGGGGAGTAAAGGAGGAGCATTAGTATTAGGAGGAGGAAAGAAAAGAAGTTCAGTTTTAGAGAGATTGAGTTTCAAAAAGCGGGAGGACATCCAGTCAGAGATGGAAGAAAGGCAAGCAGTGAAACATTGGAGGACGGCAGGGGAGAGGTCCGGGGAGGAGAGTGTCATCAGGGTCATCAGCGTACAGATGGTATTGGAATCCAAATGAAGTAATAAGTTTGCCAAGAGAGGCAGTATAAGGAGAAAATACAAGGGGACCAAGTACAGAGCATTGGGAGACTCCAAGAGAGACACGACGAAGGGAGGAGGTATTACTAGAAAAGGAGATACTGAATGAGCGTTGGGAGCAGGCCCGGACTGGCCATCGGGCAAACTGAGCACATGCCCGGTGGGCCATGATGGCCATGGGCCGAGGCATGCAGGAAAGATCAAGAGATCTCTCCTGCCGGCCCACGCAAGGCAGCACCGGCCCAAGATGGAGTTCGATCCCATCATGGGCCGGAGGGGTGATCGGGCAGTGAGCCGGTCACCCTCCATGCATGCAGAGCAGCTTCCTTCTATCCCTCTCGTGAGCTCCGAGATTATCAGAGCGTTGCCATGGTAACCCACGGCAACGCTCTGAAAAATTGGTGCTCGCGAGAGGGAGAGAGACATGGTCTGTACCCTGTGGGGTTTACCTGTCACTGGACCACCAGGTATGTGAATGCTCCCTCTCCCCCCTGCAAAGTTAAAAGGGGAGAGTAAATGGAATAATTTTTGTTAAACTTTTTTTTTGTTTATTATTAAATTAATACGTTATGGCCATATCATCCACTATATACACCCCCAACTAAACATACAAACACACTACACACACACACACACCGCACCCCCTGCACTAACACACAAACACACTACACACACCGCAACCCCTGCACTAAAACACAAACACACTACACATACTGCACTAACACACAACACACTGCACCCCTGCACTAACACACAAATACACTGCTCTAACACACAAACACCCTGCACTAACACACTGCACCCCCTGCACTAACATACAAATACACTGCACTAACATACACAAACATACTACACACACAGCACTAACACACAACACAGTACACCCCCTGCACTAACACACAAACACACTACACACACTGCACCCCTGCACTCACACAAACATACTGCTCACCTGCACTAACGCTATACACACTACACCTCCTGCACTTACACACAAACACACTTCACACACTCTCTATACCCCATATTTACACACACTATACCCCCGGCACTCACATACACACATTCTATACCCCCTAAACATACACTACACTCCCTGCACTTTCATACGTTATGCCCCTTTAAACAAACACATTACACCCCCTGCATGCAAACACATTAATTTATATCCCCGATAAATACATATTCTGCACCCCCTGTACACACTACACCACCTATGCATACATTACCGCACCTATGCACATGTGCTCTACAGCTCCTATATGCATACACACACTAAAGCCCCTAGATACACTCACAAACACACAGTACAGCTCTTTACATGCACACACTACATCCCCTAGGCCCACACACTCCACAGGCCCTATATAAATACACACACAGACACACAAACACACACACATACTTTACAACCCAGAAACACACACACTACAGCCCGGAGCCACATGCAGTACGCCACAAACAGACCCCTTTACAAACAATACAACACAAATAGTCTGTTCTACACACATGCAATCTCTAAACATATACAACAGCACAGGGAACATCCCCACACATGCACAACACCTTAACAGCCCTGTTCCTGTTTTGATCTCTGGTATCCCACTATTGAGGACACCAGAGACAAATCGCCATCAAACGCAGTGCATGCTTACATTGCACAAACTATCACCCCCCCCACCACCACCACCCTCCCCCAAAAAAACCTTACTTCACCCAAGAGCACTGGATGCTCTGGAGGAGCGTGACATTAGCATACTCATTTGGTGGGGGGGAAGGGGTGTGCATATCAATGGTGGTGACATGACATGCCCCCTTTCTGACCCCGCCCCTAATAGTGGGCTGCTCTGCCTTTAATTGCCCGGGCTGAATTTTTGTCCCAGTCCGGCCCTGGTTGGGAGAGATAGGAGGAAATCCAAGAGAGAACTGTGTCACAAAGACCGAGTGATCGAAGAGTTTGGAGAAGGAGAACAAGGTCAACAGTGTCGAAGGCAACAGAGAGGTCACAAGCCTCTGCTATTGTGTAAATAGTTTATACTAAGTGACCCATAGGTTGAGGAGGCGGTGGAGGAGGAGGATGAGGTAGCCAACACTGTTATTTATGTTTTTTTTTTTTTTAATTGTGGTAGCCCACAAAATATTGGGACATACAACAAAATAAACATTTGCGCCCTGCGGTGCATTTCTTGCAGTCCTGATGCATGGAGAAATGCTCAACTCCTGATGCATGCAGAAAAGGCCCTCACAAGCCTCTACTTTTGTGTACATAGTTTATACTAAGTGACCCATAGGTTGAGGAGGCGGTGACCGTGGCGGTGGAGGAGGAGGATGAGGTAGCCAACACTGTTTCTATGTATATATATATATATGTATTAATTGGGTTAGCCCCCAAAATATTGTGACATATAAAAAAAGACAACTCTGTTCCGCAGAGTAGCTGTTGACATTATAGTTGCGCAGGAACTTTGTTGACTCTAGAGAACCTCGGGCAAATTGCACATCCCCGTGGCGGCGACTTTGCATGCGGATGTCATCTGTATCAACTTTCCATGCTAGTTTCTGCGCCTACCATGGTGACCACGGGTAACGGGGAATCAGGGTTCCATTCCATACAGGTACCCTGAGAAACGGCTACCACATGCAAGGAAGGCAGCAGGCGCGCAAATAAGCCACTCCCGACGCAGGAAGGTAGTGAGGACAAATAACAATACAGGACTATTTAGAGGCCCTGTAATTGTAATGAGTCCACTTGAAATCCTTTAACTCTGATCAACTGGAGGGAAGTCTGGTGCAGAGCCACTGACCCATGCGTGCTGCAGCTGAAACTCCACTATCGCCTGCTGCCAGGGCCGCCATCAGGGCATGACAACCATGACAATTGTCACGGGCCCGGCGGCCCTGGGGGGCCCGGCCGCCCGGGCCCCATGTGGATCAGCGGAACTGCCGCTGGTGCATCTGCACTGGGGCCCACACGCTGATGGGGCCCATCAGGTGGCCCAATCATTTAGGATCCTCGGGCAAATTGCACATCCCCGTGGCGGCGACTTTGCATGCGGATGTCATCTGTATCAACTTTCCATGCTAGTTTCTGCGCCTACCATGGTGACCACAGGTAACGGGGAATCAGGGTTCCATTCCATACAGGTACCCTGAGAAACGGCTACCACATGCAAGGAAGGCAGCAGGCGCGCAAATAAGCCACTCCCGACGCGGGAAGGTAGTGAGGACAAATAACAATACAGGACTATTTAGAGGCCCTGTAATTGTAATGAGTCCACTTGAAATCCTTTAACTCTGATCAACTGGAGGGAAGTCTGGTGCAGAGCCACCGACCCGTGCGTGCTGCAGCTGAAACTCCACTATCGCCTGCTGCCAGGGCCGCCATCAGGGCATGACATCTGCCCGGGCCCCACGTGGATCAGCGGAACTGCCGCTGGTGCATCTGCACTGGGGCCCACACGCTGATGGGGCCCATCAGGTGGCCCAATCATTTAGGGTCACCCAATGGGCCCTATTATCTTAAGGGGCCCGATCAGCATCGTAATAGCGTAACCGGGCCCCTTTAAAAAAAAATTTTTTTTAAATGCAGCCGAAAGCAAGTGCTGCTGGGAGGAAGTGACGTCCGGTCACTTCCTCCCACTTTACTCCGCGCGGGAAGGAGGGCACCTGAGGAGAGGCAGCCGATGCCCATTATCCCCAGCCACCCTCCTGCGACGAAATGGTAAGGAAGAGAGGAGGGTGGCTGGGGATGAGGTGTATGTATGCCAGTGTGTGTGTGTGTGTATGTATGCCAGTGTATGTATGTGTGTGTATGCCAGTGTGTGTATGCCAGTGTATGTGTGTATGTATGCCAGTGTGTGTGTATGCCAGTGTATGTATGCCAGTGTGTGTATGTATGCCAGTGTGTGTGTATGCCAGTGTATGTATGCCAGTGTATGCCAGTGTGTGTGTATGCCAGTGTATGTGTGCCATTGCATGTGTGCCAGTGTGTGTATGAATGCCAGTGTGTGTATGTATGCCAGTGTATGTATGCCAGTGTGTGTATGTATGCCAGTGTGTATGTGTATGCCAGTGTATGTATGCCAGTGTATGCCAGTGTGTGTGTATGCCAGTGTATGTGTGCCAGTGTACGTATGTATGTATGCCAGTGTATGTGTGCCAGTGTATGTGTGCCAGTGTATGTGTGTATGCCAGTGTATGTATGCCAGTGTATGCATGTATGTATGCCAGTGTATGCGTGTATGTATGCCAGTGTGTGTCTGTATGTATGCATGCCTGTGTGTGTCTGTATGCCTGTCAGTATGTATGTATATATCAGTATGCAGTATGTGTATGTATATGTATGTTTGTCAGTATGTATGTCTGCATGTATATGTGTGTGTGTGTGTCAGTATCTCCCTATGCATGTGTGTATGTCTGTTTCAGTATTTGTATCTGTTAGTGTGTGTGTATTCCTGTGGGCGGGATTTGGAGTCGGGCTTGAAGGGGGGCCCAGACCTTGAGCTGTGTTAGGGGCCCCAAAATTTCTGATGGCGGCCCTGCCTGCTGCTGCTCGCGCAGTCTCATGAGGCGGTGAGCGGGAAGGCCGAAGTTACGCTGCAGCGCAGACAGGTGAGCAGCAGCAGGGTGACAACGCCAAAAGCGCGCACAGCCACTACAGTGAATGTCACATCCTGTTCCAAGTTGCGGATCAGTCTGGTGATGGCTTCTGGTATCAAGTACTCTTTTTACTGAAGCTGCATCAGGGTCCTGGTATGTGGCCGTACAAACGCTGGTGCTCAACACCATGGGGCGTGCGGTTACCCTGCACCATACCCTGATAATCCATTCAACACTGTGACTCCTAACGTCAACATCAGGCATACTGGGTCCCTGTCGTCCGACCGCCACCCAGATAGTGTCTGGGTCCTGGTCACCGGACTGCCCACCTCACTGTGAAACTACGAATGGATCGTTAAATCTGGTACGAACCCGAACTTTGCAGTTCGGGTTCACTCAAGTCTATTATGGATCCTTTGATCGCTACATGTATTACTTGGATAACTGATAATTCTTGAGCTAATACATGCCGACGCGCGCTAGGGGAGCTAATACATGCCAACTAGCACCCTTTTGCACCATGCTCCCTCTTATGCTGTGCTGGTGCCTCTGTGCGACCAGCGCCTCTTCCTCCAAACTGCACACGTCACTCGCATGAACTTGATTCCATGTGGGGTCTAGGACCTCATCATCCTCCACATCATCTATCACCCACTCCTCAACCCTGCCCTCCTTGCCGGTATGCACACTGCAGAAAGCCACAGCAGTTGGCACCTGTGTTTTTCCAGCATGTAAAGTCTGCAAAGGACATATGGAAATTGTTTTAGAATTTCCTCCAGGCAACAGTTTTCCGTATAAACTGACCTCTTAGTTTGACTTGTGAGGGTATTGCCCCAGAATTACAATATTGTTGAAGTACCTCTTAGCTATTGATCACTGGTTTAAATATAGCAGCTTGTTATCTGGTAGTTTCTAGTGTAGAAAATATCAATCTGTTTTCTATCGTTTAGATCTGTGTAACAAGTATTTGAGGTGTGAAACAATATTACAAGTGACCGATGTAGTAAATTCGAATCAAAGTTACGCTTCGACTTGACTCTCAGATATGAAGTGAATACCCCAAATATACTATTTAGCACCAAAATAAAAAAAATTACTTTTTAAAACTCCAATGTAAGCAGCAGATTAGCAGCAAAACAATTAGAATGTTTACCACTGCGCTGTAAGCGCACTATTTGACGCTTCTATTTGACTCTCAAATATGAAGTGCACCGCAGGCCCCAAAATTTACTATTTAGCAGATTAGCAGCAAAACAATTAGAAAAAAATTTAAGTTTTAAACTGAAATGTGACAGCAGTATTTGATGCTTCTATTTGACTCTCAGATATGAAGTACACCGCTGGCCCCAAATGTACTATTTAGCAGATTAGCAGAAAAAACTATTAGAATTTTTACAACTGCGCTGTAAGCACACTATTAGACTCTTCTATTTGACTCTCAGATATGAAGAGCAGGCCACAAAATGTACTATTTAGCAGATTAGCACCCAGAAAATAAGAATATTTACCACTGCCCTGTAAGAACACTATTAGATGCTTCTATTTGACTCTCAGATATGAAGTGCACACCACTAAAATACTATTTAGCAGCTTAGGACCCAAAATATTTTAAGTTTTAAAACTGAAATGTGACAGCAGCATTTGACGCTTCTATTTCACTCTCAGATATGAAGTGCACCCCACTAATGTACTTTTTAGCACCCAAAAAATGTTAAGTTTTAAAACTGCAATGTGACAGCAGTATTTGACGATTCTATTTGACTCTCAGATATGAAGTGCCCCCCACTAATGTACTATCCCACTAATGTACTATTTAGCACCAAAAAAAATTACTTTTTAAAATCCCAATGTAACCGCGGTATTTGAAGCTTCTATTTGACTCTCAGATATGAAGTGCACTAGTTTGCAGAATTCTTTCCTAAGCTGTCCCTATCAGCGGCAGCATCCTCTCCCTACACTAATAAGACCTCATGTGAGTGCGGCGCTACGCGACTCCAGCTTATATACAGAGGCTGGGTCACATGCTGCACTGGCCAATCACAGCCATGCCATTAGTAGGCATGGCTGTGATGGATTCTAAGGGCACACAAGTCAAATGCTTGTTGATTGGCTGCCCTGCAACCTTTCAAAACGCGCCATTAAATCGCCGAACACCGAACTCCAACCCGAACATACAGTGATATGTCCGTGTTCGGGTCCGGGGTCCAAAAAACCTAATGTTCGGTACGAACCCGAACTTTACAGTCCACCTTCGCTCAACTCTACCTTACAGAAAGCATTTACCAGCTGCCATTAAGGTAATTAGTGAATGATGTTCCCTATATTTTGACTGTTAAACACATCCAATAACATTTAGACTGTACATATAGCTTGCTTCTGGACATACTGCACTTTCTCTGTTATTGCAAAAAAAACTCCCAGACTTGAAGCTAATCTGAACAAGGTCCATTATAGCTCGTGTTGTAGAATTGGAGGCAAACATACTGTGCTGCCATCTAGTGGTAAAAGTGTAAATAGACTAAATTTACTTTACAACGAATGTGAAAAATTCTTCTTATTATTATTTATAAAATGACAACAAATTATACAGCACTGTGCAATGGGTGGACTAACAGACAAGTATTTGTAACCAAACATATATTAGAACATACTGAATAGCAATACAAATACATTCAGGAACTACAGTCTTTAAAAACAGGTCAGATGGACCGAATGAATTCTATACTTTTAGAAATAGTCTCTTAAATGTTCTTTTTTATTTTTTTATTTTTTTGTGTGTGTGTTTTCCTCTGTCTCAACCTAATAGATTGATTTGATGTCTAATTACTGTTTTAAAAATTATATTTTAGACGGTTAACATATCTTTGTGTTCTTTTCTGGTATTGGAATTAGATTTATCTCAAAGTAAGAAGAAAAGAATGTTTGAAGATTTAAAAGGAAAAGGAGACCTCTAGAAATCATCTAACCATTAAATGTAAAGAGATACAGTGAAAATGGAAAAACGAGGAGTATGGAAGCAAAGATGATCAGAGAGAAAATGTCAGACAATGAATAGCAGATTTACTGCAGCAAGGAAGACAGTTTGAAATAAGAATAATATGAAGTGAACAAATAGAATACAAATATATGGGAAAGTCTTGAAACATGGGACTTTGCACCCACATAGCTGTTGGGATTGTCTTTTTCTGGGGTCTTTTAGTTTTATGCCAAACCCATCGTGCGCGACGCCCTCCGAGGTGGAAGTGTCCTACATCCTGCAATTGTTCCAGTGATAATGTCCTATGTGATGGTGTCCCCTCCATACCAAGCAGCTACTCCTCGGACATCATCTCAGTGTAAGAGTTCCTAAGGCAACTGACCGCCACTTCTGACTATAATCTGAGAGACGCTTTATTGTAAGGTATATCCCAGGTATCCAGGCTCATCTGACGTCCTACACCTGAATGTACTCTATTGCCCTGAACATCCCCCTGTCAGTCCAAATACATGATTACCTACCTAAGAGTCCACATGCCTCATTACCCATGTGAGGACCTATAAACATGAATGTACCTCAATTTCCTGAATGGCCACCAGACAACAATACCTACCTAATAAAATCTATATACTTGAATATCCACCTGACAGTTAATATCCATGAATGCCTACCTGCAAGTACTTAAGCCTGACTGTACACTTGCCTGCCAATGTGTGCATCCATAGGCCTGAATGTCTATCTAACATTAATTTAGGTTAATGCCCACCTAAAAACCCATACAACTTAATGTCCATTGGATAGTTTCTAAATACACATACCTGCCTGACAATCCAAAAGTCTGTAATCCCAAATGATGCAAGCCGAGTTATAAGCCATACCCCGACATGTTCTAAGCCATACATTGCCATGTTATAAGACATACCCCTGAATGTTTATGTTATAAGCCATACCCCTGAATGTCTGTTATAAGCCATCCCCCGCCAAGTTCTTAGCCATACCCCTCCATGTTATAAGCCATACCCCACCATGTTATACGCCATACCCCTGAATGTCTATGTTATAAGCCATACCCCACAATGTTATAAGCCATATCCCTCCATGTTATAAGCCATACTCTGCCATGTTATAAGACATACTATGCCATGTTATAAGCCATACCCCTCCATGTTATAAGCCATACCCCTGAATGTTATAAGACATACTCCGCCGTGTTACAAGCCATCCCCCGCCATGTTATAAGCCATATCCTGCCATGTTATAAGCCATCCCCCGCCATGTTCTAAACCATACCTCGCCATGCTATAAGCCATATTCCGACATGTTATAAGCCATCTCCGCCATGTTCTAAGCTATACCCCGCCATGTTATAAGCATCCCCCGCCATGTTATATGCCATACCCAGCCATGTTATACGCCATACCCCTGAATGTCTATGTTATAAGTCATACTCTGCCATGTTATAAGTCATACCCCACCATGTTATAAGCCATACTCCGCCATGTTATAAGCCATACACCGCCATGTTATAAGCCATCCCCCGCCATGTTATAAGCCATACCCTGCCATATTATACGCCATACCCCTGAATGTCTATGTTATAAGTCATACTCTGCCATGTTATAAGTCATACCCCACCATGTTATAAGCCATCCCCCGCCATGTTATAAGCCATACCCTGCCATATTATACGCCATACCCCTGAATGTCTATGTTATAAGCCATACCCTGCCATGTGATACGCCATACCCCTGAATGTCTATGTTATAAGTCATACCCCACCATGTTATAAGCTATACCCCACCATGTTATAAGCTATACCCCGTCATGTTATAACCCATACCCTGCCATGTTATCAGCCATCCCCCGCCCTGTTATACTCCATACCCCACCATGTTATACGCCATACCCAGCCATGTTATAAGCTATAGCCCACCATATTATAAGCCATACCCCGCCATGTTATAAGCCATACCCAGCCATGTTATAAGCCATATCTCCCATGTTATAAGCCATACCCCACCATGTTATAAGCCATACCCAGCCATGTTATAAGCCATATCTCCCATGTTATAAGCCATACCCCACCATGTTATAAGCCATACCCAGCCATGTTATAAGCCATACCCCACCATGTTATAAGCCATCCCCCGCCATCTTATAAGCCATATCCCACAATGTTATAAGCCATACCCAGCCATGTTACAAGCCATACTCTGCCATGTCATATTGATTGGCCTTGTGAATGCCAATAAAACCTTCACACGTAAGCCATGACAGAGTCTTTGTTGATTAGTTTTAAGCTGCCTTAATAAAATGCTGGTGATTCATAATAAATGAATGTTGTTAATGGCTGCACATACCCCTGGCCCCTGGTGCACAGAATAGATTATCTCTGTCTATCACACAGTGTTAAACATGGACAGATTGTGCCTGAATTTCACCATGAGACATGTAACTGGAAATCTCCGAGCATGTAACTGGCCACATTGTACACAGAAATTATACCAATTATATCAGTGTATACCAATTATACCAATCATACCAATTATACCAGTTTATATCAATTATACCAGTTTATATCAATTATACCAATCATATCAGTCTTTATACCTGTTTATACCAATTATACCAGTGTATACCAGTGTATACCAATTATACCAGTGTATATCAGTGTATACCAATTATACTAGTTTAGCAGTTGCTTTAGCATCAGCTCCTGTAAAAGTAATTATATATTAAAGCTGTACCCTCACATAGATTATACAATGGCTCACACTAAACCAACCCTTTGTATCATGGACGTTCAGATATATCGTCTTTCTGGAACATTTTATTTATTTTATTCATAGTGATAGAAGGAGAGTTTGATTATCTTTTACTGGCCTGTCTTATAATGCATTCCTCATCCCTCCGGTACAGAACAAATCATGTGACACAGTAACAAATGAATGATTCATTCACACGCTGAACAATTTGTCAAGAGAATCTGTGAAATAAATCTTCCAATAATTTCCCAAGATGACAGGATTGATTTATTGTCACTGCTGGCAGACACATTGTCACCTTTGCTCTGCCATTGCACGTTACAGTCCTTTCCTTGACATAAGAGCAGATGAACGAGAGGACGGGCATTATACAAACACAATCATTTGACAAATTGCAGATCAAAAGCTTCTCATTCATTGATGAAAGGATGGTTGTTGTCTTCTCCCGCACCGCCACCTAGTTTAAAACATAATAGAATAGAATGGACATTACGTTCCTTCCAGCCAAGGCATTGGATGAAGAGTATGATGTAACATGATGTATAAAATAATATCTAATGCAATATGCAGCCTGCTACTTTCAACTGGACATTATAGTCTATTGCAAACTACTCAGTGTCTGCTCTGGGCATTCGCCAACCATGGAGACCCTACACAAAACGTGTTACTGGTCCCCCTAGCCCAAATCAGTATTGAACTGCCTCCTGTTTTCTAGAGCCTTCTACTATAGCCCTGATGGATTCTTGTCCTACTTCCCCTTGCAGAAGATAGATAGATAGATAGATAGATAGATAGATAGATAGATAGACAGAGTATAGATAGAGTATAGATAGATAGATAGATAGACAGACATATGATGGATAGATAGATAGATAGATACATAGATAGACAGATAGATAGATACATAGATAGATAGATACATAGATAGACAGACAGATAGATAGATAGATAGATAGATAGATACATAGATAGACATATGATGGATAGATAGATAGATAGATAGATAGAGTGTAGATAGAGTATAGATAGATAGATAGATAGATAGATAGATAGATATATAGAGTGTAGATAGAGTATAAATAGATAGATAGATAGACAGACATATGATGGATAGATAGATAGATAATAGATAGATACTGTATAGATCGATAATAGATAGATATAGAATAGATAGATAGATAGATAAAGTGTACGTCCTCCCCACATTTTGAGGTTTTCACTATCTTCTTCACCTGTGTAGAGTCTTGTCCAACATCCTCCCCCCTCGTAGAGTCTTGTCCTACATCCTCCCCCCTCATAGAGTCTTGCATTTCCTCTTGCCCCCTTTCATCCCCCATATAGACTGAATTAAATAATTTCTTTACCATCTTCCCCTTGTAGATCCTTTCCATTTTTTTATATTTTGCTGCCTCCTGCCACCTTGATCATTTTTTATTTTATTATCTCCTGCCCCTTTTCATTTACAATTACTTGTATGTTTTCCAGAAATGCTTTAAAAAGGAATTCAAACAACATGGCCTTGATTTAATATTTTTGGATACGCTTTTCATATAATTTTATATTTTTGGATAAACATTTAAAATGATTTAATATTTTCAAATATATTTAATACTTAGATTTTTTTTATATATTGGTATATTTTATATAATACATTTCTTATATTTTATAAAAAAATAAAAAAATTTAAAATGTATCAAAAAATATTTAAAAAATGTATCAAAAAATATTTAAAAAGCTTATTCTAAAATAGTAAATTAAGGCCACAGTTGGAGTAAATCTCAGAGGTTGAACGTTAATTTAAAAATCATCTAAATATCTTAAATAAAAACCTCAAATTGGAACATTATTTGGTTCTGCTGTCTGTCAGTGATGTCATTATGTCAGAAAGCCGCAAAGATAAAATGATAATGTGTTAATAAGTAATTTATGTCTTCCACAGATCTTTTAGAAGATGTGTCTTTACCCATATCCCACCTGGGAGTTTCGCTCCTTCCCAAACCTTGCAGATTCTGTAAGAACTTGTGTTTTAAAATAATATTTAAACCTACGGAGTACAGAAAGTTGCCGATTGCCTTTTTTGTTCCAGTCTGGCTTTATCCGTTAATATATATTAAAATATAATAAATTATAATATCTGATTGACCGTAATTTGCTTTTTAATGTATTTTTTTTAGTAAATAAGTCCTTTGAAATATAGTAAGGTCTATTTTGGTAGCTTAAACTCTGATTTAATATTTTTGGATAACTTTTTCCAAATAGTTCATTTTTGGGATAAATGTTTAAAATGATTTAACATTTTGAAAAATATTTTGATATATATATATATATGACATATATAACTTATACCTTATCCAAAATAAAATATTAATGTTCTCCTGTGTATGTTATAATACCTACAGTGAATGAAAACAATTAAAGTGGCTGTATTTAGGCCACAATATCTACATTGTTCAATTATCATAAATGCTACATTTGGCTATTCTACTAACTCTGTTAAGTGAATAAGGCAATGCAGCTTTCCAATAATATAGGATTACTTATACAAATATATCACTGCTACCAAAATAGTTTCTTATTTTGCTGGGTGTGTAGTATTGAGCAATCAACTGAATCTGTCATTTTTTACATTTAAATATCATACTTTTTGCATTCCAGGAATTTTAATAGTTTGTTGTGTATGATTGAAGTTTTATAACATTTTGAAAAAAAATTTTTGTGATCTTTTAGATATTCATTTGTTTTGTCTTTTTGTGTGTGTCTTTTCTTTATATTTCCATATAACAATATATATTCTCTTCATATCAGGATAAAAGCCGGTTTATAAAGGAAGTTTATTCACAGACAAATATTTTCTTCTTTCCGATGGTTTACGAAATTGTAGAATGTTTAAGTGTGGGTTTAGCACAACTGATTATTTAATGTTAAAGTGTTACTCCTACCTCCACGACCATTTCAGCTCATTGAAGTCTGTGTTTCAGCTTGACGCATTGCACATACAGAGATATCTTCATTTTTGTGCTGGGAGCTAGCTGCATCCCCAGCTCATGTGACTTGGGCCCGGAACGCTGCCTTATGTCAATTCTGTGCATATTTTACATCTGTCGTCAGGACAAGCTGCCTGTAATATAAAGCCCTCCCCTCCTCCCTAACATTTTAAAGAAACTGGAATAATCCTTTAATAATTCTGATTATTAGTAGGATTTCATATTGATTTGAAAGTAACGACAGTGTTATAAGCACATATTGTCATCTCTTGATATCTGTGCAATATTTCATGTATTTCTGACATATCTACGATTTATTCATAGATTATTTACAACAAGTACCTTTGATACAATTGCTGATGACGCATTTCTAGGACTCAAACACTTGGAATATTTGTAAGTCATGGAACTTGGATTCACAAACCAAATTTATGTATTATGCAATTATTAAGTAAGAAAGTGTTACTTTTGGGATTTCTCACTTTTTCATGTAAGTCCTAGGATTTTCAAACAATGCATCTTGTTAAAGTAGAAAATGATTCCAGTTCATCAGAATTATGTAACATGATCTGAGAGAAGATTCCACAACAGAATATTACAAGGCCGAAGGACCTTGATTTGTGGAATATTTGTTAATTTTAATATTGAATTTTGTTGAATATAGTGGTTTATCTGTAAATGTCTTTGCTGAGAGTACAGTAGATAGATAGATAGATAGATAGATAGATAGAGTGTAGATAGAGGATATATAGATAAATAGATAGATAGATAGATAGATAGATAGATAGATAGATAGATAGATAGATAGATAAATAGATAGATAGATAGATAGATAGAGTGTAGATAGAGGATATATAGATAAATAGATAGATAGATAGATAGATAGATAGATAGATAAATAGATTGATAGATAGATAGATAGTGTATAGATATATAGATAGATAGATAAATAGATAGATAGATAGATAGATAGATAGATAGATAGATATATGATGGATAGATAGATAGATAGATAGAGGGTAGATAGATAGATATATGATGGATAGATAGATAGATAGATAATAGATAGATACTGTATAGATAGATAGATAGAGAGTAGCTAGATAGATAGATAGATAGATAGATAGATCGATAGACAGATAGTGTATAGATCAATAGTTAAATAGATAGACAGATAGATAGATAGAGAGACAGACAGACAGACAGATATATAGATAGATAGATAGATAAATGATAGATAGATAGATAGATAAATGATAGATAGATAGATAGATAGATAGATAGATAAATAGATAGATAGATAGATAGACAGATAGATAGACAGACAGATAGATAGATAGTTAAATAGATAGACAGATAGATAGATAGACAGACAGACAGATATATAGATAGATAGATAGATAGATAAATGATAGATAGATAGATAAATGATAGATAGATAGATAGATAGACAGAAAGATAAAGCACCGTGCTTACAGCAGCAGTAGCTTAGTATCCAACAGCTTAAAATACATAGTAAAAACAAAGAGAACGTTACCTGCGCTCTGGCCTAAATCCCCATGTACATTTAAACAAAATGGAGGCTCTTTAGTTTTATTCCAATGGCCATTTGAATATGTAAGCTCACCTGCCACGTCAAGGCAAGTACCCCTTCCTGTCTTACTGGAGATTCTTGGCTGATAGCGGCATATCTAATGGATAGTGTAGGACTCGCCTATTGAGATTATAAACAGGTCTAACATTGCTTCTGATTTTCATCAGGTTTATTGAAAATAACAAAATCCGATCGATTTCTGGGAATGCGTTCCGAGGTTTGAAATCACTTGTCCATCTGTGAGTACACCGGTGGGACCAAAAATATTTTTATAACATTTAAAGTGGGACATTAGAAGCTTGCATTAAATCCTTGTTGATGTACTGTGTGCTTTAGAATATACAATAATAAATTCTGTACAAAACATGTTCGAAGGCTACAATAATTTACAGGTTTAGGCAACAAAAATAGCATGAAAAATAATAATATGATGAAACATTGTTTGCTTTTTGTTATGAACAATGCCCTGACTTGTGTTCTGTCTCTCATTTCTGCAGGAGCCTGTCCAATAATCATCTGAAGTCTCTCCCACAAGGCTTGTTTCTGAACCTGCCGGCTGTCAAACACATGTACGTTACCAATACAAATATATCATACATTAGTTGTACGCAGGGCTACGACTGAAACTAACACTAATGAGGAGTTTTTCCATGTTGGCCACCAGCACGAGCCAATGGACATGTCAACATAACTCTATCCCAAGACTTTGAAAAGCAAGTGCATAGATTTGGTTCCCAATGGATTTTTGTGACAGATCCCAGTTTGATAGGAGCCTTATTTCCAAATGGCTTTAGTTCAATATATCGAACTTAGCAAATTGTGACCCACTTAATGAGGGGTAACTGGGCATAGGATGTTGTCTGCATCTGGATACGTTATTTGTTAATTTATATATTTTTGAAGTGGCACATGGACAGTGAAATCCAATTAAATTAATATTTTAAGCACAATTCTTTAGCCATAAAGAAATTAGAGATTAGCTACAGACCCCAAGATGGTAAGTGGTTTGTAAAATGAGATATATGGGGAGGAAAGGATGATCCAACAGATATGGTGAAGGTAGAAATTAGTGGAACAGGATCATGACAATGCATGGAGTTGGACTAAATTAGACTTGTGTGCGGTGGACATATTTGGTTCGGCCGAATCACTTAAAAAAACAAAACGAGTCATCCATGTGGAAGTTGAGTTTGTATGAATATTGCCCATAAAACATATTCAGAGAAACTATTCAGACAAACCAAAAGGGCACAAACATGGGTCAATCATCTTTTTTTTCCATCAATCATCTCAGCATTTTGGTGTCACGGTCAAGAACTCTGAATCCTGAATTAAACTAACCTGCTTGTCTGTTGTGTGAGTCATTTGTTCGTTTATACATCCATATGGCATGTCAGTGATGCAGAATATCTCTGGTGATGTGTAATTATGTGTAATTCATTATTCTGCAGTGATTTACGTGGGAACAGTTTTCATTGTGACTGTCAAATCAAATGGCTGGTGCAGTGGATGAACGGGAATGGGAAGAACGTGGCCGTGTGGCCTCCTTTGCCATGTGCTGAGTCTTCAAAGCTTGGCGGACGCAACCTTACTGACCTAACAGTAAATGATTTCTACTGTGTGGCCAGCAGTAAGTCATCAGAAACCGTATAGCTTCCTACAGTGGTTAAACTATCTAACACTATATCATTCAACAGTAAATATGCAAACACAAAAAAACTTTAAAATTTACATGAAATGGACCGAGAACAATGACCATTTCAAGGCTAACCCTTATCCAAAAATGTCTTAAAAAAAAAGGAAAGAACATCTGTTTTTTTTCAATAAATTGACATTGCAACTAATAATTCTTGTTTTATTGTTAGCAAATTTAATAATTATGTAACAACATATAAAAAATGGCTGACTATGAGTTATTACCCTGCAACATACTGAATACAAACCAACCAACAGTGACCTCCTTCAGTGTCAGTGCTAGGTTTGTCTGTATGTACAGAGTTAATCAGAAACATAACCCATTAACAGCACATATGATTATATTGGATTGGCATGGAGCTATTTTGGATGTCTTTGATTTTTCTAGATATCATCCAGAGGTGGACCTTCAAGCTACCGTCATTGTCTGTCCAATCCTTCCAATATCTCTCTGATCAATATGTTGTGATCACTCATCCCTTTGAAGGACGTTGCACCTTCATGGAGTGGGACCACGTGGCTTATGTCTTTAGACAGTATAACAGCATCAAAGGTGAGTTTCAAGTTTGGTTTTACAATGAGGATGTCACAACTCTTAAAAACCTCTACTGGCTCCGGCTATATTTAGGTGAAATTATCTGACTGTCTGACTTTTATTAATTCAGAAATCAAGAAAAGTGTGGACTATTTTAGAAACTAGTAGTTTTTTAAGAAACTCTGAAGATATTGTTACCCTATAACCTCAAGAAAACTTAAAAAGAAAGACCATCGATATAATTATGGTGCTGAAAGCTTCTGGCCTACAGAATTGTCTAACTATTGAATGTCATGCAATATGCTGATCCAATTATTTTCTTTACAAAGACAACAATGTACCCATATTCTCCAATGGACTACCTGTAGCAAAGAAGAAAGCACAGGTATTCAAGTAAATAGCAGACATGTTGTCAAATCAAACTGCATTCTGCTGGATACCATGGTTAAATAGTCTCTCCTTAATAAGACTATCCTTATTGACAAGTTTTCTTTTAGTTATAATCGTAGGAATTCAACAGCAGAGGATTTGTCTAGTGACTGCATAGAATATTCAATAACTATTGTTCATACAGCACGACACACATACTGTACATAGTGTTAAACATTTTCAGATGAAAACTTGGTTTGATCATTTTTATGACTCATGTCTTCTCCATACAGGTGTTTCTATTGTTTCCTGCATGCCTTTAGTTATTGGGGATCAGCTCTTTGTTGTTGTGGCTCAGTTAATTGGAGGCTCATCTATCTATCGTTGGGACCCAAACCCTGGAGCCATCTCTTCATTCCGTCTCTTCCAGAAGCTGCCTGATACCCGTAAGCCCAATGATGTGGAATATTTTAGATCAGGAGAAGAACACTACTTTATAATTGCTGATAGTGCTAAATCTGGAGCCAGTACTATATACAGATGGGATGGGCGTGGGTTCTACACTCACCAGAAGCTGCCTCATTGGTATCGTGACACTGATGCTGAACCCTTGCTCCTCTCAGGATCCACACATCTTATTATGAGCAGTGGCTCCCAGAGGCCTCTTGTATATCGGTTTGAAGACAAACATCTCAGACGCCTCACTGATATCCCTGAAGCTTGGGATGTGTACGCGGTGAAGCATTTCACCGATCCAGAAGATGGTGTCTTTGCCTGTTTGGTGAGTTATATTGGTGAATCGTCCCTAGTTCGCTGGGATGGATCAATGTTTCGTCAACTCCAGCAACTGCCCTCTAGAGGATCCCATGTTTTTCAACCTCTGATGCTGGGCAACAAATGGCACACTTTTCTGGGGCACGACTTTGGTTATGCATATGTATACCAGCTGGAGAAATGGAAGCACTGGGAGGTTGAGGAAGTGAGTGAAGGAGAAGGACTGAAAGGGCCATTAGTGCAGTTTCAGGAGCTCCGTGTCTTGGCGGCTCGATCTTTTGCCACTGTACAAGTGAGAGGCAGGCAGTTTGTCTTTGTGGCAAGTTTTGGAGGGGATACAATGGTATATGAATATGTGGAATATGAAAACAATGTATAATTATGTCAAGTTTGGAAGTAGGTTATGACACCTGTCTGCTCTTGAAATTATTAAACACCATGTATCCACATAAACCAAACTGAGAAGCACAGAAGCATTTGGAAGATCTGTTTAGGTATAGCAATGAGGTGCCATCTTGGCCAGTGTTTTAGGCTGGTATGGTCCAATGAAGGGCTATGCCTCATGGATGTCAACTGTGTAGGGCATAACACAATTCAAATGGAGAATATATTGGGGAAAATTGAAACATTTGGGATCTAACCTTAAAATAAAGAATAAAAAGGTGCGTTTTTTTCAGCAGTTCACCCCAAAAACCTGTAAAATGAGTATTAGTGAGTTCTCTTGGTCAACAATTTAAATCTTGATTATATCCTGAGAATATATAGCATTAAATAAACTGCAAATATAACAAAAGAGTGAAATGCTATGTACTATTAATTCTCTAAATATGGTTGGATATACTGAAAAAAGACAATAAATGGCACATTTTTATAGTAATCTTTTTTAAAGCCATATTATTGAATGTCCTGGCTTTGTATCTGTGTGTAACTTTGTGTGCTGGAGTTGCTCATTGTTTTGTCCCATCACAGCTGATTCTTTAAAGCACTCAGTGATTTTTCTGAATATTGTAAACAATATTATGCACTGTTTCTTTAAAAAAAAAAAAACTATTAGCTTGGAATTTTGCCATTTTGGGGTAATATGTATTAATTGAAAAATACATTCCAAAATGTTTATGCCATAATTGTCAAGCTTGGAATTAAAATGTATGATGAAACATGAACTTCAGTGGAAATCCAATTCTGGACCCAAAATCACAGGAATTCCATGAAATGAGAAATTTTGAAGCCGTCATTTCAGTAATTTGCTCGAAGAATTTACTGTACTGCAAATTTCTGGTTCTTAAACTCTTCAATCATCCAGAGATCTGCAGGAATATGAACATTGGATGCAATATTGTACTTTAATATGTGCAAAATATAGCAAAATATTGATTATTCACCATGGGTTAATAACCTGAGTGATCGTGTCACCATATGCTGCTAAAGAAATGTTGCTGTAAATGTATGTGTCCGTTCAGAACAGTTGAGATTGTCTTTGACAGGTAAAGGGTAAATGTGTGATCCTGCCTTGTCCCCCCTGCATTCTTCACATTAACATGGACTCATATTATCCATTGCCTCCAGCTGAGTCCACTAGATGGCAGTAAGTCCTCCGATTCACCATGATCTTTGTAGAATGAGTTGACTCTTCTCCAGATACCTGATATTAAAAAATATAAGGACAAGGAACAGGACATTTCACAGCATTGATCATTATCTTCATTCAGAGCTTTACGCGATGTATTCTGCACTCTAAATACAGTTATTGGTTCTAACCAAATTGTCATTTTGTTGTTTGTTTTTCTTCCACATTCGGTGTTTTTTACGTTATCTGAAAGACTGAACAGGACATCTTCCGAGTACTTTGAGAATAGGCTCAATGGTTTCATATCTTACACTACAACCAGTTCTAAGTAGAACTCATAGTGTCTGCAGTTTCGTTTTTGGACTACAATGAATATACTCTAGTAATGTTTGTAGTAATGAGTTGTGCTTTTAAAACACGTTCATATTTTCTTCACTGGAAATTGTGGAGAATTAAGAAGGGAATGGTTAAATTTAGGCACAAAATGAACTACACTAAAAAATGTCCCAACTCAGCTATTATTTTGTCTCAGTTGTTTTTGCCTAAAATGTGCAATAAACATGGTATTTTCCTTAATTCTGTTTTCAGTCCATTCTCAAAACAATAAGTAAAGTGAGATGATAACAGATTTTCATAATTTACTAAAAAATATATGAGAGGAATTTTTTTTTAAGCAGAAATTAGAATGACTGAGGAGATAGAGGGTGCCCGCAGAGGCTGTAATGCAGTCACACCTGGCACTTCCTATAGGCAGATTAAGCAGTGGCCAAGGGCACTCTGTGAGAGTGGGAGCCCACAGAGGCTGTAATGCAGTCAGCGCTGGCACTTCCTATAGGCAGACTAAGCAGTGGCCAAGGGCGCTCTGTGAGAGGGGGCACCCGCAGAGGCTGTAATGCAGTCAGGGCTGGCACTTCCTGTAGGCAGACTAAGCAGTGGCCAAGGGCGCTCTGTGAGAGGGGGCACCCGCAGAGGCTGTAATGCAGTCAGGGCTGGCTCTTCCTATAGGCAGACTAAGCAGTGGCCAAGGGCTCTCTGTGAGAGTGGGAGCCCGCAGAGGCTGTAATGCAGTCATGGCTGGCACTTCCTATCGGCAGACTAGGCAGTGGCCAAGGGCGCTCTGTGAGAGTGGGCGCCTGCAGAGGCTGTAATGCAGTCAGGGCTGGCACTTCCTGTAGGCAGACTAAGCAGTGGCCAAGGGCGCTCTGTGAGAGTGGGTGCCCGGAGAGGCTGTAATGCAGTCAGGCCTGGCACTTCCTGTAGGTAGACTAGGCAGTGGCCAAGGGTGCTCTGTGAGAGGGGGCACCCGCAGAGGCTGTAATGCAGTCAGGGCTGGCACTTCCTATAGGCAGACTAAGCAGTGGCCAAGGGCGCTCTGTGAGAGTGGGCACCCGCAGAGGCTGTAATGCAGTCAGGGCTGGCACTTCCTATAGGCAGACTAGGCAGTGGCCAAGGGCATTCTGTGAGAGTGGGCGCCCGCAGAGGCTGTAATGCAGTCAGGGCTGGCACTTCCTGTAGGCAGACTAGGCAGTGGCCAAGGGCGCTCTGTAAGAGAGGGCGCCCGCAGAGGCTGTAATGCAGTCAGGGCCGGCGCTTCCTATAGGCAGACTAGGCAGTGGCCAAGGGTGCTCTGTGAGAGGGGCTGTAATGCACTCTGAATCTCCTATTAGCTGGTAGAATTCACTCTCGAAGAGCTCAGAGACCGTGCCTCCCGCTGTGATAGATTTGCCGGCGCCCTCACCTCACTGCTACAGCCCTCCTTGTTGTAATTCAGCTAATTACAATGCTCTCATTAAAGCATAGGGGTTATGATTGTAACTCTGCCTCTCCCCACCCACAAACCATTAACCCCGTCCCAAACTTTCTAACTCCACCACCCAGCCTGCCTCTGACCCCTCCACCCAAGTCCTTCCTCCAGAAACCAAGTCCTTTGAAGAGGAGAGCAGTGGGCGGGCGCAGCTTCCATGCTTCTGCCTCCTGTCCTGTGCCTGATGGGAGTGACAATGGAAACACTGGAAACCTGACAACAGAGCAGGTAACACTGACTGTGCTGCTTCCAGTGCCCCCAGCCCCCACCTAAGCATGTCAGGGAAGAAGGGCAGTGTGCTGTGTGTGTGTCTGTGTGTATTAGGTAGTGTGTGTGTGTGTGTATTAGGCAGTGTCTGTGTGTGTGTGTGTGTGTGTGTGTGTATTAGGCAGTGTTTGTGTGTGTGTGTGTGTGTGTGCTAGGCAGTGTCTCTGTGTGTGTGTGACAGTTTGTGTATGTATTAGGCAGTATGTGTGTATATTTATTAGTAAGAGTTTGAATATGAGGCAGTTCTTATATTTTGGTGTATGTATGTAATCGGCAGTTTCTGTGTGCGTGTATTAGGCAGATTGTGTGTTTATATGTACAAGGCAGTCTTATGTGAGTGTGTTTATGTATCGGCAGTTTGTTAAGAGAGAGGAATACTCCATACACATAAAGTATTTCAATTAGCTGAAGTGCTTTATATGTCTGGAGTTTTTCATTTTCTTGACAGTCTATAAAAGGGCTAAATTCAATAGAAATTGGATTTTTTATGATTGGGATCAAAAATACCTCCCTGTCTGTCACACAGCTAGGAAGACTTTCTTCCACTTCCTTTAGCTCCGTAGAGCTAACAGGAGAGGCAGCCGTGCTGTACCAGCATGCACCTGCCTTCTCCCTTTCTCAATGAGCTGAATCCCTTTGTACAGCGCTACGGAATCTGATGGCGCTATATAAACAATAAAATAATAATAATAATGGGAAACATAGGAAAGCACATGCGCACAACTGCAGCCCAAGAACAGAAAAAGGGTTTTATTTAGAGTAAATCTACTAAATTGTTTTTAAAAATCAGTGGAATGTTTTCTTTTGGAGTTTAATGAATACATTTATGACACGATGGAACTATCTCATTAGGGGGTGGCACAATGGATCTTTGCCTAGGAGGGGGTGGCACAATGGATCTTTGCCTATGAGGGGGTGGCACAATGGTTCTTTGCCAAGGAGGGGGTGGCACAATGGAACTTTGCCAAGGAGGAGGTGGCACAAGAGGGGGTGGCACAGTGGATCTTTGCCTATGAGGGGGTGGCACAATGGATCTTTGCCAAGGAGGGGGTGGCACAATGGATCTTTGCCTAGGAGGGGGTGGCACAATGGATCTTTGCCAAGGAGGGGGTGGCACAATGGATCTTTGCCTAGGAGGGGGTGGCACAACAGATCTTTGCCTAGGAGGGGATGGCACAATGGATCTTTGCCAAGGAGGGAGTGGCACAATGGATCTTTGCCTAGGAGGGGGCTGCACAATGGATCTTTGACTAGGAAGGGGCGGCACAATGGATCTTTGCCTATGAGTGGTGGCACAATGGATCTTTGCCAAGGAGGGGGTGGCACAATGGATCTTTGCCTAGGAGGGGGTGGCACAATGGATCTTTGCCTAGGAAGGGGCGGCACAATGGATCTTTGCCTTGAAGGGGGTTGCACAATTGATCTTTGCCTAGGAGGGGGTGGCACAATGGATCTTTGCCTTGGAGGGGGTGGCACAATGGATCTTTACCTAAGAGGGGGCCGCACAATGGATCTTTGCCAAGGAGGAGGTGGCACAATGGATCTTTGCCAAGGAGGGGGCCACACAATGGATCTTTGCCTAGGAGGGGGTGGCACAATGGATATTTGCCTAGGGCATCAGAATCCTTGCACCGGCCATGTTTGAATGCTCAGTGTTTCAGCTTAGAAATATATCATTAGTATTTAGTAGAGTCAAGCTACCATCACAGCTACTGTTCTAATTGATTACAGTGCAAGCCTTCGTGCTGTTAGACATAATAAAAATATTTTAACCTTCATCCAAATTGGAGAGAATTGCAAACTGAGTTTAGTTCCAAGTTTTGAAAGTTAGTTTTCAACTAGTTTTAGAGAATAACCCCCCCGAATTGTCCTTACATTCCAGTTTTCCTCTGTATTTTCAGATTCAGATTAAGAGAATAAAGCCACATTTCAGCCAATGATAATGAGAACAAGGCTGGGTAATAGGTAGATCCACAGATGTTGTAGAACTACAAGCGGCCATGATACTTTACCAACCATCATCTAATTTTATTTTAACCACTTAAGGACCACATGACGGACTATGCTGTCATGCAGTGCTTGGCTTGAACGCCCAGTGACCGAATAGACGGAATAGACCATCATTCAGTAAAGGTCTATTTATACCTGGGATCCCCTTTGTCAGCTGGGGTCACAGTTAGTGGGATCATGATTGCATGCAGTACATTTAAAAATGCTTTTTCCCTCCCCCCCAGCCTACCACAGTGCCCTGAGACTCCAGGGAGGAGGTCTCCCTGCTGTCAGCTGCCCAGTACTGATCTCTGTGTAAGAAGTACAAGTTGTGGATTAACCCCTTAAGGACCAAACTTCTAGAATAAAAGGGAATCATGACATGTCACACATGCCATGTGTCCTTAATGGGTTAAACAGCCTTTTACTAAAACAGGTGAATATTTAGAGTATATCTATTAAAAGTTAAATAGATTATGTGACATATAAATATGTAAAAATAGACAAACTATATATCTCCTTATATAGTAACAACACACTCTCTAATATATGTAAAGGATCATTTATTATAAAAAAAAACAAGAGTTTGATAGGACAACATGCAAAATGGCCACCAATAGCCCTCTCTCTGTTAGCACTCCCATCACAGCCAGCCACTGGACTCTAAATGTTTGGAAGGACGCTCTGATTAATGTGAGTTCTGATGGGGAGATTGCAATGAATGGATACAATTTCTTGATCTGGACCGAATCTCCAATCTCATCCTTGCAGTCTGGTAAATCCAATCAGGACCCGTTATAAACCAAAAACCTGGAACATTATTATAAATAAAGAATTCCCTCTCCCCCACCCTGTATAGTCACATCCTGGACGTCATCCAACATCTCTATCGGAAGAGCTTTTCCAGCATTTCTCTAAGCAAACCAAATACGTTGTGTCTCTGTAGATACAGGAAGCAAATAAATGTATAATAAATAGAAATATTAATGTGAAAACAAGGTACAAGGTGGAAATGTAAAACATATCGCAGTCCAATAGGTCAATGTGGGCAGGAGCGAGGCAACACAGCTCAGGTAAAAATAGTCAAAGTTAATCTACACCAACTCGAGATAGTCTCAAATAGTCAAATAGTCTCCATCAGTGTTCTAAGTATCAAAAAGTAAACTTAGAGGAAACTATGAATCAACTTCTGGAAGTCCCGCCTTCCCTCGACAATCGTCATTTCAGTCAATTTAGCAATTAGACCACATTTTAGTCCTCTTACCTACGTCGATTGTATTCTACTGCGTTTAAGGCATTTAAAGTCAGCTGAAAGGGAATGAAATAACACTTATTAGATTTCTTTTTGAGACAGAGAAAAAGAGAGATATAAACAAGTGGGTTTGTATTAGACTTGTGTATTCATCTCAAACAAACTGGGCGGTCGCAGGTCAGCTGAATTCTGTAATCTGAAGTGTCACAGGGATGTCTCATCAGCAAACGAACTGGACCAGCAATTATCACGTGTGTTTGTTTTGTGATTCAGAAAAAAAGCAGTAAAATCTATATTTATATATTTACATATTATATATTTATGAAATATATACATTTTACTTAATTATCATTATTTTTATTTTCTCTTTATTGTTCACTTCTCACTTGATCAAAAATCAATATTTAGACGCTCCCCTCCCGCCACCAGTCATCTTTTTTTCCCATCGATCATCACTTTCTTTTTGTGCTGTGGGCGGAATTCAGACTTATGACCGGAATGAATATGCTCGACCATTGCACATTTTGATTGGTCCATGATTTTGTTACATTTCATCTTAGAATACAGGAATTTGTCTGATCACCTGATTGGCCCAAATCTAAACTGAAATACGGATCAAAACAAGTCTCTAGTGATCCGGCCGAACCAGATTTTTCTGCATCCAGGATGTATTCAGTAACTGATCATAATGAATGAAGAATAGTAAAAAAGGATAAAGATACTGTAGCGGAGAGCTGCTATTACACAGGTTATCTCCACTTAAGATCCCAGTGAGGCTCAGGAACAAGTATTAGAAATCCATAAGGCAATAATTCCAGCAGGCAAAACAATCCAACATTATCCCAACATCAATCCCAATGACTGGACGACACACAGCATCAGGAGCAGAACTGAACTTTTAATCACTTCACCTTCTTTTAAAGCATTCTCCCATGCAAGGGAGGGATTCACAATAATTACACAATACACCAATCATACATGAGTTACCGCCCACACATTCCCTCCCCTTAGCCTGACTCATAATCCTATTATGCAGGACACAAATTCCCTGGGTTTCTGGATGTTTCTTTAAATATTATATCCCCTGGTAGCCATGATCTGGGTGAGGGACATATCCAAAAATCACCCAGATCAGACCAGGGGTTCGGGAAATCTGTGGAAGTAGTAAAAAGACCGACCGCACTGAAGGTAACAGCCGAAATTGGTTCCATGCATTTTGGTCCTGCGGTCGGTCACAGAAAAAGGGAATAAACTGCACGAATTACTTGGGCTATGGAGACTGGAGAGGATTAGAATGAATCCCCTTGTTCGTGTGTTTCTGTAGTTTCTACACAAATTTACGGGTAGTGTGGAGGTCTCAGCTGTGTTTGCCTAGCCGAGTGTCCGATTTGGGTTCCAGACACTCGACGGCAAAACACCGCTGTTCGGGAGTTTTAAAATGGCCGCCGCCACGTGTTCGTTTCCCAAATTGCGGCCACCCAGAGGACAAAACACACATTACACGAATCACCAATTACCCGTTTGCAACATTGTTGCGAACGGTAATTGGAGGCACACTTATCCCTGGGTGGTCTGGTTGTTCGGTAGTTTTCATTCGTATGGAATACGGATGAAAACTAAGGAACAAACATACGAATGCTACATACAATTTTAGCTATACATGAGAATACACACACGATTTGCACTTTTAACATAACCCTTGAGGACAGTCCATTGCCATCCGCTACACATACCTAAAAGTACGACCAGTCCCAACAGAAGCATCAATCCAGCGAAGATCAGACCCCCGGTGCGAAGAGTCTTGTAATCTGAGAAGATACAGGGACCATAGTCTAAAAATGATTATTACTGGAATATGGAACAGACCACCATGCTTTTGTTAACTACATAGACAATTGGTGGCTTCATATACAATGAATAGATCTACTATATCCCAGATATACAGGGTTAGTATAGAGCTATATCCCAGATATGCAGGGTTAGTAAATAGCTATATCCCAGATATACAGGGTTAGTAAATAGGTATATCCCAGATATGCAGGGTTAGTAAATAGCTATATCCCAGATATACAGGGTTAGTAAATAGCTGTATCCCAGATATACAGGGTTAGTAATTAGCTATATCCCAGATATACAGGGTTAGTAAAGAGTTATATCCCAGATATACAGGGTTAGTAAATAGCTATATCCCAGATATACAGGGTTAGTAACTAGCTGTATCCCAGATATACAGGGTTAGTAAATAGCTGTATCCCAGATATACAGGGTTAGTAAATAACTGTATCCCAGATATACAGGGCTAGTACAGAGCTATATCCCAGATATACATGGTTAGTAAATAGCTGTATACCAGATATACAGGGTTAGTAACTAGCTGTATCCCAGATATACAGGGTTAGTGAATAGCTATATCCCAGATATACAGGGTTAGTAAATAGCTATATCCCAGATATACAGGGTTAGTAATAGCTATATCCCAGATATACAGGGTTAGTAATAGCTATATCCCAGATATACAGGGTTAGTAATAGCTATATCCCAGATATACAGGGTTAGCAAATAGCTATATCCCAGATATACAGGGTTAGTAAAGAGCTATATCCCAGATATACAGGGTTAGAAAAGAGCTATATCCCAGATATACAGGGTTAGTAAACAGCTATATCCCAGATATACAGGGTTAGTAGAGAGCTGTATCCCAGATATACAGGGTTAGTAAATAGCTATATCCCAGATATACAGGGTTAGTAAATAGCTATATCCCAGATATACAGGGTTAGTAAATAGCTGTATCCCAGATATACAGGGTTAGTAAAGAGCTGTATCCCAGATATACAGGGTTAGTAATGAGCTATATCCCAGATATACAGGGTTA
>OW240921.1:3895455-3984790 GCA_933207985.1 Pelobates cultripes | reverse complement strand
GAGACAGAGAGGGGAAGAATGAGACACGGGGAGAAAGAGGGGGAATAGAGAGATGGAAGAATGAGACACAGGGGGAGAAAGAGGGGGAATAGAGAGATGGGGAGGGGAGAAAGAGACAGAGAGGGAAGAATGAGACACAGGGGGAATAGAGAGATGGGGATGGGGGAGACAGAGAGGGAAGAATGAGACATGGGGAGAAAGAGGGGGAATAGAGAGATAGGACGGGGGAGAAAGAGACAGAGAGGGAAGAATGAGACACAGGGGGAGAAAGAGACAGAGAGGAAGAGAGATGTGGGGGAGAGAGAGACTGGGAAAGGGGGGAGAAAAACAGTGGAAGAGAGGGAGAAAGAGGCAGAGGGGTAAGAGAGACTGGGAAGGAGGGGGGAGAAAGAAACATACAGAGGGATGGGGGGAGACAAAAAGGCACACAGAAGGGCTGTATATATCACTGGTGGATCCAGGGGGGCAACAGGGCAATTGCCCCCCCTCCCCTGTCCGCAGGCACCGTGCGGGCAGGGGAGGAAGGAAGAGAGGATCTGGGAGCTCACCCTGCAGCTCCTCTGGGTCCTTCTTGCACGAGCACAGAGCGTTGCCGCGATTACCATGGCAACGTTACCGCTCTTGCGAGAGTCAACTCTGGCCCTGGAGCTACGGTCTAGTGTTCACTTCAACACTGTGACCCCCAGGGATTCCTGGTGGTCGCAGTGGTGAGAGTGAACTTTAGCCCCATAAACACACTGCCCCCATACACACCATACACATTTACACACATTGCCTCACACATACACTGCCCACCCATATACACAGCCCCCCATACTAACATTGCCACACACATACACAGCCCACACACTACACCCCCCCACACACACTGAACCTTTCACACACATTGCACCACTGCTCCTATTCCCTACTACAGCCCCATATCCCAGCAGATCCCAGGTAAGTTGTCAAACTGTTCTTAAATGGTTTGACTACTTACTCTGGAGCAGTAGTGGTTATTGTGCATGGATTATTTCTTTAAATAATCTACAAGTGCCGCAGTAGCCAGCAAGCCCACAGCCTGCCGGCAGTAGCCAGCAAGCCCACCGCCTGCCGGCAGTAGCCAGCAAGCCCACAGCCTGCCGGCAGTAGCCAGCAAGCCCACAGCCTGACAGCCAGCCAGCAAGCCCACAGCCTGCCAGCCAGCAAGCCCACAGCCTGCCAGCCAGCAAGCCCACAGCCTGCCAGCCAGCAATAGTAATTAAGGTAAGAGGAGCCAACTTGGCCTAGGTATCAGCGAGCTATGTTGTGTTGCTATATTGTGAATAGGAACCAGAGTGTTGGAGAGACCACCCTCCAGGCCCCTGGAGGAGATTCTTTCTAACACACTCTCTAAAGGACACTGAGAGCCTCTGCTAGAAATCCCCTCCATGGCCCATTAGCCCTCAATTGTAGTCTCTGCTGGGGCCTCGAAGGGCTTATTGCCCTTTTGTTCCTTGTGTCTAAAGATTGTGTAGGGTGTGGCTGGAGGCGGTGCATGGAGGCGGGACAATGGTGGCACTTACTGCAGAGTATGGGTGGGGCCTGTAAGGGGGCCCTTGATTTATTTTGCCCGGGGGCCCTGAGGGTTCTCAGTCCGCCCCTGGCAGGCAGATAGTCACATACACATAATCAGGCAGAAACACACAGGTAAAGGCAGTAACACACATACACAGTTACAGTTAGATAAACACACTGACACACAATTACAGGCAGACAGCCACACACACACACACACACACACAACAGCCACACTTCACACATACAGTCTTTTACACACATACTTACATGCAGACAGTCACACACACAGCCACACACACACACATAGGCAGCCATATACATACACACACAGGCAGACAGCCACACACAGACAGCCACACACACACGCAGGCAGACAGCCACACACACACACACACAGAGGCAGACAGCCATCCACACACACACACAGGAAGACATCCACACACACAGAGGCAGGCAGTCACACACACACACATAGGCAGGCAAACAGTCATACACACACTGACAATCACACATAGTTACCTCTGTTCATTGTGGAGGCAGTGAAGCTCCTGGAGACTGTTTCTTGGGGGAAGCAGGGACTCCTTCCTGCTTCCCTGCAGCACTTATCTGGCATTTTTAGCTCCGCACCGTCACACGGAAGCCCCGCCACAATTTATTTTTTTTAAATCCCGGCCGGCTGTGCGGCTGCACAGCACCCCCTGCTCCATGGCGCCCTGTGCAGCCACACAACTCTTACACCCCTGAGGCCGACCCTGCGCACACTCACTTTATTTCTTCTAAATGAAACTTTGAAACCTTCTTATTTACATAACTCACCATAGTGAAAGGGGTCCGATTCTGCCGCGGATCCTGCACAGGGAGGGATACAACCAGATCATTTGTATTTGATATCTTTTTTATAGAGAACCATTAAGTTTGTTCTATAACTATAATATTTCCTTATTAAAATAGTGTTCCGTGAGGTGTACTTCTTTGTGTTCTGATTGGAAATGATTGCTGAGATAATAAGGAGTTTTACTGTTAGCAGGGCTTTCCTGAGAGGCCTGGAAGGATCACTTATAATTATTATCCTAATACAGATTCAGGAACAGCACACTCATAACATGCATTTCTAAATTCTATAAGGTTACTTAGAATCACCGATCTCAGCAAACAAATATGGGGATTTAGTTCCACCATACGGCCATGTTGTGCCAAGTCCACCACTACTTTACAGTACCCTAATATCAGTGGGCCCTACACTAAATATGTCACAGTACCCCAATATTGGTGGGTACTACCCTAATAACATCACAGTATCCCAATATCAGTGGGTCCTACACTAATTATTATTATTATTCATATTATGTTATTATTTATATAGCGCTAACAAATTCTGCAGCGCTTTACAGTGGGCGGACGTACAGACATGTAGTTGTAACCAGACAAGTTGGACACACAGGAACAGAGGGGTTGAGGGCCCTGCTCAATGAGCTTAAATACTAGAGGCAGTGGGGTAAAATGACACAAAAGGTAAGGATTAGACTATTGACAGTAGCAAGAGAGGAATCAGTCGGGAGCTATTAAAAGTTTAATTGATACGCTTTTATGAAGAAGTGGGTTTTTAATGGATTATTTTGAAGGAGTGGAGACTGGGTGAGCATCTAACGGAGGAGGGAAGTGAGTTCCAGATGAATGGTGCAGCCCTGGAGAAGTCTTGAAGGCGAGCATCAGAGGTGGGAGTACGGACAGAAGATAGACGTAAGTCTTCAGCAGAGCGTAAGGGCCTACATGGGACATACCTTTATTATTGTATTAGTGAGGATAGATAGGTGGGAGCAGCATTATGTAGAGATTTGAAAGCAAGAACCAGAATTTTAAATTGAGCCCTATATCTTACAGGAAGCCAATGTTGGTACTGACAGAAGGGTGCGGCGTGGGAGGTGCGGGCGGACCAGTGGCGGATCCAGGGGGGGGGCAACGGGGCAATTGCCCCCCCCCGAGAAATCCACCGGTCTCCCTCTCCCTCCCCTGCCAGCAGCACATGCAGGCGCTAGCCCTGCAATGTGCCTGCGGACCGGAGGGGAGATCAGAGATCTCCCTCCCCGGTCCGCAGGCACCGTGCTGGCAGCTGGCGGGGGAGGGAGAGGGAGGAGAGAGAGAGGACCCGGAGCTCAGTCTGCAGCTCCTCCGGGTCCTCCTCTCGCGAGATTTGGAGCGTTGCCACGGTTACCACGGCAACGCTCCAAATCTTGCGAGAGTGAACTCTAGCCCTGGAGCGCGGGCTAGAGTTCACTCTCACCACTGGGACCACCAATGAATCCCCCACCGGACCACCAGGGAAATGTCCCCCCCCTCCTCCTAAATAAAGGTAAGAAGGGAGGGGGGACATGATTACTTATATTAAACTAAATAAAAAATATATTTTTTTTTTTTAAAAGCCCCCCTACCCTTATCACACACACACTCTACACACATACACTGATCCCCATACTGCCCCCCATACACCCATACTGCCCCCCCCTTACACACGACACATACTGCCCCATACCCATACCTTTATACACCCATACTGCCCCCCATACACACACCCCCCACTGTCCCCCCCATGCTGCATACTGTCCCCACACCCATACTGCCCCCCATACACCCATACTGCCCCCAGCACGCACATTGCCCCCCACATACTGTCCCCCCCATACACACATTTGCCCCCCATACTCACATACTGTCCCCCACACCCATACTGCCCCCCCATACACACATTGCCCCCCATACTGCCCCATACACACATTTGCCCCCCCATGCACCTTACATACACCCATGCTGCCCCCCATGCTGCCCCCATACACCCATACTGCCCCCCATACACACATTTGCCACCCATACTGTCCCCATACACACACATTTGCCCCACCATACTGTCCCCAGCTACACACCCATACTGCTTTGTACGCCCATGCTGCCCCATACACCCATACTGCCCCATACACACCTGCCCCCATACACCCATACTGCCCCCCATGCACACGCATTTACCCCCATACTGCCCCCATACACACAAGAGCTGCCCCCCATGCACACACACTGCCCCCCCATACACACACATTGCCCCTATACTGTCCCCCCATACACCCACACTGCCCCCCATACACACACTCTACACACATACACTACCCGATACACACACTGTCCCCCATACACACACACTGCCCTGCCCCCATACACACACTCTACACACATACACTTCCCCATACACACACTTCCCCCATACACACACTCTACACACATACACTACCCGATACACACACTGCCCCCATACACTGCACATACACTGCAATACTCACACACACACTGCAACTGTTACACACACATACTGTCCCACATATACACTGTCCCCCTCACACACACACACACTGCACCACTCACACACACCACTGCTCCTATGCCCTACTACTGCCCCATTTCCCAGCAAACCTCAGGTAAGTTGTCAAACTGTTCTTAAACGGTTTGACTACTTACTCTGGGAGGAGGTCCCGGCACTATTGACACCATAACCACTACACTGAGCTGTAGTTGTTATTGTGTCTGGATTATTTCTTTAAATAATCTACAAGTGCCCCTCCCGAGATCAGGCTCTGGATCCACCACTGGGGCGGACAGGAAGATGAGCCTCGCTGCCGCATTCATTATGGACTGTAACGGCGCAAGTTGGGAGCACGTAAGACCACTGAGAAGTGGATTACAGTAGTCATGGCGAAAAAGGACAACAGTATGGACCAGCACCTAAGTAGGGTCGGATGCGTGCAATGTTTTTGAGATGGAAATAAAAGGATTTGGCGAAAGACTGAACATGAGACGTGAAGGATAGGTTGGAGTCAAAGAGAACACCTAGGCAGCGAGCCTGCGTGGTGGAGCAGATGGTAGCACCGTTGACTTGGAGGGAGACAGACACAGGAATAGCAACACACAAGGGAGGAAAGACTAGAATTTCAGTTTTGGCCAAGTTTAGTTTAAGGAAGTGGGCAGCCACCCAGTTAGAAATAGCAGAGAGGCAGTCAGAGACACTAGTCAAGAGGGAAGGGGAGAGATCAGGAGAGGACAGGTAGATTTGCGTGTCATCCACATAGAAATTATATTGGAAGCCAAAGGAGCTAATGAGTAAACCAAGGGAGATAGCATCGATAGAGAACAGTAGGGGACCAAGGATTGAACCTTGGTGGACATCAACAGAGAGGAGTTGGGGAGAAGAAGCAGAGCTAGAGAAAGAACCACTGAAAGAGTGCTGGGAGAGGTAGAAGGAGCACCAGGAGAGAGCAATATCTTGTAGACCAATATTGCGGAGGATGAGAAGAAGCTGTTGATGATCGACAGTGTCAAAAGCCACATACAGGTCAAGGAGAATTAGGATAGAGTAGTGACCACGAGATTTTGCAGTGAGTAGATCATTGCATACTTTGGTCAGTGCCATTACCACAGAGTGCTTAGCGCAGAAACCAGACTGACGCGGGTCTAGCAGAGAGTTAGACTCAAGGAAGTCTGATAATCTTGCATACACAACTCTTTCAAGGATGCAAAAGGCAGTAGCGAGATAGGACGGGAGTTGGAAGGGGAGTTAGGGTCAAGGTTGGGCTTCCTTAGAATTGGGGTTACAGTTGCATGTTTGAAGGGCGATGGAAATATGCCAGAGGAGAGAGAGAAATTGAGAATTTTAGTAAGAGGTGGAGAAAGAGAAGAGTACGGATGAGAAGAGTACGGATGAGATGCGAGGGAATTGTATCTAGGGAGCAGGTGGTGGGGCGGAAGGACTGGAGCAGAGCAGAAACCTCTTCTGTTGTAGCGGGTGCGAATGAACATAGAACAACAGAGGGAGTGAGGTTAGGGGAAGTATTGTAAGGGGAAGAAGAATGATGAGAGATCTCTTTCCTGATTGTAGAGATCTTGTCAGTGAAGTGAGTTGCAAAGTCTGTGGCAGTTAAGTTAGTAGGTTGATACTAACTAAATAATTTGTTTATCATATATTTTTGTATGCACTGTGATTATAGTAACAATAGGGCGAAGGAGAGAGTTAAATGTGTGAAATAGTCGTTTGGGCTTGCAGGAGAGTGTGGTTATGAGGGTATTAAAGTAATTTACTTTTGCAGAGGAAAGAGCCAAGCTGTATGAGCGCAGCATAAATTTATAGTGGAGAAAGTCAGACGCACAGTGAGACTTTCTCCAACAGCGTTCAGCAGTTCTGGATCATTTTTGGAGGTATCGAGTGAGCTTGGTGTGCCAAGGTTGTTGTTGGGGGCGCCTGCTGTGTTTAAAAGTAGGAGGTGCCATGATGTCTAGTTGAGAAGAGAGGGTGGAATTGTAGCATGAGGTTTTAGAGCTAGGACAAGTGAGGTTTGAGATAGGTAAAAGGAGAGTTTGGAGATTAGTGGAGAAATGTTCTAGGTCAAGACATTGGAGGTTTCTGTGAGATTGATGTTCAGACGGTGGTGTCAATTGGGTCTTAGGTATGCCATTGTCAAAAAGCAGCAGATGGTGGTCAGATAGAGGAAAAGGAATATTGGAGAAATTAGAGGCAGTACAGAGGTTGGTGAAGGCAAGATCAAGAGTGTTTCCCACTGTATGGGTTGCTAAATAATAATTATGTCACCGTACCCCAATATCGATGGGTACTACACTAATAACGTCACTGTACCCCAATATCGATGGGTACTACACTAATAACGTCATGGTACCCCAATATCGATGGGTACTACACTAATAACGTCACAGTACCCCAATATCGATGGGTACTACACTAATAACGTCACGGTACCCCAATATCGATGGTAGTGGTGACTTGTCATAATATGGCCATATGGTTGAACTGAATCCACTTATTTGTTTGCTGAGATCGGTGATTTTAAGTGGCCTATGAGAATTTAGAAATGTATTTTATGTGTGTGCTGTCCTTAATCTGTATTATGTATACATTTTATTCACAACATCAGCATCATTCCTGCAAGATGCATATTCCGGGTGTGCCCTAATTAATTAGCTTGTTATATTATGATCAGTCACCTTACACATCAGGAGATGTTATAAGGAAGACAAGTCACCACACTGTTATATTGGTGATCTAAAAATCAGACACAGGTTAAACAAGCACAACAGAAATACAAAACAATACAATATTATGAAAATAAATTCTACTCTAAATATGCAGGGCCGGCTCACTGAACTGTAAAAGGAGCCTTCATTAAAATGACTTCATTAACTTCTGAAACAATGAGAGATTTCACTAGGGCAGGATTATACAAAGGATATACAAAACTGTTGTTGAACTACCAATCCCATCAATCTCAGCCAGTATTTTAGGAGTGTGTTCTTTGAATAGTGAGTTACGATGCTCTCACTCCCAACTTTGAAAACTTGGAAAAATATGTCCTATTCAGCTGAGTTCGGGATGTTTCCACTTTGGTGATTTTGGAGAGCTGACCTTCATATTAACATGGTTCTAGAGCAATGATTATACATGGACAGAAATAATATAGGGGAAAAAATACGCAATAGATCTTTTTTGACCTTTACTCTCTGAGCAATCTAAAAAAAAAAAATCTATTTTCTGCAAAAATATAAGAATTGATTAATTATTATGTAAAAACATTCAGATTGTTGTGACTCCTTGTTTATAGGAAACGCTGTCTGTTCTCGTTGTTTCATGAAAAGGGATCATTTTCGTATAGTTTGCCACCAAAACATGGAACATTTCCTGTAAAAAACGTTCACAGTTTGACATATATTGATAGATTCTGTGGGTGACAGAACATTTCGAGATTCTATAGGTGACATACTGATTCTAGATTCTGTAGGTGACAGACCGTTTCGAGATTCTGTAGGTGATAGACCGATTCGAGTTTCTGTAGGTGATAGACCGATTCGAGTTTCTCTAGGTGACAGACTGATTCTAGATTCTGTAGGTGACAGACCGTTTTGAGATTCTGTAGGTGATAGACCGATTCGAGTTTCTCTAGGTGACAGACTGATTCTAGATTCTGTGGGTGACAGACCATTTCGAGATTCTATAGGTGACATACTGATTCTAGATTCTGTAGGTGACAGACCGTTTCGAGATTCTGTAGGTGATAGACCGATTCGAGTTTCTGTAGGTGATAGACCGATTCGAGTTTCTCTAGGTGACAGACTGATTCTAGATTCTGTAGGTGACAGACCGTTTTGAGATTCTGTAGGTGATAGACCGATTCGAGTTTCTCTAGGTGACAGACTGATTCTAGATTCTGTGGGTGACAGACCATTTCGAGATTCTATAGGTGACATACTGATTCTAGATTCTGTAGGTGACAGACCGTTTCGAGATTCTGTAGGTGATAGACCGATTCGAGTTTCTGTAGGTGATAGACCGATTTGAGATTCTGTAGGTGATAGACCGATTCTAGATTCTGTAGGTGACAGGCCGATTCGAGATTCTGTAGGTGACAGACCGATACGAGTTTCTGTAGGTGACAGACCGATTCGAGATTCTGTAGGTGACAGACCGATTTGAGATTCTGTAGGTGACAGACCGTTTCGAGATTCTATAGGGGACATACTGATTCTAGATTCTGTAGATGACAGACCGTTTCGAGATTCTGTAGGTGACAGACTGATTCTAGATTCTGTAGGTGACAGACCGATTCTAGATTCTGTAGGTGACAGACCGATTCTAGATTCTGTAGGTGACAGAAAGCTTCTAGATTCTGTATGTGACAGGCCGATTCGAGTTTCTGTAGGTGATAGACCGATTCGAGTTTCTGTAGGTGATAGACCGATTCGAGATTCTGTAGGTGACAGACCGATTCGAGTTTCTGTAGGTGACAGACCGATTCGAGTCTCTGTAGGTGACAGACCGATTCGAGATTCTGTAGGTGACAGACCGATTTGAGATTCTGTAGGTGACAGACCGTTTCGAGATTCTATAGGGGACATACTGATTCTAGATTCTGTAGATGACAGACCGTTTCGAGATTCTGTAGGTGACAGACTGATTCTAGATTCTGTAGGTGACAGACCGATTCTAGATTCTGTAGGTGACAGACCGATTCCAGATTCTGTAGGTGACAGAAAGCTTCTAGATTCTGTAGGTGACAGGCCGATTCGAGTTTCTGTAGGTGATAGACCGATTCGAGTTTCTGTAGGTGACAAACCGATTTGAGATTCTGTAGGTGATAGACCGATTCGAGATATTTCAGAGCAATACCTTGGATTTGTGTAACTGCTTTACCTTCTTTTCTTCCAAGAAATAAATCCCCATTGTCACATTTAGAAGTAAAAGTTGTATCCCAGTGTATTGTTGTTATTCCTAATGTTATGGTAGATTTGAAATTAGGATTGAAGATGTTTATTAATGACATGTTTGTAGGGTTTTCCATCGTCATTTCTAGGTCACTCCTGGAGTTGGTTGAGGGTCCGAGGGTGAAGGCAATGTATTGGTGAAGATTAATAATACAAGTAACTGTTTGTATACTAATAGACACTTGGTGGCAGATTGTTTACAAAGATTTTATGTCTGTTTAATGTCATTAAAATGGTTTAATTATTATTTATTTAGAATCAAGAGTAAACTGCTAATGTGGAATCAATGTCTAGTTCTTTGTATAAATAATAAATACTTAATGTGCCTATGGCAGTAATGAATGAACCTGTTGGGGCGGGGGATACACTCTACGGACTGCATATTGACTCTTACCTTGGCAAAGGACAAGAATTAAAAGGACGTGACTCAGGCCGGCCTGAAACAAGACAAACAGTGTGTCAGATCTGCTGGATGGGCATGCCTGGCTCTCTGACAACAAGTATTCATTTCTATATATTAATTAATAACACTGTCACTACAAAAGGCATTGATAGGGTCCACAAACACCCGGGGCTTCAACCCAAGGGAAAACCCAGTGACCCCTACTCTAACAGAAAGATGGGGTGTCATGATATGTCCTCTCATGTCTATGCTATGTCCCCTGCTGTCTATATTCTGTCCCCTGCTGTCTATGTAATGTCTCCTGCTGTCTATGTTATGTCCCCTGCTGTCTATGCTATGTCCCCTGCCATCTATATACTGTCTCCTGCTCTCTATGTTATGTCCCCTGCTGTCTATGTAATGTCCCCTGCTGTCTATGCTATGTCCCCTGCCATCTATATACTGTCTCCTGCTCTGTTATGTCCCCTGCTGTCTATGTTATGTCCCCTGCTGTTTATGTTCTGTCCCCTGCTGTCTATGCTATGTCCCCTGACGTCTATGTACCGTCCCCTGCTGTCTATGCTATGTCCCCTGCCGTCTATGTACTGTCCCCTACTGTCTGTGCTATGTCTCCTGCTGTCTATGTTATGTCCCTGCTGTCTATGCTATGTCCCCTGCTGTCTATGCTATGTCATCTGCTGTCTGTGCTATGTTCCCTGCTGTCTATGTTATGTCCCCTGCTGTCTATGCTATGTCATCTGCTGTCTGTGCTATGTCCCCTGCTGTCTATGTTATGTCCCCTGCCATCTCTGCACTTTCTCCTGCTGTCTATGCTATGTCCCCTGCCGTCTATATACTGTCTCCTGCTCTCTATGTTATGTCCCCTGCTGTCTATGCTATGTCCCCTGCTGTCTGTGCTGTTTCCTGCTGTCTATGTTATGTCCCCTGCCGTCTATGTACTGTGCTGTCCCCTGCTCTACCTATGAACACAGCAAGCTGATGATATTCTCCAAGATCTCAAAAAAAAAACAGCTGAAAACATGCTGTGATCCCGCCATGCTACCTTACTAATAGAGCAGTGTGCATCAATGATCTGTTCCCCAGCAATCACTCCTGACATGACTGATCTTTCTATAATAGGTGGCTGCTTTGTAAAAGTAAAAAAAAAAGCACTAATATCCTCCAATACCCCACCTAGCAACGCCGGCTGTCACCATAACATTTCTCTTTACCAGAGCAGCAATGATTGAGCAGGAATCAGTAATGCTGGAAGGATTTATAGGCGAAGCTGTGACCCAATAGGCTGGTTAAACATTCTATTCTGTGTCGGGGATTTAAAACGTGTTTTTCCTGCTGTAGGACATCAGTTAATGAAAAAAACTTAAAACATTTCCCTACGCTACGCTTGTAAAATCGATAATTTTATTCAAAACATTTACACATCATTCCCCGATAAACGTAGTACAGAAAGCGTATAATAATTGTAAATTATAATCTGTGTCAGATTATACATTGCAGAACGTGCAGCCCGTTTGTGAAAAGCAATACTTGTATAAAGTGTGTTGGATCATTACAGCAAAACAATAAAAACAAACAATACCAGTTGCAAAATCTAAAAATCTAAATGAAAATTAAATGGGCCAAACTGCACAAAATGCGTGGGTAACAGCAGGAAACGTAAGGTAATCGTTGGTATTCAAACCTCAAAAGCAGTTAAGAGGGTCGGAGAGATTTCTTACCAAAGAAGTCATGTTGAATTGACGAGTGTCCCCAGTGATGTGTCACCGTCTCTCCTCGAGTTTCTCTGTCTTTCAGAGATTTTATTAATGGAAAACAAATGAAAATATAAACAAAACACAAGATCTGACCAGCCAGGAGCTGCTCTCAGCATTCCAGACCAAAACACGGCAAAAATACAAAACAAGAGAAATAATACAGTCTATCCAGACTCACAGGTAATATGAAACAATTAGATTTATTGTCGTACACTTAATTATTGCATAATATAATTAAACATTATACAAGGGCTTTTATTATCCTTGGATAAGCATTAGTTTCCCATGAAATAAAACGAAAACATAGCCCTTATCTATTTAACGAGGCACTGGCCTAGATTGGACAATTCGAAGGAAACATAAACATGTACGTTTCAATAAAGTATTTAGTTATTAATTATATAGAATACATTTCTTATAACACTTTATCTTTGTTGAGGATTGAATTATAGCGGACGCATTTTTATTCTACAAACTAAAACCCAACGCCCAAGTTAAAAAACAAACAAACAAAAAAAGAAACGTTTAAAAAACAAAACCAGGTAGAAACAGCAAATATTTGTTCTAGCAGTATCCAGATATAATAAATATATCGACTGACATTTTTAAAGTTCGGCTCTGGGATCCTGCAAACTGACACAAACATCTCAGATAGGACCTTAACGTGTGAATAGGAGAATCAGGGAGGGCAGGGAACATTAGATGGAATATAATCATTAAATCCAACGTTTAGCATTTAAGACAGAAATGTGTTTATTCACAAAAAAAAGTATGAATTGCAATGAATTTAAAGTGAATTCATTTATTCAGTGCTCTAGTTGCCATTTGCACCACTTTCCATTAAAATTATGTGTAGCTGGCAAAGTAGTTTACAGAGCACCAACAAGTGCTGCAGCGCTGTACGGGGGGGGTAAGGAAAATCAAACCAGTTTAAACAAACAAAGGCGAAAATGGAAAATAAAAACGTGAACACGGCCCTGACGCTAAGTGGTCTGTTTATTGATCTTTTACAAGCTGATTAATTTGAGTTTTACAATGTATGAATTCAGTTTCTGTAGGGATTGTAACAGTGTTTGTGATATTAGAACCTCCCGGACACTTTCAAAGCTTCCGTCAGCCGATATTCCCTCTCTACGTATCTCAGTACAGAATCCACCTGTAATCATTGCTGATTATAGTACTTACCTGTTCTGTGCTGTGTATTAAGATCACTTTGTATTCTTAACATTATATTGTATCCGATTGTAACGATGCAGTGTTAGTGGGCCCAGGACATACTTGAAAATGAGAGACGTCTCAATGTATCCTTCCAGGTAAAATATTTTTATAAATAGACTTGTCACACAAGCAGTGAAATGGAACTGCACCATTTAGCCAGCAGAGGGCGTTGTGGCACACTCCGTTTACAGTCAGGTGCGAGGATTATTACACCAGATTAAGGTTTTCCTTGCAGCCATTTAGCATTGAGCCCGTGGAAAGCCAAGAAACAGACACATTGTGTCGCAATGATCCCCAAACAAACAGCAGAGCTTGGAGGAAGGTGGAACGCCTTGATTTTATATCTGTGTCAATCGCTCGTACAGCAACAACAAAATACAAGGACCTTGTGGGGAGTTGGGGAGAGACAAGGAGAGTTTATTCTTCATTAAAACACAAATTATTTAGAACAAACCAGGAAATTGCCAATATTACATTTTAAATAAACCTTTGTCAAAACGATCATTGTGTCAGTTGGCCAAAAATTTAAATTTCTAGTTTAAGATCAAATTCAAAGGAAATCTGTTTATAAACTCCTCCCATGTATCACAGTGGTGTAAATCTACAATCTGACAGCGTCTCAATATGATGGACACACGTGAGAGTAGGATCCATTAACATGGTAAGATACAAAAGTAACATAACGTGCTGCTGTATCACCTCGATATTCCTGTATCTTACCATAAAATGCTCCTGTGACAATATCATCTCAATGTAGTGTGATATCACAAGGACGCATAATGGCAGGGTGCAGATGATGTAGTGTGATGTCATTATGGCAGGATACGGATGATGTAGTATGATGTCATTATGGCAGGATACGGATGTGGTGTGATGTCATACAGACGCATTATGGTAATATACAGATTAAGTTTAGGGTAACTGGACAGGTATGAACGATATGATGTAACCAACCTCCCACCATACATTCCCACATTACGGATAGGCCCATGCACACTCGCTAAAGGTCTGCATTTGGATAAGAGAAGTGGCTGCAGTGGGGGAGAGCCAATCATACGACAGGGATTCCACATCCTACAGAGCCCAGCGTGCCAAGTGAGTGTGTGAACAGGTACAGGTGAAATCGAAACCTTTTGGAGACTGCCAGGAGGAAAACAAAGGGAATTAACAGACATTGTTTCTTCTCAATAAACCAGACATTCCGTTTCCTGGAGGGAAACTAGGCTCTCGGAGTTTAGAAGATGATACTAGGAACGCCTCAAAGTGGTTTAATAGAAATATTTGCTGCAATCAGAGGCAATTCAGAAAACTCCAAATGTTGCGTCCCATTGGGAGAAAACCGCTTTATAAAAATCTAATTATTACTTTTATAGTCCTGAAAGGGCTGGGAAGTGTTAACAGAGGCCCAGTTTTACACAATTTGAAAATGTCCTTTCTTGAACACCTCTCCCCCTCCCCCCCGCCCCCTTGGAAAAGAGATGATAAAAGCACAGCAAAGAATTCAATGTCACAAAAAAAAACCCCACACACTGACAAAACAAGCTTTTTATTGAAATTCTAGACAAAAAAAAAAAAAAAGTTAAAATATATTTTATATAAACAAGGTAGAGGGGCAGGTGTTGGGTGTCATGAGAGAACATGAAAACTTGAATGGAGTTACAAAATCCTTCATTAAGCAGAAGATCTCTTAGCAATGACTGGCGGTCCCTGCAACAACAGAAAGACACATGAAAAAATATCAGCAACAGATATAAAATGTCAGTTATCTTGCACACCATCCTGTATTCTCTATGCTGTAAACACGATTGTAACCCGCATACCCTGTAATAAGACTGAATTTCTATAAAATGCCAATAAAAAAAAAAAAAAAAAAGTTATACAGCAATACATAGAGACAGTGATGCTCAATGGACAAGACAGGGACACAGACAGAGCAACGACAGGGTCTGAAAATCCCTCGTCATATTTAGGAAACCATCTGCCACACCCAAGCTACCACAAATACACATAAAATATTTATATATCGCATCAGGCCATTACCAAGTACAACACATGGATATTGTCAATGGTGTGAGGCCCAGGTAAAGTTGGTTAAGCTCATGAAAGCAGGCACTGGGATCGAGCCTGCCAAGAATGGGGCATATTAGCAGGTTCGTATACTGTAACCAAGTGCTCACTGTTTGCCAAGGTGAGGAGATAAAATAAAAAATTACACAATTACATTTTGTGAGCTTGGATATTGCATGATCGACACACACCATTTACAATATCCAAGTATTGTTGTACATGTTAATAGATTGACCATTTTTCTTGCATTGGCACTAGTAATGTGTGAATTAGTGACATTTTATAAAGTCACACAGTTACCTGGAGTGATTAGTTGCTGTTCCTGGGCTCGATTCCTTCGGCTAAAATAGATAAAAAGCAATGTGAATATTAGTAGAGAAACAAGGAGCATAAATAAAGTTATACAACGCAAACTAAAAACGTGTAGTTACTGGCTTGGTTAGAAGTAGAGCAGTTACCATGGAAACCTATAGAAAGTTCCCTCTGACTGCTCGGCTTTTAGACCGGGATTAACACAGCGCATGGATTACTTACTCGTTCTTTTGGTTGAATTTACATTTGCATTTTCCACCTAAAGAGAAAAAAAAAAAAAAAAAAAAAGTTAATCATAGTAGATCTAACAAACAGTCTTAAAAAGAATGCTTTTATCAATGTCACCTTTCCTATTATCGATTCCACACAAGAGACAGTTTACTGTATTTCGGTGGTGGATTATATCAAGCACAACTCACACACCAGACTTTTCAGAGCCGTCCAAAACACATCAATCCCACCTAACCCCATTGTGGGTAATATCTAAAAACCATTTGCAAAGGCTGCAGTTTGGTTTAAAGATTATTACCCACAATGGGGTTACCCTAAATATAGTAAAATCTCACCTTTATTCCAGTCTGCTGCTGCTGGCTCTGCCCCTGATCTGCCTGCTTGGCTAACATCATCAGAAGTGTTTAACAAAAGCAGATCACAATGCTTTCCTATAGAAAAAGCATAGGATTGGCTGAGACCGTCAAGGAGGCAGAGCCAGCACACAGCCCCAGCCAATCAGCATCTCTTCATAGAGATACAGTGAATCAATGAATCTCTATGAGGAAAGTTGAGTATCTGCATGCATAGGGAGGAGACACTGAATGTCAGTCTCACTATGCAGCACTGCCCCAGGAAGCAACTCTAGCAGCCATCTGAGGAGAGACCAGTGGAGATATCCATAGGCTGTAATGTAAACACTGCATTTTCTCTGAAAAGACTGTTTACTGCAAAAAGCCTGAAGGTAATGATTCTACTCACCAGAACAAAGTCAATAAGCTGTAGTTGTTCTGGTGACTATAGTGTCTCTTTAACCTCTTAAGGACCAAACTTCTGGAATAAAAGGGAATCATGACATGTCATGTGTCCTTAAGGGGTTAATGTCCTTCTAAACACTTTGGGATTTTTTTTGTTTAATTTTCTTGGAGAAAATAGAAGAAATCAATTAAATCTGTTCAGTATGAACGTGTAACTTACTCATTAAAATAATAATGCCCAAAGCACAGAGCACCCCAGCCATAATCAGTCCTGCAACCTTCAGGGATTCATAGTCTGAAAGACAAAGAAAGAAAATCCTTATAAATGCAATAGAAGGCACCAACTGCTATATAAAGGAACAGAGCTTTGAATCATTGCCTGCGGACTCTGGATTTGTAATAAACATGTATCCTCACAAAAAAGAAATAACAGCCCATAGTGGGACGATAGTATGATCTCGGCTGCTGGTGAAAGGTTTGGGGCGACAGATTCTTCTCACGGAATTGATCCGATTTGTCAGATTACTCAGCCTCTCACTTAGACATTGTGCCCCTTCCAAGACCACGAACCCCATAGATTTATGTATTTTGCAAACAGCAACTGCTTTACCCATGGACAGCTCTAGAAGGCTGTACAATACACACACACACACACGTGGGATCAGATGGTCCAATGCAATGCCAATGAGTGAGGTCAGAAATCCGGTTACAGACTCCGCATCTCCAAGAGATGTTCCCGACTCCTAAAACACTTTAGCTTGCTGAAAAGCTTTATGTCTGAAGCGTGTGCCCTCTTTGCAACAAGTGCAGATTTCAATGGAAACTGACACTTTTCTAAATTAACATTTGGCTGTCAAGCAACTGGTCCTGTTACTTCCTGGTTGGTTAGCTCAGTGAAGATAAACTCAAGAGGCAGCAATTGCCCAGAGCACTGCCTTGCAAAGACTTCTCATTGAGCTGCATTGGGAAGTCTGTGATTGGACAGCCACAGAAAGTGTGGGCGGGGTTAGAAGGGGAGGACTTCTAAAAAGGAATAAATAGAACAATGTAGAATACGTGCACGTTTTTCCATTTAGGGTATGTTTAGTAAATAAGGATTTCATTTAGTATTTGGGCAGTTGACAGGGCCTTTAATATGACTTAATGTGGGGGAGGAAACTGCAGAACGAATTACACAGACATGTTCTTTCCTAACATTTATTGTTATTAGTTACCATGCCAACGGGTTATTTTCATTGGTTAGTACCAGTCAAACAACATCAAGTCTCCAAAGATAAATAGTCTGCATCTGGGTTTACTGATCATAAAGTACTGTTTATAGTTACAGGTATGAAGCGGTCAATGCAGAAGGTAGATTTACATACATGTTATAAATTCCAGGCATGTTTCAGGAGACCAAGGGGTCAGATAGCGACATATTCCTTGGCTTTATTTGTAATGTCAATCAGTGTATCTACGTCAAGTGACAAAAAGCTACTCCTTTAGTCCAAACCTCTCCCTTGTGTCGAAGAAAATTATTTTGTTTTAGTGATTTAGTTATTAAATACTCAGACTGGGGGGTGGGAGCAATATAATGAAATGATTATATTCAGGAGTAAAAATATATCAGAGGATCTGGAATGGAGCTGGCCTTTGTCATCTCAAATATTTCTGGGCTGTTACTTGGCAAAAAACAAACAAAAGGAAAACAGAATATTTATCTTGTGTGTCTATAGAATTGGGAGACAAACACACACACACACACACACACAAACACAGATTTCTGAATCCTATAGCACCGTGGGTGAGGTCATACAAACATAACTTACCATAATAAAACTGTTTATCGCTATCTAAAAAAGAAAAAGAAAAAACATTGAATGCATAGATTTAGATTAAATGAACACACGCATTTTGCATTAATCAGTATTGTTGACCACCTACCTGTAATATCATTTGCCTGGAGGCAAGGGAGAGCTGAAAATAAGGAGGTTGAGATTGTCAGTTTTTGATTAACAATTCATAGTTTAATAATGTATTTGTGGAGAAAACCCTCCCAATCCTTGTGCAGCGAGTGCAGTTTAACTCTGCCCATTTAGTATTGTTGGCCATTTGTGGAGCAGATCCATGCATTTTTTCTATGACTGACCTCCCCACCCCCTTTCACCACGGGCCACACCCTTCCCACCCCTGAAGAATCCTGCGGAGCTTGGGGGAGGTGGGATAAAGTGAGCCTCCTGCAGGGAACCATGACAAATGCTCTCCAAAGCGGAGCTCTCCCGCTGAGAGAGGATATGGAGCGAAACAAGCTTGCTATAACGACCCATAACAACATTCACAGCACTGAAGGAGTCCGACTCCCTCCAATTGTCAACAATAAATGATCAAAGTAAATATCACAGGTACTTGCCCCATCTGGGTAAACAAACCAGTGACGAGAGGCGTTTAGGCAAACCCCATTATTTTAGGATACCTCTAGCGTGTCACTTGTCAAAGTGTTAATGTAGCAGATCATCTCCGAGTGTCACTTACCAGCCAGGACAAGAAGCAATGCGGCAGATAGGTCCAGCATTTTCAGATTTTGCAGCGTTGAACCTGCTGAAATAGAACAAACACATTAACAGGCGATCCTCCTTACAATGGAGTTTGCATTTGCTGGGCACAGTGAGTGCCAGGTCTGGTACCCATCTCCAGCATTCAGGGGTTTATGCCATGACCCGATATGGACGGTCACTATGTAGAGAATTATACAGCCCAGGCCTATAATTGTTTTGTTTTTTAAAAAGAGAAAAGTCCATAATGAAGGATTATAAAAACCATCCCTCTCTAAACATTCACTTGTGGCACTGACAATTAAATGCTTATTATATTACATCGACTATGCTCACATTAACCAGTTTTCAGTGCTGCCAGTCCTCTCCCAGTATGTGCTATTAAAACCTGTATTTCCAACCCCTGGAGGCACAAGGAAGAGTAACATTTTTGTACATGTTCTCCAGCAAAGACTTACAGAACAGGAAGAAAGACAACACGAAACTAAAACCAAACCTACATTGAGTAAGGGGTAAATACCAATAAGAACGTAGAAAGCTAGATTTACATTGTTTGGTATGAAAAGGAAACAAGCCTGTATTTAATTTGAGTGTCTTGACTAGACATTTCCATTTGTACGGCTAAAACATTGAATTAAAGTTTGTTTTAAACAAATACAAACCGGACAAGATGAAACAAGAATAGGTTCCATTTTAATTGCGGAGAGCAGAATTAATTGACACGCTAATCTGTGCCATTATCAGATGATGTCGAGTGTGGAGCTCTGCCAGGGGTGGTAACACATTTTTGTCTACATAGACAAGAACAGGCCCGAAACACGCATCACTCCACCCGTGCAGCTGGCAATTTAGAGAGAGACAGAACAGCATTCACCAGGCTGAAATGGATATGGCCGGATTGGGGAGACAAGATGGGAGGTTAGTGGGTTCTAGAGATATGGAGCTAGTCAGGAAAGGTGTTCTATGTAAGATAGGGTGGATATGATGGTCTGGGGAGTAGCAGGGAGGAAACCTTTGTGACAAGGGCAATGGAGAGGAGTATTTTAAAGTGACATCCCGGATGACAGTGAAGAGGACAGGGGTAAGCAGCCTTTGGCACTGCAAATGTTACAGACTACATCTCCCATAATGCTGGCAAAGCATCATGGGAGATGTAGTCCACAACAACTGGAGTGCTGAAGGTTGCTTAACCCTGTCCCGGGTGGTCAGTAAGATAGGTGTAATAATGGGGCAATAGACATGCAGCAGTATTGTGTAGAGCCCGGGGGAGGAATTGGTTGAACCCATTGAAGGCAGGCAAGTGATTCCAGTAGTCAAGAGAGCACACAATCTACTAAATATTCTTCGAACTATATATATTTTTTTTTTTTTTATGAGAATGTAGCAGGTGAACTGCTGAATTTGAGATAGAGAATAAAGTCAAACAAGACACCAAAGAGACTGCTTAAACACTCCATCTCCATACCAAAAATTACCAGCTAAATTAATAGAGATTAGATTTGGCTGAGAGGTTCCTATCCATGAGAGCGAGAGCAACAGACATGTGCAATTCGTTTCGGCCCGAATTTTTATTCGGATTAATTTTGGCAATTTGGACACTTCCAAATGTCTGAATTGCCGAACCGAACTGCTGAAGTGCTTCGGATTTCTGAAAAGTGGCAAGACAGGAGAGGGAGTGAAAATTAAGGGAATTATGACAGTAATCTAACCCTACCCCTAACCCTTACCCCAGCCTTCCGCTAATCCCACATAGGGGTAGGGTTAGGGAATTGCCGGACCAAATTTTTTTGCCCATGCACATCCCTAGAGATCAATTCTAAGGCTTGTTCATTCATTCAAGAGGAATGCGTTTACAAGTGTCAGATTCAGCAGGACAATATGTGAAAATCATCATCGGGTTCACTGATCAAACTGGCAAAAAAAAAAAAAAAAAAAGTTTTAAATAAAGATATACACGATGTGCTATTTCTCATTTTTATTATAGTTAATGAGGAAAGAGTTTTCCCTGTTTCTTAACCCCTTAAGGACACATGACATGTGTGACATGTCATGATTCCCTTTTATTCCAGAAGTTTGGTCCTTAAGGGGTTAAAGATGGACTCTAATAATCATTTGAGAGGAACTGGTTGGTTTTACTTGTATAGTCTACGTTTACCAGTGGAATAAACCACAGGCTGCTCCATCCAGGAGGCCGTTAGACGGAGTGTGGGGCACGGATTGTTATTTGACCTATACATACACATTCTAGAATTGCTTGTTTACAGGATTCCCAAACATTCAAAGATTTCTCTGTTCAGTAACCGATATGTGACCAAACGTCAGAATTCTAAGAATGTGTTCTGGTCCACGATGGACGTTCATGTCTAGGAGTAAGATTCTTTACATAAACCTGCAACATACTCTGCACCATTCGGGTTTCTGTCACCCAGTTACACATACAGTCTGAGCCTGTCTGATCACTTGAAATAAATACTCATTGAAACAGGGCAGATGATTAAACGTTCTTGAAGTCACAATACATTTAATATTTAGCATTTAATTCAGGGCTAAATGTCTAAAAGTGGAGCAGTCAGGACATTACATGGGTTTCTATAGCAGCTGCTCCACACACAGTCCTTTGCCCCTGAATTTATTATTACACCTCGAATATCTCAGTACAGAACATCCAACTAACATCTTACTTGAAAACCCTGTGGGTATGGAGGCTCCACCAAAATGCAGTTTGTGCTTTTATAAAAACAGATCAATTCTCCTTGGTCATTAAAGCTCCCATCAGTTATCAAGCCCTGCATTGTGGGGTGCACACAGTTTAAAAGAGGATGAAAGACTAGTCAATCTGGTGGAAGAATATGGTTTGATAAACTACTGCAAAAAGCAAAACTATTGGAAAGATTCTGCCAGTCTTTCAGGACCAACAGAACAGATTTTATTTAGATGACAGATCCATTTTTAATCTAAATACATATATCAATAAAATCTAATCTGAAAGTAAACATTGCAGTTTTTCCCATGTTTATCCCCCAGTTAATTCCACTGGTGGAATATGAAATCTCCAGCAGGACATCTAGGGTCTCCCCTCTGACTCATCCCCACGCCATTTGTCAGGGCGCCGTAGTGAGATATACAGTACTTATAGTGCGTACAGACCTATTTACAGGTGTTAGTACAGCCGGACGTTGCAGAGCAATGGGCATGGAAGAGCAGCATTTTGTAAAAAGAATCAAGGAGTTAAGTCATGGGTTTCCATAGCAATGTGTCCCAACCAAAACAGAAAACAAACATCGGGCTGTGTGAAATGGGCAGTTCACAGTAACTTGGGAAATCTACTTTGGAGCAAAAGAATTTGTTGGGAAGCTTCCCGTGAAAAAAGTTATGAAAAGCAACACATTAAGTGAGGAACAAGAAAGAATGGAACAGACCAGAAACAAGGTCAACATCTGCTTTGTGTTCTCGGTTATACAGGGTATCCAACAATCAGACCTCATCTTAACGCCCCAACATTGCCCAATCAAAAAGCACTGTGTCACATTTAGATAAACACTCAGCATTCAATGAGAAAAGGATTCATCGGAAAAAAGATTGGTCGAAGCAAAACAGGACGCGTTCTGGGCAACGTGGTCCAAAAGGTGCAATCTGCTTAAAAAAAGAGATTTCATTGGTTTCTGTGGGAACGGTCCCACATGTGGCACTTGCTACCATCTAACCGAATATGTGTTGAATTTTCTCTAATTTTCACAAATGATCAAACATTACTAAGAAGACATGTGATTTATATGGAAACTTCCAGAAACCCTGTTAACATTAGAAGGAGCTGGAGTGGAGCTTTTAGGAAGAACAATCAGTAAAGGATATATTATACTTCAATTACTTCTCCAAAATCCAGTTCCTTCGGCCTGGTTTACTCTCCGTCTAGCCATGACCTGCAGTTATTTCAGGTACCAAAGTCCGAGGGCTCAACTTACAGATTAAGACAGCTGCTGAGGTCAAGACTCCAATGACACTTTACAACTCATTCTGTTAAGAGGATCTAACCAGATAACACTGGCCAAGTCTAAGCATGTTGGAAAAGAGCAATCCTGCACTCACCAAACATTAGTGTAAAGATTTTGGACACCTCGTTCAATATCTTCAGAACTCCTGTATTGAGATCCTGGTTACATTGCAATGCTTCTAGAACATTGCTCAATGTGTCAGGAAGGTAATGGTACATCTAAAACCTCTGGGGCCTAATGTTCCTCAATCCATACTTTTTTGGGTTTAAAGCCACGTGTCCTGCTTGATCCTGGAATATTTTGTTAATATTACAGAATCTAAAGATACCTGGACGTCATAAGAAAACTTCACAATGTGTCACCAAGATACAAGTGACTACTTTACATATCAGTTATGAATTCTCTCTAGAATTAACACTGCTCTCCTTAAAAAAAGGGGGTCTGCAGGGGGGATACAAGTGATTGCTTTCCCAGGAAATCCAGACAGGAGTTCTGCATTTTAGATCTCTTCCATAGGAGATTTCTGTTTGGGAGGATTTGAAGTGTGTGGTAGGGAGTGGGGGGTCAGACTAGCTGTACACCTTAATAGTGAACAATGAATGTATAAATCGCTAAGTTTTGCATCACTGCAGATGACATAGAATACGATACACAATATCCACTTGGGAATTGTATAAGCCAGCGTTCCACATGGCTGTACAGTAAGAGCCTGGTAACAGTTATCGATCTGATGAACACCTGGAGTTGTCTGCATGGCTGGCATGCTGCCACGCTAAACTGAAATATAATATAGAGGATGTACCAAGCTATTCATGGCAACATATAGGGCACCGCTCATACAGTGAACGTTTATATTTAGTCTACACAATGGCCAGCGCAGTCTGCATGATGCCCAGGACTGCAGAGAGCACTGGACAGAACCAGGCTTCACGCCAGGCTGACCTACCAGTTCTTTGTGCAAGTCGATCAATAATATTTGGGTAGCAACAGTGACGTTATTTGCATCATTGGTCCGCCCTGTTTTACCGCACCCATCGGCATCCCACTTCACGCAATGCTGTTATAGAGGACACTGTAGACAGAGGGGTACCAACATGGGAATAATTTCTGCAGCAACAGCACTTGGCAGAACACAAAGTAAATTGTGAATGTTACGTGCTTTAGCAGATTCCTTTTTACACCTGGAATTAAAGGACCACTATAGTGCCAGGAAAACACTTGTTTTCCTGGCACTATAATGCCCTGAGGGTGCCCCCACCCTCAGGGTCCCCCTCCTGCCCGGCTGGATGGCGAGGAAAGGGGTTAAACTTACCTCTTTCTCCAGCGCTGGGCAGAGAGCTCTCCTCCTCTTCGGCTGAATGCGCATGCGCGGCAGGAGCTGCGCGCGCATTCAGCCTGTCTCATAGGAAAGCATTTATAATGCTTTCCTATGGACGCTGGCATTTTCTCACTGTGATTTTTCACAGTGAGAAGCACGCAAATGCCTCTAGCGGCTGTCAATGATTTAAATAGATCAGATTTGCATATCTAAAGAACCTGGTCTGCTGGCAACGAGAGTGACCGGGCTGCAAAACACATCACCGCTCGCTAGAGCCAAATCATTGTGAGAGAGGCAGGGATTCTTATCAGCAGTTACATAGCGCCAACATATTCTTCAGCGCAGTACAATCATAGAAAGAATCCAGTTTACAGATCACTGTGCGGAATAAAAGAATTGTGTAGAGAGGGGTTAGTAGCTTGCAGTTTTAAATAGTAAGAAAAAAAAAAAAAAACAACCCCATCAATTACAGACCCCGTATAACATTAACATGGAAGAGAGATTAAGGGGTTAATTCACTAAACACTATTTAATGCATTGAAAATATATCTCTCTCACTCGCAATTTGGAAGAAAAAAAACAAACCAAAAATAAAACTCAAGGTCAGCCAGTCATAATGGGGTTATTTTACGTGAATTTTAATTCAGCGAATTGTTGGTAAATTTCTTAGTGCGAGTATTAATATTATAGATTTTATTATTACACTCATTGGGGATGAGACATTACGTGGCATGATTGACCAGAATTCTGTGTTTTCTTACTTAGAAATATTATGGGATTATTGACTAAACATTAAACTGGAGCCAATGAAAACATCAATTGCAAATTGAGGAATAAAAAAATAAAAAATAAAAAAAAATAAAAAAAAAGTTTAAACTATAGGCGAGTCTGGGAATTACTACACCATTATTTTCTTAAATTTTACAATTCTGATTTCAATTCACTGCCTTATACAATTCTCCAATAGGTCAATTAAACGGGGTGTCAATCACTGTCAATGCTCCCAATATGGTTCATGTTTTATAGCTCTGACTGTGTCCCCGGCTGCAGGACACCCGAAAAACGACGGGCAACGGAAGCATAAATGTGTGAGAAGAGCCACAAATTAAAACCGGTAACGTATAGAAATATTTGTAAATAGAACATTAAAACACACTTCAAGTATTAACAAAAACAAACCCTACGCAAACAAACAGCTCAGCAGAAAGCACCGACACAGCAGGATTTGGACAAAGTAGGAAAACAGAGATCTTGGTAGTTTAACATGAAAGGACTTTGGCTCCCACAACAAAGAGGAAACTGGAGCCATTTCTTTTCTTGGAATGAAACCTCTCCCCAGAAGGCCAAGCAGATGTCCTGTTTAAAGGGCCCCATGAAAATATTTTATTTGGCGTTTTAGCAGCTGTATAATGTCATTGGAAATGGAGTTTAACGTCTTAAAAGAATCACTATAGTGTCAGGAAAACGAGTTTGTTTTCCTGACACTATATAATCCTTAGGTTCCCCCCACGGCACTGAAGGGGTTAAAACCCCTTCAGCTACTTATTTTAATCCAGCGCCGGGAGGTCTCGGCGCTGGTGACCTCTCCTCCCCGCCGACGTCAGCGTCCGAGTGGAGGGGAATGCGCATGCACAGCAAAAGCCGCACGCATTCAAACAGTCCATAGGAAAGCATTTCTCAATGCTTTCCTATGGACGTTCTGCGTGCTCAATGCGACTTTCACATCCAGCGTCGCAGAAGCGCCTCTAGTGGTTGTCAGGAAGACAGCCACTAGAGGCTGGATTAACCCTCAATGTAAACATAGCCGTTTCTATGAAACGGCTATGTTTACATCTGAAGGGTTAAAACCTGGGGGACCTGGCCCCCAGACCACTTCATTGATCTGAAGTGGTCTGGGTGCCTATAGTGTCCCTTTAAGCTTTGCCTACACATGTGAGTAACTTGGCCAATCTGTATCCTTGCACGTTCTGTACAAGCCTGAACCATCTGGTAGGTTTAACCAGCTCTGAAAAGGATTAAAGTGTAGCACAGTGGGCTAATTAGCAGTAATCAAAGCTATCTGAACAATCTTTACTGTCAGCAGAGGTTTCTGGGACTTGTAGTTCATCCTCTAGTTATCAAAAGATAAAAGCTTGTAACTGAACTACAGCGTGCAGAGAGTTTTACGGTGTCCCCCCAATTACATTATCACAGAGAGGGGAAGAGAGGAAAGTGGACACAGGTACGGATCATGGAAGGACAGGGAGCGTAACAAGGCAGAACGCCGCAAAATATTTGAGAAGAAAAAAAAATAAAGATACACAGTGAGTTGTGAAAAAACAATAATATGCTGTGGAAATGTTTGGATGTTCCCCCCACCTCCACCACCCCCTCCCTTCCCACCCCACAGGACATACTTGAAAACGAGAGAAATCTCAATGTATCTTTCCTGGTAAAATATTTTATAAATAAATCAAACAAGTAGAAAATATAAAGGGATTGTCTAATGCCTGGGAGAATACATAATAAAGATTAACTTGTCAACCCTCTCTTTATCAAGAAAAACCATTCTGGGATGATGGGAGTTACAACCAGCCTTAGAGATTGTTGGGTTATTTACCAAAGTGGGGATTTAGAGTAAATCTCAAAATATCAGACCAGAGTAGCCAAACTGAAAGCAAAGCAGATTTGGGGATTTTTTTCTCATTTTGACATTAAATTCAAAACTTTAAATTCTCACTTTAATGAAAAACTTTATATGAGACACTAAAGCAGTCCATGCACCAAGCCAGGGAGTAGTGAAGAACAATGGTCAACGAAATATAACTTGTTGGGAAAATATATATATGAAAGTATCTGGTTTTAGAACATTATTGAAATACATAAAACACAGACGAATACGATGTTCTAAGGAAAAGAACTGGACTCCTAATCTTATTTCTTTGTTTGTCTGTTGCCTTGAGGTTTGGAGAGTTGGTCAGCCTGGGCAGACTACCATGTCATCGTCTGGCCCTCATCATCTGATATGATATCTATTATTCAATCCTAAAGTGTGCTCAGTGAATCTCTTACTGAAGATTTGATGTGTTTCTGAATTAAGCCGTGAGAGCCATGCTGGATGTCTACCATTGACACTGTCTTTGTCATCATCCAACCCTCCCAACTACTGAATGCCATCACCGGTACCCTATACATAACCCACATTCATTGCATACACAAACCTGGGGAAAAGCCACCAAGTTTTCCGGTAAGAACGTTTATTTGCCTTTTCTGAAATGCATCATTCCTGGATACAGTCAAGGTTTGACCTAGAGGTATCTTCTAGCACCTACAGGATGTGGATAAAAGGGGCCAGTTTCTCTGGGCTGTCTATTGATACGATGAACCTCCCAGTCTGTGATAATTTTACTGGTAAGATCCAGGAGAAGTCAAGTTTAAAGTGTATTTAAAGTTATTGTACGGACTAAGATACCAGAAACATTTTACACCAAATGAGGATTTGCTCCATAGAACATTTTGGAGCCAATGAAAGGGTCAACATTTGAAGGATTATTTTTTTTATTTTATTTTTTTTGAGATTGGGTAACTAAAATTATAGATCAGGGTGGTGCAGTAGACATTGCTTACCTAGATTTCAGTAAGGCTTTTGACACTGTTGCACATAGAAGGCTTATCAATAAACTGCAATCTGAGTGGCTGAGTGACAGGCAAAAGAGGGTTGTAGTTAATCGAATATATTCGAAGCTTGGACTTGTCAGCAGTGGGGTACCTCAGGGATCTGTACTTGGACCCATTCTCTTTAACATTCTTATTAGTGATATTGCAGAAGGATTTGATGGTTAGATATGTCTTTTTGCTGATGATACTAAGATATGCAACAGGGTTGATGTTCCAGGAGGGATAAGCCAAATGGCAAATGATTTAGGTAAACTAGAAAAATGGTCAGAATTGTGGCAACTGACATTTAATGTGGATAAGTGCAATATAATGCATCTTGGACGTAAAAACCCAAGGGCAGAGTACAAAATATTTGATAGAGTCCTAACCTCAACATATGAGGAAAGGGATTTAGGGGTGATTATTTCTGATGACTTAAAGGTAGGCAGACAATGTAATAGAGCAGCAGGAAATGCTAGCATAAAGCTTGGTTGTATCGAGAGAGGTATTAGCAGTAGAAAGAGGGAAGTGCTCATGCCATTGTACAGAACACTGGTGAGACCTCACTTGGAGTATTGTACACAGTACTGGAGACCGTATCTACAGAAGGATATTGATACCTTAGAGAGAGTTCAGAGAAGGGCTACTAAACTGGTTCATGGATTGCGGGATAAAAAAAACTTACCAGGAAAGGTTAAAGGATCTTAACACGTAGAGCTTGGAGGAAAGACGAGACAGGGGGGTATATGATAGAAACATTTAAATACATAAAGGGAATCAACACAGTAAAGGGGAGACTATATTTAAAAGAAGAAAAACTACCACAACAAGAGGACATAGTCTTAAATTAGAGGGGCAAAGGTTTAAAAATAATATCAGGAAGTATTACTTTACTGAGAGTGTAGTGGATGCATGGAATAGCCTTCCAGCTGAAGTGGTAGAGGTTAACACAGTAAAGGAGTTTAAGCATGCGTGGGATAGGCATAAGGCTATCCTAACTATAAGATAAGGCTAGGGACTAATGAAAGTATTTAGAAAATTGGGCAGACTAGATGGGCCGAATGGTTCTTATCTGCCGTCGCATTCTGTGTTTCTATACGGGAGATCATCATCATGCGATTACCTCTTCGGTGGGAACTTTAAAAACAAAATACATAATTTACTCTAATGATGCCGGCTGTGGGATTGAATATTAGAAAACAAATTAGCAAATTCCTGCAGAATGGGTGGTGAGGGGCTGAGTGCATTAACGGCTAAACCAGCTCCGCAGAGAATTTTAGGAGAACAAAAAGGTTCTAAAAACACAACATGAAGTGAATAGTCCAACATAATCCCATTCCCCACAGACTATTGGACAGAAAGAAACAAAAAGCATAATGTTACAGAACTCGCTAAGCACAGACTGGAATAAATTCAGAATGTAATGTTTGTGTATCGGAAAACAGACTAAAAGCCTACATGACGTGCCACTCTATAAACCTGTATCCTCTGATCACAGACCAGCAAACTCCAAATATTATGCATCCTTTACTGATAGAAGGACATGTTAGAGGGCACTATCCAGAGTACAGAACATTATCACTTTAAAACAAGACCCCTGGATTTAGCAATATCAGCCAACCTTTCTTCTTACAAAGAGACTCCAAAGAGTCTTGTCCATAAGCTTACAATCTAAAGATAATGTTAATCAACTATGGGCTACAGCAAAGTGAGTATTACAAAGAATAAGAAACATCATTCCCTAGTTTAGAATGATGGTATATTTAATCCAGTAACCCTGAGCACTGCTACGGTACATTCCCTCAGCACACCAGGATTAATATTAAAGAAATGTCCATTAAAACAATCACTATCTGATCCTTTTAAAGAAACAGGATGATTTCTGGAATAATAAAGGTGCAGAGCATATAAACCCCAGGATACAGGTAAACGATACATGCAGGGTACAGGCAGATACTCTATTATTGCACGATGTGATACATGTTTATCCATAAACAGACAGCAATAGGAAGGAAGAGGTGACCATCACTTACTTGTTGCAGTCAGGATGAAGCAGCTCAGAGCAGATACAAGCAGAATAAATGTATCCTGCTCTGAGCTGCCCATACCAGACTCATTACATCTCCTCCTCTGATCCGCCCATTCTCACACAGGTGACAACAAGTCCTACTAGCTGGGACTGCCAGACACCCCACCCACAGCTGTATTAACCACTTAACCCAGTCTCACCATCTGCATTAACCCTTAAATTATTACATATTACCGCCTGCGTTAACCCTTGAATTATTACACATCCCCTTCTGCGTTAACCCCTAAATTATTACATATGACCGTCTGCATTAACCCTTAAATTATTACATATCACCGCCTGCGTTAACCCTTAAATTATTACGTCACCGCCTGCGTTAACACTTATATTATCACTAAATTAACCATCCTCACCAAATGTCTACTTTAACCTATTATAACCTATCCTCTCCAAAAATCAGGATTAATTAGCACCTTAATCTGTCCCCAGCAAATGTCTACATTAACCCTCAACCCATTCTTAATGAATGTCTGCGTTAATCCTTAAATTATTAGATATCAAAATTGCTAAATGAACCAAACCTTACTGAACATTAACCCTTAATCCATCCTCACCAGATATCATCTACATTAACTCCTTAAATTATCCTCTGCAAATGTCTACATTAACCATTAAATTACTACATATGAAAATAACTAAATTAACCCATCCTCACCCAATGTCAGAATTAACCCCTGACCCATTTTACTGAAATGTCTACATTAACCCTTTAACTATCATGCTCCAAAATTAATCTTTCCGCACCAAAACATCGAGATTAATCCTTAACCCATCCACATTGAATGTCTATGTTAAACCTGTAACTAATTTAAATCTTCGTTAACCCTTAACCATCCTACATCAAAATATCTATAGTAAGTTATCCACACCAAAATACGTTAATACTGAACTGGAGTTCACAGTTAAATTCACTCCTAAAGAAGCGGTTCATTATCCTACTCACAAACAGTGAAACATTGAAATGTTATCAAGAAATAAACAAAAATAAAGCCTGTTATACAGTTGCAGTTAGTAACGTTTGTTTTATTTGAGAACATTATGTATTCTCCCCAGGAGAAGTTGTACCAACAAATTGAGAATTCAAAGTGAATGCAACAGGGCTATTTAAAGAGCTGAACTGGAAAACTTTACCAATTCGCTATATTTTCTGTCGTTTTGGCCTACAATATTGACTTCACTTTAAATGGCAGACCGTTCCCACTTCAGTGAATAACGCAGTCGATTTGTTAGAATTTCTATAATCCATACGTTGTAGTATTCCTTACTGAGTTCTGCGTGTTACAGGCATTGACAGACTCTGAAGTTTAATCAGAAACAACTATTTAATTCTCTGGAATTTTCAAAAAGCTCTAATTTATAAACCGTCTCAAACTCCAGTGTAATAGCAGCCGGGATATTAGAACCAATTTGGTTTCATTTCAGTCTGGAGTGCAGTGACTATCCCCTGCCGGCTGACCCTGGAATAATCCTGTCTCCCTGTCTAGTGCGATTCGTCTCAGCGCTAACATGGAGATATATAAATATAACTCGCGCCAGGATTACCTGGGCATAAAACCATGTTTGAAAACACGGATTCATCAACGAGGTGAATGACTCAATAATCTGCTCCAATATTAAACCTTAAAATGGCTCGTTTTGATTCCTGGACAGTTTTTAAAAGTAAATGATTTGTTTAAAAAAAAATACACTATTGATTAATTTGGGATAAACTTGGCTTTGCAGAGTCACTCAGTTTCCCGTGATGCTTTGCCCTTGTAAAACAGCTTCTTGCTGACCAAGCATCATGGGAAATGTTGTTTAGAAATATCTGATGTGCCATCGCTCCTGTCAATCATCTCCTTCGTGATGCTGGGCGCGCACTGACAACGCTCACGTCACGTAAACCGGGAATTGTGGGAAATTGGCCAGGGGATGGCAAACCGTGATGGGAATGCATCCAATATGGAGACTTTTTACACGGATCCTGGCAAATGATTAGAATTAACCCACGGCGTTTAGTCACAAACCAGGGATTATATGGAACAGGAAAACATATTCTAAATTGGTTCATACTTGTAACTAGGCATAAACTTTTTAATTTAGTTTTCAATTCCCTAAAATTCGCTGTATGTAAATAAACCTTTATGTTTTTAAGATGTTATATATATTTATCATATAACTCCTGCTAACGTGTATTTAATTTGTATATTTTCTATATATGTTACTTAAACAAGTTTATACAGAGCCAAAAAAATATAACAAGTAAATCCTGTTTTGTAGGACATGTAATTTTTAATTTTTTAATATATTTTTTCCCCTTAATTAACGCACTGAAGGATACGATTAAGCTCCAAGTTTTTGTAAAAACTGCTTTGACATTAAGACCTGTATTTAGGACACTAATACACAAATCCATTCAGCTGCAACCAGGGCCGGCACGTCCATAAGGCGGCACAGGCAGCCACCTTAGGGCGCACGGGCTCTGGGGGCGCAGGATTTCAGTGACCGGCAGGAGGGAAGCTCTCCCTCCTTCCAGGCCACCTTCTGGACCCCCGGCAAAGTGTGCGGCAGTGGTAAGATCAGTGGCGGCGAGGGAGCTCTAATCTCCCCGTTCTGCTCCCTCACGTGCCGTTTGCTGACGTGACATCATATTCCGGCTCCCAGCAACAGTAGACAGCCTGCGAGGGAGCAGAGTGGGGACCTCTGATCTTACCACTGCTGCATGCCGCCCAGCAGCCCCAGGGACAGATCCATGATCCACACCAACTCTCCAGGTAGGAAGGCTGGGTGGAAAATGCTTATTTATAAAATAATAATGAGTGAATATATGTGATGTGTATCTGTGAGTGACAGAGTGTGTGTGTCTGTGAGTGACAGAGTGTGTGTGTGTCTGTGAGTGACTGAGTGTGTGTGTCTGTGAGTGACTGAGTGTGTGTCTGTGAATGACAGAGTGTGTGTGTCTGTGAGTGACAGTGTGTGTGTCTGTGAGTGTGTGTGAGTGAGTGTTTGTGTCTGTGAGTGTGTGTGAGTGAGTGTTTGTGTCTGTGAGTGAGTGTGTGTGACTGTGACTGAGTGTGTGTGTATCTGTGAGTGATTGTGTGACTATATGAGTGTGCATGTGAGTGTAAGAGTGTGTCTGTCAGTGTATGATGAGTGTGTCTGTAAGTGTATGATGAGTGTGTTTGTCAGTATGTGTTTGTGAGTATCAGTGAGAGTATGTTTGTCATTGAGTCTATGTGTGACTATCAGTGTGTCTGTCAATGAGTGTCAGTCAGTGTGTGTGTGTCAATGAATGAGTGTGTGTCAGATCAATGAGTCTGTGTCTGTCAGTGACGTCTGTGTGTTTGTCATTAAGTGTGTGACTGTCAGTGTGTATACACCACTGAGTGTAGTTTGTTGGAGTGGAGCATGTTACAGGAGCTTTTGTTTCCTGTACCCGGCCAGACTGACAGGAGGTGCTCACGGAGAGAGCACTCCCTGTCAGTCTGGCCGGGTACAGAAAACTGAAGCTCCTGTAGGGGATCTGCTCTGCTCGGCAATGCTACAAGAGAGGTAGGAGGCACACCAGTAAGGGGCCACTAAAGGGGTGAGGGGTGCACCAAGGGACAGGGAGGGAATGGGAGAAAAACACTAAGGGACAGGGAAGGGAGGGGACCACTAATGGACGGGGAGGGGAGAGGGTCTGGTTATGAGGCACATAGGCACATAGAGGCACATAGGTGAAGATGTTTTTTTTGGAGGAGGGGGGGCGGAAAAATGCTTCTTCGCCTATGTACCCAAAAATCCTTGCACCGGCCCTGGCTGCAAAAAACAACTCAAATTCCTTGTAAGCTACAAATTCAACGCAAAATTCACCAGTGGAGTCCGCTGTCAGAAACGACACAGGGATCCAATACGCAGAATGCAAAAATAGAAGAACGTATACCAGGCCTTAGAATGGCCGGACTAACGCAGGAAAGGACAGAGAATAGTCAGGGACAAGCCGAGGTCGAGGGAGCCAGAAAACAAGCCGAGTAATAGGGAAGGAGAACACAGAATAGTCGAAATCAGACCAAGTCAAATACCAGTAAACCAAACCAGAGTAAGTTCTATAGGAACAATTAAGCTAGAACCACGACAGGGCAATGATTCATTGAAAATTAGTCCTTTTTATAGTTTGGCTCTTTAAGTGATGGCCACGCCCCCAAAACGTCCTAATTCGAAAGTTTTGGCGGGCCGTGAAGTCATCAACGTCATGACGTCAGTGCGCATGCGCCATGTTAAAAAATGGGGCGGAGCTACCGCGGTCTGCGTCTGAACGGAGGGAATGTGGGAGAAGACTCACAGGCTGGATTCCTGCCAGGGCAGTAACCACATGTACCCTGACATTCGCGAAGCTAATATCAAACTCATTTAAAGAGTTTCCAGACAACTATCACCCCGTTGTTTATCGACAGCAAACCGTAGGTGAAAAGTTTCTGCATGATGTCCTTCTTAATACCTGGTGCCCATAACAACGATGTATATTCAAGGTGGAGGTTTTAACATTTAGAAATGTTCGATTTTATTTTCACTATGTGTATCAATAGTCTCTTTATACATTACACACAATTATTGGCCTTCGCAGCAGCAGACTGGCATTCAGTGTGTTGGTTGAAAGGTTTTACTGCCGGTAATACAGGGTTAGTCCCTGAATTTGGAATTTAATATTTAATATCCAACTCTGCATTGCTATATTCCAGTATGACAATTATTTAAATTACCAGGTTACAATCACACATGTGATCTTTTGCATGTTACTCCATTTCCCAAATTAAAAATGTAAAAAAAATCCCTTTTTGGTAGATATAACCCAATGAAAACATGCTTGCATTTAAAGGAACACTACAGTGTTTGGAATATATAATGTTTATCTACCTGTGTAGGAGTCATCCTCCCTAAGGTAAGATTTATTTATATCACACAACAAGCTGGTCTCCATGCGTCGCTGTGCCAAAACTCCCTCTCCTTATATATGGTTATATCAAGACTGATGATCTCAGCCAATGCAATGTTTAATTTTGTCATTGTGTGTATACTAAAACAGCTTGTAAAAGCTGCAGATCTTTTGTCTGCAGTCTTTGGAAACCTGCCCACACTTTTTGTGGCTGTCCAATCACAGATTTCTAATGCAGTTCCATGATAAGTCTTTACAAGGCAGGTGCTCTAGGCAATTGCTGCCTCTTGAGTTTATCTTCACTGAGCTAAACAACCAGGAAGTAACAGGACTTGATGTCTGATTGACAGCCGGGGGGGTGTAACAATGTTAATTTATAAAGGGATAATTTCTATTGAAATCCGTACTTTTTGTAAAATGAAAATAAAATTGATTCAGGAAGCTAAGCTGGTTTAGGGGTCTGGGATGACCCTTTGAAAAAGCTGCTGAGAAAGTCATAAAATAGCATCTGATTAATAGTCACAAGCTAAATTGTATCTTGTATCTTGTGTTCATAGTATGGCTAATACACTAAATGTGGCAGTTTAGTTCTTGATTCACTGCATTTTGATTGTTCTTATTTTAGGAGTGAAATGATGCCTTTAATTTAAAGTTACACCCGGGTGCGTGAACAATTAACCCGTCCTGTTACAGCTCCCACACATGTCTTTATATTCCAAAATGTAGGGACAGCTGCTTTTTGATCTGTTTTAAAAATAAAACACAGTGTGTCCCTCTAGACGGAACGTGATCATATATTGTCCAAAGATTCTGGATTCCTTTCTGAATCTGTTGGGGAGAAAGTAACGGTGTTGTTATTGTTGAAATATTGACGTGTGATTCACAAAAGTGGGAATTGTCAGAATTCAGGGTGAATTCCTGGTTAATTTTACATTTTATTCCACAATTTTTATTCCACAATAGCCAAAATGTATCAATAGCCAAAATGTATTTTTTTGGTTTGGCCATTTTGCGTAAATTCACTTGATAATATATTAACTATTCGCTTTTTACTGAATAGCCCGGTAAATGTGCGGGTTTGGGCAGTGCCCTCTTCACCTTCTGTTCCTGCATGTCATACGTGTTTTACGAGGCTACTGAAATAGTCCCCTACATCAGCAAAGAAATCCAGAGATTCAGTTCCACCATTCGGCCATATTGTGTTAAGCCCACCACTACTTCACAGTAGCCCAATATCAGTGGGTCCTACATTAACTCCAACATGGGAGATTAACATGCTAAATACTTATTATTTTTCTATGGGGAAGGCCTGATGCGAGTGTGGTGCTCCCTGCGCATGTGATTTAGGTCCCAACATCGGCTGACGTCGTCAGAGCCTGACCAAGCACTGAGGGACTTCGGCGCTGGAATCAAGTAAATGAAAAAAAGTTGGGTTTTTTAACCCTTTACTTACCACCTAAAAGATAGGATTCACAAATTTATAACAAAAAAAATGAATTTAGCCAGGTGTACTTTAAACAAAACTGGTGGAATGCATATATATGAAATAACTCGCCTTCCCATACAAATCTACAGAATCCCATTATATATTCCCAAGGAGCCAGTGGGCACATTGTTAAAATAATAAATACATTTTAAAAATAAATCACAAATTAAATAATAATAAAATATTTGAATGTAAAAAAAGTGTGTTCATTACTGATATACACGGGTCAGTCCATGGAGGTATTTTACAGTGGAAATGGTACTGATATACAGCTATTTGGATCAGACCTGGCATTGTTCTGCCTGAATACAAGATCTGATTGCAATGTGGGAATTTGTTTGGACTGAATGAGCAGGAGGATTGCTGCCAGTTCTGTTTAATCTCACTGCTGAGTATTTTTATTATTTGGTAGCAGATTTCGGACGTTCCATTGCTGAATTCTTGCCTCCGTGCACTCTGATCCAGAGGTTATATGACGGTGGACAGTGGCTAGATTTTGCCCCCAGATAAACCTAGATTATGTATGCTAATTTGAACCAGACAGCACTCAGTCTTTAGTGAATAAGTTCAATGAAACAGCAGAAAACAGAATCCGTCAGAGGAAAGCTCCAGATACCATAACCACTATAGCCTGCTGCAGTGGTTATGGTGCCAGGAGTTCTCTGGTGTACAGAGTCAAACTGTTTATGCTTTAATGTCTTATTTGTGTCGTGCTGGGTGCCTACTGCCTCTTAGATAAGTCAGACTGCCCTCATTGGCTAAGAGTGGCACGGCTCGGCTTATTGTAGCCAACAGAAGTGCCTTGCAAGAGTGTCCAGTACCTATGGAGGTAGTGATGGGACCCAGGTAAGTTGACTAACTATTCTTAAACAGTTTGACTACTTACTCTGAGAGAGCACCATGCCATTGTTCTGCAGTGGTGATGGTGCTTGCGGTGTCCCTGTAATCCTGAGGCAAGTGAAGGTTGTGTGTTAGTATAATGTCTTCTATAAACCAACACACAGGATTGTTCTGACATTATTTGTGTTTGTCATACACCGTATTTATTTAAAATAGATTTACACATTACTTGCTACAACACAAACAAACCTGAATTCTGTCTGTTTATTTGGAAGGTGAAAGGGTTAATACAAGTATCCCTGCGATTGCACAACCAGTGTTTATTTTGCCTCTACCCTGGATCAGACCCAGAAGGTCTGCCTTTGATGAGCCAGGTTAGATGTGACTGGGTTTGAACTGGAATTGGGAGGGTGGAGAGGGGGCTCAGCCCATTGTCTTTATTTTTAAATAAACAGCTCTCACAGTGTGAATAACACTCCCTGCAGACTCTTCACAAGCTGAGTGTCATTTGTTACATTGTGATCACAAAACCAGAGAAGGATACACAATGCAACGTTTGTTATACAATTAACACACAAAGGAAAATTCCTAATTTCTCCCCAAATTCTACCTTCCTCCCCAGCCTTCGCTTTGTTCATTTCAATTTAACGCTGTTAGTTTTGGGCAGTTAATGACAGCCAATTGTATGTGATAAAGGTGTATTTACTTCCGATTGTCTGTAATTAAGGTCTATTTACAGCTGTAATGAAATCTTCCAGTGTTTATTTAATGTTTAAATATTGAGATTTGTGACATGCAAACATTGTAGTTAAATGCACTGCAATCCACAATATCATTTGGTAATGGGTTTTGTTAATAAAATATTTTAAAAACACAAGAACGTGTATAATGTATAGATCAAGAAATCTCAGTGTTTTGGAAAGTCCCCTAGCAATATGTTATTTCACAGTTTATGCCGAATTTCAAGTTTTTAAAGTTCAATGAGGTTCAGAAAATGACAACCGATACCATAAACCACCTTTGATCCATAGTTAACACAGAGTTTTTAAATGCTTGGAGGCATGAGTATTGCTATCCAGAAAAACCAGTAAGGGTGGGATCTCTGTGTGGATGGGCTAACGATGGCAGACTGGAAATTCAAAATATTTCTTATCTAATCCAGTGAGGGGGTCAGCCACTAGTGCAATCACTTTCAAACACATGGTGATTCGTCTGAATTTGGGGTGATTGGTGGTGGGTCATCGGAATCCTGTAACTTAAATCCACATGTGACCGAATCACAAAACAACAGAAAACGCACAATGGACGAACAGCCTTGTTTGATCAGTGATTCGGAATTCCACCAATGAAGCCAAAAATAGAGAAGATCTTTGTGAAAAAAAGATGGTTGAAGGCTAGAGGAGAGTGACTAAATATCGATTTTATTCACAGATCAAGAGAGAGAATAGAGACTAATAAAGGAAGAAAAAGAAGCAGCGTAGGTTTTCATTACAAAATTCTGTTAGTTCGATAAAACCGGTAATACAAGATGCGAATTCCATCTGTTATTTTACATTCAATGAATATATAACATATACATTTACATATTTTACAGCTTCTCTTTTACCGTCTATTGGTCACTTTTTATCTTGTAAACAGTGGTACAAATTGCAGGAAAATTCTCCTGGCACCACAGCCACTTCAGCCCACAGTGGTTATGGTGCTTGGAGCGTGTCTGTAAGGTGAGCTTGTTGTGAAACAATGAAAGTAAGTCAGGGTTTTAGCCTCTGTCCCGTAACCGTCTCTTCAGTCAATGGTAATAATTGGAATTCAGTGAACCATGTGATACAGGAAAATGGCTCTGAAGTATCGAAATAAAGCACAAGTTCAGAGGTCAAATCCCCAGAACCCTAAAATGCTGTTATTTCCGATAACACTTGGTGCATCATTAAGTACCTTTGTATTACCTGATCTTTTAGGGCTAGAGTTGGGGTAGGAGCTTAAGGATGGCTGTTTAATATTAGGACAGCATCGACAGGTAGGTAGGTAGGTAGGTAGGTGTGTAAAGCCGCCACCTCACTAACCTCAGGCAGCCGCCTGTTTATTGTGGCGCTCCTAGTCCAATCAAACCTGATGAAAATCCCACAAAGTCTCCAAATTCTTATTTTTTTCAAATAAACTCAGATTGACAAACTCTCCAAACATGACCTGAGTGATCAGAGGAGAAGGAACAGCTGGCCGAGCGCCATGATTGTACTGAGCTGTCTGTGGGCAGGCTATTCATTAAGCTGTCTGGATGGAGGTGCCTGGTTTTTCTATTGCTCAATATCTCAATATATGTTTCCGCTATAGGCCAACCCCTACTTTAACAGGCTCAAAAAGAGGATTTGGGGAATTATTCCCAGGTACCAGCACCACTGACTCTTGAGAGCCATCCAAAGTAATTTTATTTTACACAAACATGTCAAATGGGTAAAGATTGCTCCCCAAGCCTTGAAATCATTTTCTTTCCTTTACACACAGTCACGAGGTCTGTCGGACGGACTTATTGCAGAACATGGTCCATCGTTCCTTTAACAAAGTGTCTGTGTAGAATGAGCAGACCGCGGGGGTCTCACATTGAATGACAGGCTCTCTCATGGCTTTCTGGGAACTTGTCATGCTGTAACTATCTCAGTTCATGAAGAAAGATGGCGTCTCACTACAGGAAGCTGCACTGTAGAGATTGTCATAGATCAGATATGTCAGGGATTGATGTGAAAAAGAACACTTATTTACATAACCAGTATGAAAAAGTGACAGTGTGTAGCGCTAAATAATATCGACTTACACCATGAGGAACTTTAGGCCGATTGAGAAAGCCGAACGGAATCGGCGAAACGCGTTTTGGACACCAGTATACTGTATGTATCAAGACTGATTTTATATGAATGTAATAAATACCATTTTAAATTTCAACAGTATATTTGGTACATTTTCCATCCATTAAAGAGGGAAGGAGTCATCCCATAAAAGGACTCATATGCCTTTCTACTTAGAGCCAGGTTACAGGCTCTGGTTCAGGTGAGAAGCAATCTTCACCTGCATCTATATGTTTATATATTGTTGTCTCTAAGGATTTCAACACTAGGGCGGATTTCCCCCTGTTTCTTTTTTATTTTGAGGGTTATTCCTTATTGGGAGCTGAAGGTGTGTGTCACCTAAAGGACACAAGGCAAGAGTGATTAAGAGCCAATCCATAATAGGCTCTGAACCACTATATATATCTCCTATACCCTCCAAGATTCAGGAGAATATATATATATATTTCATATCCCTAAAGTTCCTCATGGTGTAAGTCGATATTATTTAGCGCTACACACTGTCACTTTTTCATACTGGTTATGTAAATAAGTGTTCTTTTTCACATGTAATCACGATAGGACTGAAGAGTACCTATTTTTTTGTGTGAGAGCTGCTGCACTATAAGAGCACCTGTTACTATTTAATTTAAGCGCCTGATAACACAGAATATTCTGCTATATTGTATGTCAGGGATTGATCCTATTAAATTAGTATAAACATACTATTTATTGTTTAATCCAAACAATTGAATTATTTATCTATGATAATTTAACAACTGAATTACAAAGTTTAGGTAAAAGACCAAGTTAGAAAATGATGGAGATTTTCCAGTTGAGCAATTTCGGTTAAATTTGGTAAAAAGAGATAGAAATTCACAAGTCATGAATGAGTAAATCAATGAAATGTTATGAGCTAAACTCTGCAAGACACAATCAGTGGATCTAACATGAATCTACCAAATATTTACTTTGATTGTTTTATTTTAATTTATTTAGATGTTGCAGTTGCTTATCAAACCAGAGACACTTTGCCCTGAATGATCACACGAGCGGTCAATGCGTTCAGGATGCGCAGCTTTAACAGACACAAACCTTGTGGATATTTAGTAATTGGATCTTATTGTGACACTGTATTTGTTCAGTTCACATGTATCCAGATCACACCTGTTTCTCCACCATCTCCGGCCGCATGCGGTTTAACCGGAAGGGTAGGTTGTCAGATTAGCAGAGAGATTGCGCACAACACAGGGGTGAAATGCAGGATCATACATGAACGAGACATTAAACATGCAAGCCGTCCACAATATAATTTGCTGGTCGCAAAATTGAAGAATTTGTTAATCTTTTAGTGTGAAGAGACCTTATAGTAAAACTGTCTGCTATGCATTCCCTGATCTGGGTTAGAAATGTCCATTGGCCATTGGCCATTATTAGAAATCCACGCCTGGAGGGTATGCATTGGCTTGCAATGAGTAACATGTAGGGTCTGATTAGTAGCGTAATGCCTGATATAACTTTTAAGCCCCGCCCCAGATATTGTGGGATGGAAACTCCCATAACTTCCTGCAAATCTGCTGTTTGCAAAGAATGATGGGAGCTGTAGAGAGGGGCGTTGTTGGGGTTAAATCCATGGCCCGTGCCACCTTAAATATAAATTATTATATAATAAGTGTTATTGGAATATCTACAGTAGGAAGTGTTATTTCTCTCTCAATATTACACATTTTAATATTCAAAGGGGGCGATAATACCTCCAATTATAGAGATTCAGGAGACGTAACCTCAAGTTATCCCATCTGTAACCTTTCCCTATCTCTACCCTAACCTCCCCTAATCCAAATCCCCCCCTATCCCTAACTTCCCCTTAATCCTAACCTCCTTCGGTCCATCCACTGCAACCCGTTTCCAGTCTTCCTCTCCAGCCACTCACAGCAGGAGCCGTAGTGCTACCTCCCGGACTGTCTGGTCCAAGCGGGTGAGTAGGCTGCAGGGTGTTTCCCGGGGGCAGAGGGGGGATAGACACCGGGTGGTGGAATAAAAATGTAACACCATCAACGTTATTGGTCCTTGCTCAGATACAGAAGTTAGACGCATGTTAAATGTTAACATGCTAAAGTCCTACCACCAGAGGGCGGAGGAGGTAGCCGCTATATGTGCTCCAGCCTCAGAAGATTTTGACAATTTTCCCCTGCCTGATCTCCTAGAAAATTGAGTGTAGGCATGGTCCATAGAGGAGGCCCACTTAGAGGACCGGCTGACCGAGGAAGAACGCAGGCAAGCACAGCAAATGCTGTTTGCAAAGCAAGAGACATCTCTAATTTGCCAGGGTTTACCCCACAAGCCACCCACAGAGTAGAGATCCCCGACCAACCACCTCTGCGGCAAACCCTGTACAGAATACCAGAAGCTGTTCATGAGAACATGAGGCGGGAGATCCAGGAGATGCTCCAATTAGAGGTAATCGAGCCCTCTAAGAGTCCATGGGCCTCCCCGGTAGTGCTGGTCCTGAAACGAGATGGAGCCACCCGGTTCTGTGTAGACTACAGGAGGTTTAATGACAAGACGGTCTCGGATGCTTATCCCATGCCCCATATAGACAATCTGTTAGACCGGATGGCTCATCTCCAGTACCTCACCACTATAGATTTGTGTAAGGGATAATGGCAGATCCCCCTAGCGGCAGATGCTATCCCCAAGTCAGCCTTCGTCACTCCATTGGCCTGTCCCACTTTAAGGTTATGCCATTTGGGATGAAGAATGCCCCGGCCACTTTCCAAAGGATGGTGGACCGGCTGTTGGATGGCCTCCAGGATTATGCTTGTGCATACCTGGAGGACATACCCATATATAGCGACACTTGGGAGGAGCACCCAGAAACACGTGGGATCGGAACTAGACAGAATCAGGGAGGCAGGGTTGACGTTGCAACCAATTAAGTGCCATATAGGGATGCCAGAAGTGCAGTACCTGGGACACCGGGTAGGGTGTAGGAAGCAGAAGCCTGAGCCAGCCAAGGTTGAGGCAGTGGCTCACTGGCCCCTTCTCCGCGCTAAGACCCAAGTGATGGCTTTCCTAGGGACTGCTAGCTACTATTGGAAATTTATCCCCAACTACAGTGCCCTAGCTAAGCCCCTCACCAACCTGACCAAAAAGAACTTGCCCAGAAAGGTAACCTGAACTCCAGAGTGTGAGCAGGCATTACAAGCCCTTAAGAAAGCCTTGATAAATACCCCTGTCCTGGCCGCTCCTAATCCGAATAAACGTTTTCTCATCCATACAGATGCTTCTATGTTTGGATTAGGAGTGGTACTGAGCCAGGTCTGGGATGATGGTGGAGAACACCCAGTGGCTCAGCAGAAAACTACTACCCTGGGAGGTCAGTTATGCTGCCATCAAGAAGGAGTGCCTGTTGGTGGTGTGGGCTCTCAAAAAGTTGCAGCCATACATTTACGGACACCAATTCATGTTGCTCACAGATCACAACCCGTTGGTGTGGCTTAACCGGGCCACTGGAGACAATGCCAGGCTATTACGTTGGACCCTGGCACTACAACCATACGATTTAACGATTCAATACAGACCTGGTAGGCAAAACGGGAATGCCGACGGGTTGTCCAGACAGACAGAAGTGGAGAAGTGATCTGTGAGTACTCCCCGAGACATCCCCAAGCCAATCCGTTGGGATCAGACTGTGTATGCCGGCTTGTGTTTAAGGGGGAGCTGTGTAGCAGAACCACTGCTTATTCGTGTGTTTTCCACTTGTGTTGTGTATTTTCTCTTTCATTTTGTGTATTGTGCCCTGTATCCCCATTCGGGAGAGTCCTTATGAACAGAACCCATTAGTCTCCCGAACGGAGACCACCCCTGTGCCCCATTAGAATGTTCACACCAATCACTTAGAATGTTCACACTAGTAACATAAGTGCGAAACCGCAAGGGAAGTAATTAATGAGTGCTCCCCTGGGTGGCTGCCATTTCGCATAGACGAACGCCAACCAAGGGGAGCATTCATATTTCGAAAGGAGACGCTTCTATGCACGGTGGTCGTACAGGAACCTCAGGAACGGAGACCGGTTGAAAATGTATTTTTGTGAGGGTTCCTGAGGTTGGTGGGGACGCTTTTGGGGCACTGGCTATCTTGGCCGGCTCATTCTTTGTTCCCGCCATTAGAAGCCCAGGGGTACACCATACAAGTATAAACGTATTGTTATAACGGTATATGCGTGCTTTATTTCTCAATCTCTGTGTTTGTATTTCTGGGAGTGTATTCTCTCTACTCAGGATTTGTACATGAACCTATACCCCACCCAATTACTGCAGAATGACCCAAAGGCAACAATCTCGCTCTCCTTGTACGAAACCAGCAAAAAGTCTGAACATGTTCAATGCAGACAGACACAATGTCAGATACTCTGCTCGCTCTACAAAACCTGTTTGCTTTGCTCAACCTGAACGCTCTGCTCACTCTGCTCAACCTGCACGCTCTGCTCACTCTGCTCAACCTGCACACTATGCTCAATGTGCACACTCGCTCTTCTTTGCCTGCATGCTTTCCTCAACCTGCACGCTCTGCTCAACCTGCACACTCTGCTCGCTCAGTTGAACCTGCTCTGCTCAACCTGCACTCTCAGCTCGCTCTGCTGAACCTGCACACTCTGCTTGCTCTGCTCAACCTGCATGCTCACCTCGCTCTGCTCAACCTACTCGCTCTGCTCAACCTGCACACTCAGCACGCTCTGCTCAACCTGCACGCTACTCACTCCACTTAACCTGCACACTCAGCTCGCTCTGCTCAACCTGCATGCTCTGCTCGCTCTGCTCAATCTGCACGCTCTGCTCGATCTGCTCAACCGGCACACTCGCTCTGCCTGCACGCTCTGCTCAACCTGCACGCTCTGCTCACTCTGCTTAACCTGCATGCTCAGCTCGCTCTGCTCAACCTGCATGCTCTGCTCGCTCTGCTCAACCTGCACTCTCTGCTCATTCTGCCCAACCTGCACGCTCTGCTCAACCTACACGCTCTGCTCACTCTGCTTAACCTGCACGCTCAGCTTGCTCTGCTCAACCTGCACGCTCTGCTCGCTCTGCTCAACCGGCACATTCGCTCTGCCTGCACGCTCTGCTCAACCTGCACACTCTGCTCACTCTGCTTAACCTGCACACTCAGCTCGCTCTACAAAACCTGCTCGCTCTGTCACTCCACTCAACCTGCACGCTCAGCTCGCTCTACAAAACCTGCTCACTCTGTCACTCCACTCAACCTGCATGCTCTGCTCATTCTGCCCAACCTGCTCGCTCTGACCAACCTGCTCGCTCTGATCAACCTGCTCGCTCTACAAAACCTGTGCAACTTGCATGCTCTGCCCAACCAGCTGGCTCTGCTTACTCTACAAAATTTGCTCACTCTGCATGCTCTGTCCAACATGCATGCTGTGTAAAACCCGCTCACTCTGCATGCTCCGCTAACTCTGCCCAAACTGCATGCTCCACACTCTATGCAATCCCTGCTTGCTCTGCTCTCTATGCTTGCTCTGCCCAGCCTTCTTGCTCTGCTCACTATTTCCAATCTGCTTGTTTTCACAGATGCAAACGTGTAAAATGTGTTCAGAAAAATGCATTGTTTCTGTCTGTGTTCTCCTGCGCACTAGCAGTATGACAGCAGCAGGAAACTCCTGACACCATAACCACTACCGCACACTGAAATAAAATTAGTCAGAAACCTAGTTGGAAACTGTCAGCTTGAATTCCATGTTTGCTGAAATGTATGCATCTCTGTTTATGGGATTTTATAAATGTTTAAAGCAAAGAAGATCCAGATTTTGTGCTTGTTATCTGCATGCTTATACTAAATTAAAATGTAAACTCACTTTTTAAATATATTAACATAGCAACACTTTATAAGGGGAATCATGGGGCACAGCTTCATTCAGCTAGAAAAAAAACGAATCATCCGCTAAGTTTTCTCCAGATAGTAAATTATTCCAATCAGAATGTGACGTATTCAGTGCACTTTGGGAAGAGCTAAATGAGTTGTTAAAACTTTTACACCTATAAAGTGTTTGCATTTTTATACATACTCCTCATTGGGTTAAAATCCTGGGGGTAAAGAACTGAAGATATTTTGAAAGCAGGCTTCATTCAGGCAGTCTGATTGTGTGCCAACCTCGGACTTGCCCTCTTCAGCGGGAACAAAGATCCCTCAGAGCAAAGGAGGGAACAGGAGAAGCATTCATTAGGACAAAGAACTGGGGACAAGGCCAAAGCCATTATTTTGGCCTTCTAGCTGTTCACTGGTTACTTCCTCTTCTGCTGAGCGACGAGGACCTACTCATGAAATGGCCATGAACACAATAACTAAATATGGGTTCTGTGTAACCGTCAGATTCCCCAAAATAAGGAAAACAACCTGTTCTTGGACAAAAAGACAAATAAAACAAATCTGGCACAATCCAGTTTAAGTTATTTCAAACCCATTAATCTTATTTTTGAGGTTTTAGAATGTATTTATCCCACAAAATGACAAACAGGAATACAAAATTACCATTACACTACCAAGGGAATCAGGTACTGGGTGCAGCCATTTTAAATCATTAACATTTAGATGCAATCACTCTTTAAACAAACCTACTTAATTTTCCCACGATTTATCCTTGATTGTCCTCTGTTCCCGCAAGTCCTGTGAACTTTGGGAGATAAAATCCGCATTAACTTCAAAAGGCCCCTCTCAGGAGTGTATTCAGGTATTGTATCCAAACTGGATGGGTAAATGGAAGCTAATTTGCATGAAATGCCAGCCCTCTTGCTGTTTTCTGATAAAGTAGTTTACCGATCATTGATGATTATTTGATTGGGGAAGCAAGTCACCTACTGTTCCCGTATATCAAACGTGTTTTATTAGAACTATTTGTCTTGATTTATCTATTGTACAGCGTTACAGAATATGTTGGCGTTATATAAATAATTGTAATTGTATCATAGTTAATCTTATTGGAAGCAAATAGAACTCTTCATTAATAGAAATGTGTTCCATGCCATTGTTCAATAGTCTAACTTCTGGCCAAGACGAACTCGTTTCACAACTTGCAGGAGTCACTTGCAAACGCCTGAAGGCGATCTTGTTCCCAGAACAGGAAAGTTATCAGAAATCTTCCACCCAGGTGACAACAGAAGCGAATCACAGCAGGTTTGGATATTGCTTAAGGATGTAGACATACTATCTTGTTTAACATTTTGTAACATTGTTCATAGAAGTTTGAAATATGTTAATATATTTGATCATTCATTATTGAGTCTCGAGTACCTTGAATATCTAGACATTTATTGTTTCCTAACCCCTTCCCTTGCCCCCACTCCCCCCCACCTTGGTGCAGACGGGGCTAAAACCCGTTCCTGTCACTTACCTTAGTTCAGCGTCGATATCCTTTGGCGCCAGCTCAAGTCCGCTGGCAGGGAAGATCTTATGCCCATGTGCAGCAGTGCGTGACGCTGGACGTCTCCATGCATAGTGTGACGTCCTGTGCTGCTAGGTGCCATGCATAATGGCACCTAGCAGCACAGGATGTCCGGTGTCAATTAAGTGACCAAATGTCACCTAGCAGCACAGGTTAACCCACCAAGCTAATTATTGTAATTCATTAAAAAAAGATTAAGGGACCTGGGACAGTGCACCCAGAACACTTCAATGAGCTGAAGCGGTCTTGGTGCCGATAGTGTCCCTTTTAAGGAGAGTGACATAAAGCAGCTTTGGTTGAAAGTCCGAAATGAATAAAAATATCACCGGAACATTACGTAAAATCATTATTTTCATAGTTAACGTGAAGCACTCCTTAGGTTATTACACGATTACCTTAAGGCAATGACAGTGTTCTTACAATGTTGTAAAATAACTGAAATAGAACTTTTACAGCTGCTGTTACCTTTTTCAATTGACGTCTAAATTGCTCAGAAAAATTTTACTCTATGTTTATTTTACGTTTAAAGTCAAAGGGAATAAAGAAACACATTTAATCGTATTCCTTACAGAACCGTTATCTCATGATTTCTACAAATGTTCGCTCCATTTTGGTGACGAAAGCAAATAAATGGGGGAAAAGGCATTTTGTAGATTGTAATTTTATGCAGTGGGAAACATGAAACGTGAGGGTCTCATTACTAATCGGTGGATTGACGTGGACTGAAAATGAATTGTTTAATTCACTAAACAAAGACAATCACAGTGAACTAAAAAGCGAATGGCAGAAATCAAGCTGTTAGTCAAATTACAATTAGAAACAAAATTATAAATCCACTATTTTAGCAAAATGTTGCTGTTTGGGATTTAGTTTATTATAATTTGATGTTTAGTGAATAAATGCATTGAGTTTGTAAAATGTGGCACAAAAAGTCCAAGTTTGGAACATAGAGCAGGTCTGACAGTGACACCCCATTAGTAGCTATTGACAGTGACACCCTGTTATTATCCCATGTTACATATTACATGCATAATGTTACCCCATGTTACATACTAACACACATCATGTCACCCCATGTTACATCATGTTACCTCATGTTACATACTAACACACATCATGATACCACATGTTACATCATGTTACCCCATGTTACATACTAAAACACAACACGTCACCCCATGTTACATCATGTTATCCCATGTTACATACTAACACACATCATGTCACCCCATGTTACGTCATGGTACCTCATGTTACATACTAACACACATCATGATACCACATGTTACATCATGGTACCTCATGTTACATACCAACACACATCATGATACCACGTGTTACATCATGTTACCCCATGTTACATAATAACACACATCATGATACCACGTGTTACATCATGTTACATAATAACACACATCATGATACCACATGTTACATCATGTTACCCCATGTTACATATTCACACACATTATGTCACCCCATGTTACATACTAACACACATCATGATACCACATGTTACATCATGGTACCCCATGTTACATCATGGTACCCCATGTTACATACTAACACGCATCATGATATCACATGTTACATCATGTTACCCATGTTACATACTAACACACATTATGTCACCCCATGTCACATATTACACACATCATGTTACCCTTTGTTACATACTAACACACATCATGTTACCCCATGTTACATACTAACACACATCATGTTACATACTAACACACATCATGTTACATACTAACACACATCATTACATATTACTTATTACACCCATCATGTTACCCCATGTTACATACTAACACACATCATTACATATGACTTATTACACCCATCACATTACCCCATGTTACATACTAACACACATCATTACATATGACTTATTACACCCATCACATTACCCCATGTTACATACTAACACACATCATTACATATGACTTATTACACCAATCGTGTTACCCCATGTTACATACTAACACACATCATTACATATGACTTATTACACCCATCATGTTACCCCATGTTACATACTAACACACATCATGTTACATACTAACACACATCATTACATATTACTTATTACACCCATCATGTTACCCCATGTTACATACTAACACACATCATGTTACATACTAACACACATCATTACATATTACTTATTACACACATCATGTTACATACTAACACACATCATTACATATGACTTATTACACCCATCCTGTTACCCCATGTTACATACTAACATACATCATGATAACATGATACTAACATACATACATGTTACATCATGTTACCCCATGTTACATACTAACACACATCATTACATATGACTTATTACACCCATCATGTTACCCCATGTTACATACTAACATACATCATGATACCATGATACTAACATACATACATGTTACATCACGTTACCCAATGTTACATACTAACACACATCATTACATATGACTTATTACACCCATCACATTACCCCATGTTACATACTAACACACATCATTACATATGACTTATTACACTCATCACGTTACCCCGTGTTACATACTAACACACATCATGTTACATACTAACACACATCATTACATATTATTTATTACACCCATCATGTTACTCCATGTTACAAAATAACACACATCATTACATATGACTTATTACACACATCATGTTACCCAATGTTACATACTAACACACATCATTACATATGACTTATTACACCCATCACGTTACCCCATGTTACATACTAACACACATCATGTTACATACTAACACACATCATTACATATGACTTATTACACACACCATGTTGCACAATACATTATCCATATCCCAGTCCCCTCTCCAGGTTCAGTTAGTTCCCATTTTTGTTTGAATGTTTTTCCTTCGGCTGATTTCTATAAGATGACAGTCTGTATCTGTGTGACTTTGTACGATTTACTGTTTGTTAGTTTTCTCTGGGTTTCACGTTGTACCAGATTGTGTGTTTTGTGTGTTTTTCTTGTCTGAGAAATAGTGAATGTTTCCCTCGGTTTCTCTCCTGTTTCATGATACTGGTAGAGAATACAGAGGTTTATTCGCTACGCAGTGACTTGTAATAAACAGACGCTTTAACACCCATTTAATGACCCCTCGAAGGGTAAATGCGAAATGCACAGTGACACCCCGTCTCTGGGAGTAACAATATCACAAAATGAAAAAGCACCACAGGAAATAATACTCTTAGAAATACTCAACGCAAATGGAGTATTTAATTATGTATGTCCCCTGCTATAGAATTTAACATGTAGTTTAGCGTACAACCTGCATGCATTGCTCACTTTGTGCAATATGTGCTGCCCCCCTGTGGCCATTTAATAACATGACATTTTAATGTAACCATTAATGTTTTGTTGTCCTGGGCTCTTACATTGTTTAGAATAACCAGGAAGTTATAAAGTGAGCAGGTGTCTGTGTGTTTGTATTATATATGTTAAACAATTTATGGAGAATTTTACATTTCTTTTTAGCTTTACACAATACACATTTTATTGTGCTCTATAAATACAGCCACATGTTGTATAATATATTTCAGTAATGTGCAAATATTTATATCTGTCTCACAGAATACTTGGTTTTTCTTACAACTGTACATTTATTGAAAGATCAATAAACACATTTCATATCAAGAAATAACAAAATACTTTCTAATTTCACAGAATTAACTAATCATGAAAACTGGAGATATTTCGAGTAGAGCCCATGATTATGAAAGTGATTTTTCTGGTTGATATTTTTGCAGACACACGGTGAGTCTTGGTTTGACTGGACACGTAGTCCATAACATGTCTGGTTTCAATGTTTGATCTGGTGTGATCTACGAGACACATTCACTGGACCTCAGGCTGGTTCTAATGGAGCAGAGATGTGCTGGTTCTCACATTAAAACCCATAACGTATCACTTGGGTTATTACTCACATATCTTATTCTTCACCGACATTGGAAATAATCTTGGAAAGTTTCACTGAAACCTGGCGCGATGCCAAGCTCCGTACATACTACGTGTGCCCAAAACTTAATGTCTTGAGCCAAGTGATGTCAACTGATACCCGGCTGGTGCCAAGCTGGAGAGAAGAGGGCTGTATTGGATGCCATTAACAAAACCTCCACGTGGTTTAATCCAGGCAGACGTCAAGCACATCGACACAAGTTCAAGGACTTTACCTTAACATTAACAGGGTTATTTACTGAATATTGTCTGCAATTCAAAGTAAATTTCACATTTAGGACTAAAATAGATGAATTGGGAAGATTCTACCAGTCTGGCCATGTTGGTAAACAATGTGAAGTTCACTATAGTAAATAATCCAATTAGTAAATAACTCTATTGATTACACTCCAAGACCTACACATTTTATAAGGAATAAATTATATCAAATGCATTGTGAACACAAAGGGTCCCCAGGGTATACTGACCTCCAAACTTTCTACTTCTTTCAATTGTGGCTTTATTTCCTTGTTGAAGGACAGACTCTGCTGGGCTGTAATATACTGAATTGGGCCGGGCTGTAATATACTGGATTGAGCTGAGTTGGGCTGTAATATACTGAATTGGGCCGGGCTGTAATATACTGGATTGAGCTGAGTTGGGCTGTAATATACTGAATTGGACCGGGCTGTAATATACTGAATTGGACCGGGCTGTAATATACTGGATTGGACCGGGCTGTAATATACTGGATTTGGCTGAGCTGGGCTGTAATATACTGAATTGGACCGGGCTGTAATATACTGAATTGGACCGGGCTGTAATATACTGGATTTGGCTGAGCTGGGCTGTAATATACTGTATTGGGCCAGGCTGTAATATACTGGATTTGGCTGAGCTGGGCTGTAATATACTGAATTGGACCGGGCTGTAATATACTGGATTGAGCTGAGTTGGGCTGTAATATACTGTATTGGGCCGGGCTGTAATATACTGGATTGAGCTGAGTTGGGCTGTAATATACTGAATTGGACCGGGCTGTAATATACTGGATTTGGCTGAGCTGGGCTGTAATATACTGAATTGGACCGGGCTGTAATATACTGAATTGGACCGGGCTGTAATATACTGGATTTGGCTGAGCTGGGCTGTAATATACTGTATTGGGCCGGGCTGTAATATACTGGATTTGGCTGAGCTGGGCTGTAATATACTGAATTGGACCGGGCTGTAATATACTGGATTTGGCTGAGCTGGGCTGTAATATACTGAATTGGACCGGGCTGTAATATGCTGGAGTTGGCTGAGTTGGGCTGTAATATACTGAATTGGGCTGGGCTGTAATATACTGGATTTGGCTGAGCTGGGCTGTAATATACTGAATTGGACCGGGCTGTAATATACTGGATTGAGCTGAGTTGGGCTGTAATATACTGAATTGGGCTGGGCTGTAATCTACTAGATTGGGCTGGGCTGTAATATACCGGATTGAGCTGAGCTGGGCTGTAATATATTGGATTGGGCTGGGCTGGGCTGTAATATATTGGATTGGGCTGGGCTGTAATATACTGGATTGGACTGGGCTGGGCTGTAATATACTGGATTGGGCTGGGCCGTTATATACTGGATTGGGCTGGGCTGGGCTGTAATATATTGGATTGGGCTGGGCTGTTATATACTGGATTGCACTGGGCTGGGCTGTAATATATTGGACTGGGCTGGGCCGTTATATACTGGATTGGACTGGGCTGGGCTGTAATATATTGGACTGGGCTGGGCCGTTATATACTGGATTGGGCTGGGCTGGGCTGTAATATATTGGATTGGGCTGGGCTGTTATATACTGGATTGGACTGGGCTGGGCTGTAATATATTGGACTGGGCTGGGATGTTATATACTGGATTGGGCTGAGCTGGGCTGTAATATACTGGATTTGGCTGGGCTGTAACTAGGATGAAATATATTGGATTGGGCCAAGCTGTGATATATTGGATTGAGCTGAACTGGGCTGTAATATAGTGGCTTGGGCTGCAATGCTTTATTAAATGAATGTTGGGATTGTGTAAAATGATAAATGTGACTAGTCTATCAGTGCATGTGTCTGTGATCGTATAGCCACTTGTGAGTTGAAGAAACCTCATGACAAAATTTGTTGCGTTGGTAAACCGATTGATTGATTATATATCAATATTTACATCTTGAAAACGTTTTCCTGAGTCTGAAATGTGGCTATTAATCCATCAGTTTATATAATACACCCGGTTGGAAATACATGATTATTTCATCAGATTGAAAACGATCACTTATTGCACGTTCTTTCCCTTTATTGCGCCTCCCCGCTGTACCGTATTCTAAAATCAGATTATACAGAAATAATTATTTGTGCCAATCTTAGTGGAATAAACACGTTATTACATGACCTTTATTATTCTCTATAAATGTGTGCATTTCACAAGGCAACAGGACCGTCAGCAACAGTTCCATGTTCATGTTACCCTTCTGTGCGTTGCTATGTTATAAGATAATTATTAAATGTGCTACTCTCAATAAACCTGCAACAGGCAGCCCTTTTACGGTTGGCAATCATGGCTGGCAATTCTCCCAGAATGCATTTTTGCCAAGATTTTAAATCACAGATTTTTTTTTTTTTTTTATATTATTACAACGTTTCTATTGTTTCCCTTTTTACATCTTAAAACCTTCTACCTTGGATGGAAGATTTGAGGTGCGGTAACATGATTATTTGGAGTATGATTTAACCCAAGTAATCTCAGTGTTACTGCGAGAAAGACATGCAAATCACAGACTTACCATTCAGGGATCTCAAAATATATAGAAAGTAACACAACAAAATTACAGAACATACAGATAGGAAATGAACAATAATGTGAGGAAACACTACTTTATAGAAATGGTAGTAGATACCTGTAATGGCCTTCCAGTGGGAGCAGTAACAGTGATATAGAAAGGGTAGTAGATACCTGGAATAGCCTCCCAGTAGAAGCAGTAACAGTGATATAGAAAGGGTAGTAGATACCTGGAATAGCCTTCCAGTGGGAGCAGTAACAGCAATATAGAAAGGGTAGTAGATACCTGGTATAGCCTCCCAGTAGAAGCAGTAACAGTGATATAGAAAGGGTAGTAGATACCTGGAATAGCCTTCCAGTGGGAGCAGTAACAGTGTTATAGAAAGGGCAGTAGATACCTGGAATAGCCTTCCAGTGGGAGCAGTAACAGTGATATAGAAAGGGTAGTAGATACCTGGAATAGCCTTCCAGTGGGAGCAGTAACAGTGATATAGAAAGGGTAGTAGATACCTGGAATAGCCTTCCAGTGGGAGCAGTAACAGTGATATAGAAAGGGTAGTAGATACCTGGAATAGCCTTCCAGTGGGAGCAGTAACAGCGATATAGAAAGGGTAGTAGATACCTGGAATAGCCTTCCAGTGGGAGCAGTAACAGTGATATAGAAAGGGTAGTAGATACCTGGAATAGCCTTCCAGTGGGAGCAGGAATAGCCTTCCAGTGGAAGCAGTAACAGTGAAATAGAATGGGTAAGTAGATACCTGGAATAGCCTTCCAGTGGGAGCAGTAACAGTGATATAGAAAGGGTAGTAGATACCTGGAATAGCCTTCCAGTGGGAGCAGTAACAGCAATATAGAAAGGGTAGTAGATACCTGGAATAGCCTCCCAGTAGAAGCAGTAACAGTGATATAGAAAGGGTAGTAGATACCTGGAATAGCCTCCCAGTAGAAGCAGTAACAGCGATATAGAAAGGGTAGTAGATACCTGGAATAGCCTTCCAGGGGGAGCAGTAACAGTGATATAGAAAGGGTAGTAGATACCTAGAATAGCCTGCTGTAACAGTGATATAGAAAGGGTAGTAGATACCTGGAATAGCTTTCCAGTGGGAGCAGTAACGGTGATATAGAAAGGGTAGTAGATACCTGGAATAGCCTTCCAGTGGGAGCAGTAACTGTGATATAGAAAGGGTAGTAGGTACCAGGAATAGCCTTCCAGTGGGAGCAGTAACAGTGATATAGAAAGGGTAGTAGATACCTGGAATAGCCTTCCAGTGGGAGCAGTAACAGTGATATAGAAAGGGTAGTAGAAACATAGATTAGCCTTTCATTGGGAGCCGTAAAGACTAACACAATAAAATAATTGAATAATGTTTGTGCTATTGTGAATACTAAATCAGTAAGGTCAGTTTGTGATTGCATAATGGCCAGATACTTTGTCCACCAGAGTCCTATCTGCTGTTACAATCTATTTTTCTTTCTGTAACTACAAACTGGTAAAGAATCCCATGCTGTCCTGGCAGTAACATGGTCAGTGTATGGCGGTAACATTGTATAGTATGTATAATATTTAACACAAGCTTGGCAAGCCTTACACGGGAGTCTCAGCCCGAGTGTTTTCCCAGATGTCCAGAAATGAAGATCATGTTATGTTAGGAGATTTCCTGTGGGACACAGTCTCAAAGCTTTCTCTGTTTACAGAAATCCCCATCTTTTTACAGCATGTCTGTGATTCCAACAAAGTCTGATTTTGTCTGAAAATGGGAAAGTGAAAAGAGGGCACGGTCAAAGAAATACAAAAATAATAATAATAATAATATAAAATAAGTAATTGTAATAATAAATATACACATCATATAATATGTTTTTAGTACATTTAGAAATCTTCTGTTTAGGGGTTTTTCTCCAGCCCCGTGTGGCTGAATATTCAGTGAGGGAGATGGAGAGGGGCACGGTGCACATTGGGACATGTTATCAGACAATGCTCTGTATAGTACAGATACCTGGTTTTAACCTGGCAGCTATAATAACTGTATGTGGGCAGAAATATAGTTTTACACTGTGGTAGCATTTTGGAAAGCTGCTGTCCTCAAAACACCATTCGATTCCTCACAAATACACATGCAGGACACCACATAAAATCCCACGCAGGTTACAATGCAGAATCCCATGAAAAATACCATGCAGGATACCACGCGGGACACCACACCAGATACCACGCAGGACACCACACCAGATACCACGCAGGACACCATACAGGATACCACGCAGGACACCATACAGGATACCACGCAGGACACCATACAGGATACCACGCAGGACACCACACCAGATACCACGCAGGACACCACACCAGATACCACGCAGGACACCATACAGGATACCACGCAGGACACCATACAGGATACCACGCAGGACACCATACAGGATACCACGCAGGACACCACACCAGATACCACGCAGGACACCACACCAGATACCACGCAGGACACCATACAGGATACCACGCAGGACACCACACCAGATACCACGCAGGACACCATACAGGATACCACGCAGGACACCACACCAGATACCACGCAGGACACCACACCAGATACCACGCAGGACACCATACAGGATACCACTCAGGACACCACACCAGATACCACGCAGGACACCATACATGATACCACATTGGATACCACACAGAATACCATGCAGGATATCAAGCAGGAAATCAAGCAGAAAATTACACCAAATACCACGCAGGATACCATGCAGGAAATTAAGCTGGAAATTACACCAGATACTACGCAGGACACCACACAGCATACTACACCAGATACCACTTGGGATACCACACCAGACCCCACGCAGGATACCATGCAGGACACCACATAGGATACCATGCAGGATATCAAGCAGGAAATTACACCGGATACCACGCAGGATACCATGCAGGACACCACATAGGATACCATGCAGGACACCACATAGGATACCATGCAGGATATCAAGCAGGAAATTACACCGGATACCACGCAGGATACCATGCAGGACACCACATAGGATACCATGCAGGACACCACATAGGATACCATGCAGGATATCAAGCAGGAAATTACACCGGATACCACGCAGGATACCATGCAGCATACCACCCAGGACACCACTTAGGGCATTTGATCATTTTAAATATTATCTTTTTTGCCACATTTACAGTGAGAGACCAAAATGTTATCTTATTAGTCTGTCAGACCTTGTTTGATATATTAGTTAGTAAACAATGAATCCTTCAATATGTCTGACATTCAGCGGTTCTGCGCCCACCTTCATGGCTCTGTAGATCCAGCGCTGGTATTGATCCACTTTAGCGTACACACCAGGTTTGTTGGGCAGTGCGCACCCAATACCCCAGCTCACGATGCCACACAAACGCCATCTGGACGTGCGGGAAATGGTATCCTCACACACGAAAGGTCCGCCACTGTCCCCCTGCAACGGGAAATGAAATAGCTGGAGTCTTAAAGCTTTTCCTGGGCTTCAAACAAGCCAGAGACCTCCTGCCAGGGGTGGCATCGCAGCCCAGTCATTAGAATGTACAGAGAATGTGTGTAATACAGAGTAACGGGAGATACGTTGTATTATATGCTGATATTTGGCTATTACATTTCCAATTCTACTCCCTGTAATAGGAAATAGGGGGAGAGTAACGGGAGATGGGGGAGTAGTGGTTGTGATGGTCAAAGAAATACAAAAAATAATAATAATTTTTAAAAAGTTATTGTAATAATAAACATACACATCATATAATATGTTTTTATTACATTTAGAAATGTTCTGTTTAGGGGTTTTTCTCCAGCCCCGTGTGGGAGATAGTGGGAGTAATGGGAGTGGTGGAGTGATGTGAGATAGTGGGAGTAATGGGAGTAGTGGAGTGATGGGAGATAGTGGGAGTAATGGGAGTAGTGGAGTGATGGGAGATAGTGGGAGTAATGGGAGTAGTGGAGTGATGGGAGATAGTGGGAGTAATGGGAGTAGTGGAGTGATGGGAGTAGTGGAGTGATGGGAGATAGTGGGAGTAATGGGAGTGGTGGAGTTGTAGCGGAGCTGCAATATTAAATCCCAATATCTCCGCTGGTACAGAAAGTAATCCAAAGTAAAGCGCTGGAAATGAAGGCAATATCCCAAATCCCCCAGTAACCGGACGAAACACAGTTCTGGGAGTCAACTGACAATTGTATTTACAGCTCCAGTATTTATGCAATTCCCCATGCAAGGGGTTTCCTTAGTCACTTTACAGGGGTTATACAGTAGAGGACTGCATGGGGAACTGAATATACAGAGCATTTCTCCCACCATGCATTGCTGTACGTGAGGGATACTCCCACTAGAATATCTTGTTAAGTGGATTATCCCTCCGTACAGCAGAACCGAGTTTTAACATAAAAATGTATAACTTCAACATTATTCGTGGGATTATAATAAATGACCGTTCGGTAGATAGCTGGGGTCTGAGCGCACACTTCGTGAAAGTGCCGCTCAGATTCCAGCATAAATAACCGAACGCCGCACGCATACTTTTATATCAAATTTCCCTAAAAGTACCAAACAACTATTGAGAACCCAAATACCGAAAGACCGGGGCTCCCGAAATGCCTGGAAGTCCAGCGGTGTTTGCGCCGTCGAATAGCCGATTTTAGTTCCAGGCGCTCGACGACCAAACACCGCTCGGCTAACAAAGGATCCAAGATGGCCGACCGACGCGTGGTCGGTAGTCGAACGACGGCCACCTAGGAAAGCAATTAACTACCGATTGCAACAATGCTGCAATCGGTTAATGGGCGCCACACGACCCTATGCGGGTGGGCTCCCGTTCGGTACCTTATTCGTTTCACGAACAGTGTTTAGAGTCACTGTTCGTGAAACTCCCATATGCATGCTAGTGGCTTTCGGCTGTTAGTCTATGCATGCTCTCTATTCTAAAACACACAAATAAATGTTTACACCAGGTTAACACAGCTATTTCAAACAACCTTTAAATGTTCTGCAATATGACCTAAAGTGGCTAGGTTTGCCACAGGAGTGATGGGAGATAGTGGGAGTAATGGGAGTGGTGGAGTGATGGGAGATGCTGGGAGTGATGGGAGTGGTGGAGTGATGGGAGATGCTGGGAGTGATGGGAGTGGTGGAGTGATGGGAGATGGTGGGAGTGATGGGAGTGGTGGAGTGATGGGAGATAGTGGGAGTAATGGGAATGGTGGAGTGATGGGAGATAGTGGGAGTAATGGGAGTGGTGGAGTGATGGGAGATGCTGGGAGTGATGGGAGTGGTGGAGTGATGGGAGATGGTGGGAGTGATGGGAGTGGTGGAGTGATGGGAGATGGTGGGAGTGATGGGAGTGGTGGAGTGATGGGAGATGGTGGGAGTGATGGGAGTGGTGGAGTGATGGGAGATAGTGGGAGTAATGGGAATGGTGGAGTGATGGGAGATAGTGGGAGTAATGGGAGTGGTGGAGTGATGGGAGATAGTGGGAGTAAGGGGAGTGGTGGAGTGATGGGAGATAGTGGGAGTAATGGGAGTGGTGGGAGATAGTGGGAGTAATGAGAGTGGTGGAGTGATGTGAGATAGTGGGAGTAATGGGAATGGTGGAGTGATGGGAGATAGTGGGAGTAATGGGAGTGGTGGAGTGATGTGAGATAGTGGGAGTAATGGGAGTGGTGGAATGATGGGAGATAGTTGGAGTAATGGGAGTGGTGGAGTGATGGGAGATAGTGGGAGTAATGGGAGTGGTGGAATGATGGGAGATAGTGGGAGTAATGGGAGTGGTGGAGTGATGGGAGATGGTGGGAGTGATGGGAGTGGTGAGTGATGGGAGATAGTTGGAGTAATGAGAGTGGTGGAGTGATGGGAGTAATGAGAGTGGTGGAGTGATGGGAGATAGTTGGAGTGATGGGAGATAGTGGGAGTGATGGGAGTGATGGGAGATAGTTGGAGTGATGGGAGTGGTGGAGTGATGGGAGATAGTTGGAGTAATGAGAGTGGTGAGTGATGGGAAATGGTGGGAGTGATGGGAGATAGTGGGAGTGATGGAAGATAGTGAGAGTGATGGAGTGATGGGAGTGGTGTTGTAATGGGAAATGGGGGTCCACTATCCTGCAGATAAGAGTGATTAGTGGTTGCAGTTTTATAACCATATAATTGTTTGTATTATTTTACTAGTAAGATGCTTACTTTTCTTGCTATGTTGCAATATACGGAGTATTTCACAAATTCCTATGTACACAAAAAAATGATATTTTCATGTTTCTAGTCTATATATTACATGTCTAGTTTATATATTATTGTGACAAGACCAATCTCGCCACTGTGCATTGGAGGAGCCTGGTTGCCTGCCTGCTGCCTTTAGACTATGGCCCCATGTTGAAACGCTTGATTTTCCCCTACAAAGACACGAAAGCCGGGGCATTCGGTACTTGCCCTATTTGAATAGTGATACCCCAGATAGCTATGCCATGGAGCCCATTCATATAATGAAAGACTGTATGAAAGACTTTGGCTCCATGGCAGTTGAACTGTATATATGTGATCTGAGCGCCATTCAGTAATGATGTGCGCTCAGATCTAAGCTATCTGGGGATACAGTTGCAAGAAAAAGGTATGTGAACCCTTTGGAATGATATGGATTTCTGCACAAATTGGTCATAAAATGTGATCTGATCATCATCTAAGTCACAACAATAGACAATCACAGTCTGCTTAAACTAATAACACACAAAGAATTAAATGTTGCCATGTTTTTATTGAACACACCATGTAAACATTCACAGTGCAGGTGGAAAAAGTATGTGAACCCTTGGATTTAATAACTGGTTGAACCTTCTTTGGCAGCAATAACTTCAACCAAACGTTTCCAATAGTTGCAGATCAGACGTGCACAACGGTCAGGAGTATTGCTTGACCATTCCTCTTTACAGAACTGTTTCAGTTCAGCAATATTCTTTGGATGTCTGGTGTGAATCACTTTCTTGAGGTCATGCCACAGCATCTCAATTGGGTTGAGGTCAGGACACTTCAGAAGGCGTATTTTCTTCTGTTTAAGCCATTCTGTTGTTGATTTACTTCTATGCTTTGGGTCATTGTCATGTTGCAACACCCATCTTCTGTTGAGCTTCAGCTGGTAGACAGATGGCCTTAAGTTCTCCTGCAAAATGTCTTGATAAACTTTGGAATTCATTTTTCCTTCAATCATAGCAATCCGTCCAGGCCCTGACGCAGCAAAGCAGCCCCAAACCATGATGCCGCCACCACCATACTTCACAGTTGGGATGAGGTTTTGATGTTGGTGTGCTGTGCCTTTTTTTCGCCACACATAGTGTTGTGTGTTTCTTCCAAACAACTCAACTTTGGTTTCATCTGTCCACAGAATATTTTGCCAGTACTGCTGTGGAACATCCAGGTGCTCTTGTGCAAACTGTAAACATGCAGCAATGTTTTGTTTGGACAGCAGTGGCTTCCTCTGTGGTATCCTCCCATGAAATCCATTCTTGTTTAGTGTTTTACATATTGTAGATTCGCTAACAGGGATGTTAGCATTTGTCAGTGACTTTTGTAAGTCTTTAGCTGACACTCTAGGATTCTTCTTCACCTCATTGAGCAGTCTGCGCAGTGCTCTTGCAGTCATCTTTACAGGATGGCCACTCCTAGGGAGAGTAGCAGGAGTGCTGAACTTTCTCCATTTATAGACAATTTGTCTTACTGTGGACTGATGAACAGCAAGGCTTTTGGAGATACTTTTATAACCCTTTCCAGCTTTATGCAAGTCAACAATTCTTAATCGTAGGTCTTCTGACAGCTCTTTTGTGCGAGGCATCATTCACATCAGGCAATGCTTCCTGTGAAAAGCAAACCCAGAACTGGTATGTGTCTTTTATAGGGCAGGGCAGCTGTAACCAACACCTCCAATCTCATCTCACTGATTGGACTCCAGTTGGCTGACATCTTACTCCAACTAGCTCTTGGAGATGTCATTAGTCTAGGGGTTCACATACTTTTTCCACCTGCACTGTGAATGTTTACATGGTGTGTTCAATAAAAACATGGCAACATTTCATTCTTTGTGTGTTATTAGTTTAAGCAGACCGTGATTGTCTATTGTTGTGACTTAGATGATGATCAGATCACATTTTATGACCAATTTGTGTGTAGCCTTATATAGCATGCTCCCATTTAAGGTAGGGATTTCCATTCATTAATACAGTAGCCAATCCTGTCCTGGTAACCTCCGACACATCTCCTCCCCTCAGCCGGTATCATAATCCCCTTATCCAGTACAGCAATTCCCCCAGTTTCTGGATGTACCCCTAAACCTAGAGGTACCACTTTAAATTATACATCCCCTGGTAGCCCTGATCTGGGTGAACAACATATCCAAAAATCACCCAGATCAGACCAGGGGTTCGGGAATTTCCTGGAGGGAATAAAATGACCGACCGTGCTGGATGAACTAGCCGAATTGGGCTCCATGCGATTGGGCCCTGCGGTCGGTCCTGGAAAAGGCTTCAGCTATAAAGGCTTGGCAGGGTTGGCCTGAATCCCCTCGTTCGGTTGATTATGCCTACCGAACGAGGGGCCGTTCGGTAGTTTGCAGCCGAACGGACCGGGCTGATGGAGGTCTCAGCGGTGTTCGCCTAGTCGAGTGTCCGTTTTGAGTTCCAGACACTCGACGGCAAAACACCGCTGTTCGGGAGGTTAAGATGGCCGCCGCCACGTGTTCGTTTCTCGAATGGCGGCCACCCCTGAGAACAAAGGATTGCTACACAGCTTGTCAATTACCCATTCGCAACAATGTTGCAACGGGTAATTGAAGGCACACTTCACACAGGGGAGGTCTGACTGTTCGGTAGTTTCATTCGAACAAACTAAGGGAATGAAACTACCTAACATTCCGACGAATCCAATACATTTTACACATAGAACTTAGCTATTTTACACAAATGCATTCCCTTACTGCATAGACATTTAGCAAATAGACGAGTACAGGTTACACATAATACAAGTCCCAGGGCAGCTCATGGCCATCCACTACATTGTGCAGAAATCCATATCATTCCAAAAGGTTCACATACTTTTTCTTGCAACTGTATGTTGAATGTACCTGTTTTATGCAATAGCTGCACAGTTATATATTTTTATGTATTTTATTGTCTTTTGTCTACCATGTGTTCAATGGAGTTTTGCCTCTGTCTTTGGAGATAATTGGATTACTTCCCAATTATCTCCAGGATAAAAGACTCTGTGGAACTGGTTTTGGGCAGAAAAGCCATGCTTCCTTTGGTCACCAAGGACTACGATCTATCTTTTGAACCACTTGACCAATTTGGATGATTTTGACATATGTTTGTATTTGGAGTATGCGGATTCTGAAAATGTAAGTTTATGTGAATGTGATGTATACTTTTAAAGTTATGAATAATGTGGAAAAACTGTATTTCTCTGCCTATGATAATTACATTAACCCATTGTGTAAGGTAATTGTATCACAGGCAGAGGGGAGGATTTTGTGTGGGAGTGTCTGAGTGTATTGTACGTTTTGGGATTTAGTGATTATTCCCATTAAGTGTGTTCTAGCTGCTCTTTTTAGCACCACAGATTATACTATCTTTTACTTTTGTATTGTACGTTTTTATTGGTTGTTTTACAAAAACCCTGTGGGTGGTACTAATGTGTAAGAATGTGTATATAAGAACAATAAAACCACAGCTCTGTCCAGGGGCGTATTATCCGCGAGGCAAACAAGGCATTTGCCTTGGGCGGCATTTTTCAGGGGGCGGCAAAAAACGCCGCCCCCCAAATGCCCAGGGCAAATGCCTAGTTAGCCTTGCGGCTAACTGACATCCCAAGCGGCGCGGGCGGGATGGCGGGCGAAGCTGAAGCTGACTGAGCCGTTCCTTCAATGCTGGGCGAGTGAGGCTGGGAGCCGGAAGATGACGTCATCTTCCGGCTCCCAGCCTCACTCTGCAGCCGGCGCGCGAGGGAGCTGAGCAGTCAGCTCAGGGGAAGTGCTCCCTCGCCGGCCGCCCGCCTGACCTGCAGCCACTGGACCACCAGGGAGAGAGACCCCCCCCAGCACTCCCAAAGGTAAGGAGGTTGGGGGGGATTTAAATAAAAAAAAAAGTTAATGTGTGTGTGTGTCTGACTGTGTGTGTTTGTGTCTGACTGTGTGTGTGTGTGTTTGTGTCTGACTGTGTGTGTGTGTTTGTGCCTGACTCTGTGTGTGTGTTTGTGTCTGATTGTGTATGTGTGTGTGTGTGTGTTTGTGTCTGACTGTGTGTGTGTTTGTGTCTGTGTATGTGTCTGACTGTGTGTGTGTGTGTTTGTGTGTGTGTGTTTGTGTCTGACTGCGTGTGTGTGTTTGTGTCTGACTGTGTTTGTGTGTTTTGAGAGTGTGTGTGTGTGTGTCTGACTCTGTGTGTGTGTGTGTGTGTTTGTGTCTGACTGTGTGTGTGTGTGTTTTTGTGTGTGTGTGTGTCTGACCGTGTGTGTGTGTGTGTGTTTCAGTTCGACTGTGTGTGTGTGTGTGTGTGTGTGTGTTTTGTGTCTGATTGTGTATGTGTGTGTGTGTTTGTGTCTGACTGTGTGTGTGTTTGTGTCTGTGTATGTGTCTGACTGTGTGTGTGTGTGTTTGTCTGTGTGTTTGTGTGTGTGTGTTTGTGTCTGACTGTGTGTGTGTGTGTTTGTGTCTGACTGTGTGTGTGTGTGTGTGTTTGTGTCTGATTGTGTATGTGTGTGTGTCTGTGTCTGACTGTGTGTGTGTTTGTGTCTGACTGTGTGTGTGTGTCTGACTGTGTGTGTGTGTGTGTCTGACTGTGTGTGTGTGTGTTTGTGTCTGACTGTGTGTGTTTGTGTCTGACTGTGTTTGTGTTCTGTGTGTGTCTGACTGTGTGTGTGTGTGTATTTAGAAGGTGGGGCGGGGAAGGGTTGGGTGGCGCTGGGGAGGGGGGGGGGCGCCTGAGTTTTGTCGCCTAGCAGCAAAAAACCAGGATACACCACTGGCTCTGTCTGTTCCTGTTTGACCCTCAACACAGAGCCTTGTCTCATTCTTGGGGGGGGAGGGGGATTTATTGTATGCTGTTCCAGTTTGACTGCTAGGAGTGTAAACCTATTCGTTTGGTTTTTCCTATTCGGCTGTTTACAGCATTCGTATGGTTCCGGTTCGGCTGTTTACAGCATTCATATGGTTTCCTGTTCGGCAGATTGGTGTCTTTGGTAGCTGCCTGTATATCTGGAAGGGGAATATCCTCTAAACGGCGTTTAACCCCTTTTATGCCCGGGGTGCTGTTACAATTATGTTTATATTCTACATGTTATGGTCTAGTCTATATATAATATTTATAGTATGTTTTATGTTTCTATATACCATTGACATGTTACAGTTATGTACCATACATACATATAGGGGGAGGGAAGAAGGGAATGGGGCAGACAACAGAAGGAAGATACAAAGACAGGAAGACGTCCTAGTTTGCCAGTGTAACAAATTACAAGGACCAGTCTGCACATCGAACTCTCTGCCTGGCCGTAGTGGGGAGAGATGAGGAGCCCTGACCGCAAGGACCAGTCTGAACACTGAACATCAAACTCTCTGTCTGGCTATAGTGGGGGATATGCAGAGTCCTGACCGCAAGGACCAGTCTGTAAATCGAACTCTCTGCCTGGCCGTAGTGGGGAGAGATGAGTAGCCCTGACTGCAAGGACCAGTCTGTACATGGAACTCTCTGCCTGGCTATAGTGGGGAGAGATGAGGAGCCCTGACCACAAGGACCAGTCTGTACATCGAACTCTCTGCCTGACCATAGCAGGGAGAGATGAGGAGCCCTGACCACAAGGACCAGTCTGTACATTGAACTCTCTGCCTGACCATAGCAGGGAGAGATGAGGAGCCCTGACCACAAGGACCAGTCTGTACATCAAACTCTCTGCCTGGCTTTAGTGGAGAGAGAGATGAGAAGCCTTGGTCAGCAGGGCATTATATGTATATAGGAGATACGAGGGTGTACTGCAACATTCTTTAACAGCAAAGTTAAATGTAGGATGGAAAGAGCTGGATGATGCAAATTTTTAATGAATGGGAAGTGGTGGCAAAGCTGAGAATTCTCTATATTAACATTTTAAGACATAACCTCCCCCCCCCCCCAAACTGTAAGAATCAGTTACCTGGCAGGCGTCGATGCCACCCTCAGCGTATCCCGCGCAAAACATCTGCTCTGTGATCTGGTTTATGTAGTACTCCTGCTGGTTACACACGGAACTGCTGATTATTGGTACGGAGGCTTCTTGGAGGATGTCAGACTGATGTCCTGGGGGGGAGGCAGAGGGGGGACATAATGAGACAATGAAATATACCACTATACAATAAAAATCCTCTACAAAAAGGAACAAACCCTCATAAAAACACCAAAACAAAGTGAACAAATATAGGAGGTGGAGGGATCCAGTATTATGTATATGATACCCAGGGTAGAAAACTTAAAACTAACAAAAAAAAGTAAAAACACATGTGAAAGTCTAAAACAGGATACAAAAATCTAGTGAAAACAAAAACTGCATATAGCATAATACAGAGTAAACTAAAGAATGAACAGCGGGAGAGGGTGGGAGGGCACTCACAAAATGGAAATGATTCCAGGCTTGTCTACCCTGCAGATGTGCCTTCAATCCAAAGTCACCTTGGGATGTATACAACTGAGAAAAACAGCAAAATAGTGTAATGTAATGTGAAGGAATAGCCCCATCACTTTCGTCTCCTTTCGCGGAAATGGATTCATGTTTATTTTGTTTTCGTTTATTTGGTTCGGTCCCCGAACAAGGACCACCCCAGAAACCCATTAGAACATTGAGTATCTTGTATGAAAACGGCAACTGAACCAATTAATAGAATGCCCCACTGGGTGGCCGCCATTTCGTGCAAGTGAATGCACGTGGTCGGGACAATGGATGGCGGCCATGTTGTCTCCTGAACGCAGGCAGCAGGACTTTGTCATCAAGTGCCTGGAATTAATTTCGGCCAGGCTCTCCCGCGAACACCGATCACCATGGACCTATTGCCCGTTCAAGTTCCTCTACACCTAAACGAACGGCGTTCGGGAGATACGTACTACCGTACAAGGGGAGCATTCTACACTAATCAGTTTTCATATAACCTATGTGGTTTTCGTACAGGCTCTTGCCACAAATTCCCTGGAACTATTTTGGGCTTCGACCTCGTGGCAGATAGGTTAAAACTTCCCCGCGATGGTGATCTAAAACTACCAAACGGATCTGGGTGATTTTTTGATATGTTGTTCACCGAGATCCTAGCTATCCGGGGATATGACTGTGGGTTTTCCATGTATTTTGGGGGTACTTTTGGGGTGGTTAAGAATTGTTAGATTGTTCTGTTCCTGAGAGATTATCAGAATACACATTTATAATTACATTATCTCTTAGGCACAGAGGACCATGGGAAGGATCCCATGGGAAAATCAGGTCTTAAAGAGAAGAGGATGTAAGGCTAGCGGATACTCAATCAGGAAAAAGGTAAAACCAAAAACACATTCAACTTTTCTACATTCTTTACATTACATAATATGCAGTTTTGTTTTTTTATGGATTTTCATATCCTGTTTTAGATACTCCAGTTTTATTTAATGTCACAAGTTTTGACACTAGTTTTTTACTCTAGGTTCTATTTATATGTATTGTGATCCTTGTCTGCAGGTAGCACGGTCCTCTAGGGTAAACAACAGGCACAGTCCTTTTATTTTCATATAATCCTGGTACTTTATTTGTAAGTCCACACAGGAGACAGCAGCAAATGAAAACATAAATATAACACAAATCCCTATAAACAAAGACCTAGCTCGGCTGAACATTAACTAACATCAGGTTCCCTATCTCTCAGAGGTTAAACTAGAACAAAACAATATTGGTTTCACCAACCTAGTGTCTTTGTCAGCTCTCTGCACTCCCAGTGCTTAGTCAGCCTGTTGCTTTCCTTTCTGCACTCCCAGTGCTCCAAGCCAGCCTTGACTGCTTCCTTCTGCACACCCAATGCTCCAAGCCAGCCTTGACTGCTTTCCTTTCTACACTCCCAGAGCTCCAAGCCAGCCTTAACTGCTTTCCTTTCTGCACTCCCAGTGCTCCAAGCCAGCCTTAACTGCTTTCCTTTCTGCACTCCCAGTGCCCCAAGTGAGCCATGACTGCTTTCCTTTTGCACTCCCAGTGCTCAGTCTCCTTGACTCTCTCACTGGAGAGAACAGCCTCTCTCCTACATGCTTCCAGGGATGAAGCCAGCAATCCCCCTTTACCTGCCTAGCAGGGAGGGGTTTATTCCCCCTGCTACAGCTGATTATCTGCAGCTGAGCAGTGGGTTGGAGACAGTTCCAAAAAACTCTGGCCTGGACCTTATTTCTCCCAGTTGTGTATAAACTGAGGAGTGGAGCATTGTCCCACCCTGCTCTCCAAATGCTCCACCCCAGGGGCCCATAACTAAATGTAGCTTTGTGTTGCACACCACACATACAACACGTACGTCCCCTGGGGTTAAATGTTAAAGGCCTTTCTGCCTTCACTTTATCACAGTATATATATTCTGATATATGTATACAAACAAAAAGATATGTCTGTACAATATGAGTCTGTTGGTTTAAAAGACGACTGTCATCAAGTTGACACTTCTCTTTTTTATTAAAGTTTCATTAAAATTCATGGAACTTAATTAATGTTTAAAAAATGAGACCCAAACGTGTGATGATAGTTTTTCCTTTGTGCAAAGGGGCATTGGGGCAATCTCTGAGAGTTACCAGAGTTTCTAATCTTTACAACCATTCTTACTTTCACACTGCATTGTTAAAGGGAAACTCCAGTGCCAGGAAAACAATCTGTTTTCCTGGCACTGCAGGTCCCCTCTCCCTCCCACCCTCCAACCCCCGGTTGCTGAAGGGGTGAAAACCCCTTCAGTGACTTACCAGAGGCAGTGACATGTCCCACGTCGCTGCTTCTTCCTCCGCCACCGCTCCTCCTCTGCATTTCGTCGGCTGGTGAGACCTAATGCGCATTAGAGCTCCCCATAGGAAAGGTCCTCACACAGCGTGGAGATCGTCCAGCGACGCTCTAGCGCAGGTTTTCTGTGCTATGAAGGAGGAAGTGCCCTCTTGTGGCTGTCTAGTAGTAGTTTATAAAAAACTGCAATAATTATACTTGCAGGGTTAAGAGTAGTGGGAGTTGGCACCCAGACCACTCCAATGGGCAGAAGTGGTCTGGGTGCCTGGAGTGTCCCTTTGAATCTGCCCTTTACAGATATGTACTAAATGTGCTTGTATATGTGTCTTTATAAATGTGTGTATATATGTAAATGACTTGATATGCACCTAGCATGCTTGTGAGTATATATTTACAAATAATGTGTTTGTAATTGCATGAAATATGTGCATGCGCTCCCATGTACACTGATCAGCCACATCCTTAAAACCACCAGCCTAATAAAGTGATCCTCATGCAGCCAAACCAGCATCAAGCTATGCAATCCAGAAGACCTCTGAACGTGTCCTGGGGCACCATGACATTAGCAGCAGAACCTTTAATTCCTGAAAGTTAAGAGGGACCTCCATGGATAATATTTAATGTTCCAGCACATCACACCAATGCTCAATCAGATGAAGATACATAGAGGCGAACATGGAGTCCGTTTGGGTTACGTTAGAATTTAGAGATCACACAGTAACTCGTGTAGGTGTGTTTTACAGGCCCCCTGGACAAATTGAAGAGTTAGGTAATCTACTAGTTGAGGAAATAGCTAAAATGACAATGAAGGGGGAAGTTATCATCATGAGTGACTTTAATCTTCCTGATGTGAACTGGAAAACAAAAATAGCTGCTTGTGCCAGGAGCACACATATTCTAAACTCCCTACTGGGATTGTCTCTAAACCAACTCGTTAAGGAAGCAACTCGTAAGGAGGCCATACTAGATTTAGTGTTAACAAATTGAGATTTGGTATCAGATATTACTGTAGGTGAAAGTTTAGGATCCAGTGATCATCTTCAGTATGGTTTAATATAAGAACATTGACCGAGTCACACCACACAAAAACAAAAGTTTTAGACTTTAGAAAAACAGACTTTTCTAAAATTAGAATATACATAAAGGAGTCCTTGTCAGTCTGGAGAAGTTTAACCCCTCAAGGACCAAACTTCTGGAATAAAAGGGAGTCATGTGTCCTTAAGGGGTTAAATGGAGTCCAGGAGAAATGGGATTATTTAAAAGTTGCACTGCTGAAGGCAACAGAAAATTGCATTAGACTTGTCAGTAAAAGCAAAAAATTAAAGAAACCACTGTGGTACTCTGCAGATGTGGCCAAAATAGTAAAAAAACAAAAAGTTAGCATTTAGTAATTATAAAAAAACCTGGAGTGAGCAAGACAGACAGATCTATAAGATTAGGCAGAAAGAGGCTAAGCAAGTTATAAGAGCCTCCAATGCACACACAGAAGAGAAAATAACACAGTCAGTAAAAAAGGGGGATAAAACATTTAAATACATAAATGAGAAAATGAAAGTAAAACAAGGATTAGTTAGATTAAAAACAAAATAAGGAAGGTATATAGAAGAGGATAAAGGTCTAGCTGACTGCCTCAATTAATATTTTTGTTCTGTATTTACAGATGAAAATGAAGGAAAGGGGCCTCAGATAGGAAATAGGACAAATGAGTCATTTATTACACGTGCGTTTACAGAGGAAGAGGTTCTATTTCAACTGTCAAAAGTAAAGAAAAATAAGTCAATGGGACCTGATGGAAAACCCCCAAAGTTATTAAAAGAGCTTAGTGGTGCACTAGCAAAACCATTAACAGATTTATTTAACCAATCATTGTTAACAGGAGTAGTCCCAGAAGATTGGAAGTTAGCGAATGTTGTGCCCATTTACAAGAAAAGTAATAGGGAGGAGTCGGGCAACTATAGGCCAGTAAGCCTTACTTCAGTAGTGGGGAAAGTGATGGAAACCATGTTAAAGGATAGGATTGATGAACATCTAAAAACACATGGATTTCAAGATCAGAGACAACATGGGTTTACTTCAGGGAGATCATGCCAAACTAATCTTATTGATTTTTTGATTGGGTAACTAAAATTATAGATCAGGGTGGTGCAGTAGACATTGCTTACCTAGATTTCAGTAAGGCTTTTGACACTGTTGCACATAGAAGGCTTATCAATAAACTGCAATCTTTAAGTTTGGATTCCAATATTGTTGAATGGGTAAGGCAGTGGCTGAGTGACAGGCAACAGAGGGTTGTAGTCAATGGAGTATATCTGAAGCTTGGACTTGTCACCAGTGGGGTACCTCAGGGAGCTGTACTTGGACCCATTCTCTTTAATATTTTTATTAGTGATATTGCAAGGTCTTGATGGTAAGGTATGTCTTTTTGCTGATGATACTAAGATAGGTAACAGGGTTGATGTTCCAGGAGGGATAAGCCAAATGGCAAATTATTTAGGTAAACTAGAAAAATGGTCAGAATTGTGGCAACTGACATTTAATGTGGATAAGTGCAAGATAATGCATCTTGGATGTAAAAACCCAAGGGCAGAGTACAGAATATTTGATATAGTCCTAATCTCAACATCTGAGGAAAGGGATTTAGGGGTGATTTCTGATGACTTAAAGGTAGGCAGACAATGTAATAGAGCAGCAGGAAATGCTAGCAGAATGATTTAAGGAGGCCAATGCCATTTCCATGGAGTAGTTTACATTGTCTGCACCAATCTCTAGGTTTGTGGTACATGTCAAAGTAATATCCACATGAATGCCAGCACCCAAGGTTTCCCAGCACAACATTACCCAAAGTATAACTCTGCCTTCTTCCCATAGTGCATCCTGCTGCCATCTTTTCTCCTGATAAATGACTCACACGCACCTAGGCATTCATATGATCTAAATGAGATCAGACAAGGCAACCTGCTTCCATTGCTCTATGGTCCATTTACGATGCTCACATCCCCATTGAAGGCACTTTCAGCAGTGGACAGCATTGATCAGTCTGCGGCTACACAGCCCCATGTGCAGCAAACTGTGTGTTCTGGCACCTTACTGTCATGGCCAGAATTATGTTTTTCAGCAATTTGAGCTATGGTAGCTCTCCAGTGTGATCAGAGCAGACATGCTAGCCTTTCCTCCCCATCAATGAGCCTTGGCACCGACTGACTGGTTGACCGGTGGCCTTTACTTGCACCACTTTTGTTTGGTAGTAATCACTGTATACCAGGAACACCCCACATGACTTGCCATTTTGGAGATGATCAGACCCATCCGTCTAGCCATCACTATTTGGTCTTTGTTGAAGTCACTCGGATCTTTTAACCTGCCCTTTTTCCTGCTTCAAACAAAGTGAACTGACTGTTCACTTGCTGCCAGATCAATCCCACCCATTGACAGGTGCCATTGTAACGATATAATCAATGTCACTTCACCTGTCAGTGGGTTTAATCATTGATCAATGTATGTGTCAGTCTATGATGTATATCAAGGTGTGCAATGGTATGCATATATGTAATGCACTAAATATCTAACGTGTTCTGCCACAATTCTTCAATCGAAACTATAGTGAACTGAAATGAAGAAACTGAGGCTTATTTAAACGCAATCTTACTTTCTCTCATTGCCCTGTCAGGGTTTCCATTAGTGGTTGTCCGAGAGTGTGTTCCTGAGCGTTTATTTTTGGTTATTCACTTTGGCTTCGTTTGACTTCCATGTATTCTGGTATCCATGACTTATGGCTTTCCCTTGTGTCCCCTGACCTCGGCAAGTATCCTGACTATTCTTTGGTACGTTAAGCCCGGCCATTCTAAGGCCCAGAAAGATGTTACCTCTTAGTCCTAGGTATGACACATTTCTACGTGCTGGATTAATCAGTAATTCTGACATCTGCCCATTACAGAGGAAAATTATATTCCTGAGAGCCAATAGACTTACAGAATGTATTTTGTCAATGGAGGGAATGCCCCTGGAATATGTCAACTGAAACCCTGTGCATTGTTCACCGCATAAAAGCCAGACGGTTAGCCTAAATAAAGCATTCCTGTTACACCCTTCATCTAGTATCGACTCATGTTTGGGTACCTGTCTACTTGGCTGGGAGAATATACTTGGGAGCTGTAATTCATCTGGAGAAATGTTCGAACCAACACCCGAACTACGAGCTATAATCACTCAGGCTCTAGCAGTTCGGGATGAAATAGACAAACAGGTACCTGTCATACCAGTGTTCGTTACAGTTTCCCTATTTCTCGATCTTGTCCAATACAGCCATGATATTGTTCTACTCACCGTAATATTCTGTATTACCCCATCCTGTCACTGTGCAAACCTTCCCATCAACGATCTGCTGACCCAGAGCAGGCAGGCACACGGGCTGTATATATTCTGCCAAGACACAAAATAGATGTGAAATGCACTTTGGCGGGTGGAAAATATGAAAAAAGCACTGAAAATGAATGTATGCATGTTGGCCATTGTGTGTGTCTATATTTTCTCTACGGTAGATTCTAGATACAGTGGAGACACTTAATGTTTTGAGTGATAGTTGCCTAATGTAATAAAGGGGCCACTGAGGTCACTTCCAATAATTTCCCTATGATCCACTGGATGCAGGAGCCCTGAACTCCAGTCTTATCTCTTCATGGCATTCTAGCTTCTGGTGGAACACATCTCTGAGCTTCTGGTGGTGGCACACATCTCTCAGCTTTCTGCTCAGACACATCTCCTTTCCAATCTCTTCTCTAATGCGTGCTGTAATATGACATCACACACTGACATCTGTGTCTTACAAAACAAAGTGTACCAGAGGAAGCAGGAAAATAGATCTGTGCAGCCGGGGAGATATGTTGCCCCCATGAAGTGAGATTTATATTCTTCCCCACCCAACTCAGTTTCAGACCAGGTCACCAGGTGACAGAAACAGGGCATCATTGTACTTCGTCAGGAGAGAGAAATCATGCCCAGTGCACTTTTCCAGCATTCCAAGGGATAGGACACTGATAACTCATAACTCATGGTGCTTTCATTTGAGGTTTACCCATTCACACAAACAAAGAGCAGCTCAGACAATCTTCTCCATTATTGAGTCTGGTCAAACGAGACAGTTTATTCATTAAATTTAGACTTAATTTTAGAGAGTGATGGATAGCGTTTTATTTAAAATTCTCTCATTTTAAATAAAAGGCTATCCGTCACAAACTAAGAGAACGAGTAGATAAAGAGTACATCTACTATAAAATTCTATAACTAACCGCCATCATGTGTAAATGAGAATGACTTTTTATTTTGCTACTTATTCAGTAGAACAAGAATGGGTTTACTAATGTTACATTGTAAACTACCACGAATAATGTGATATGTCTGTATATAAAATGAAAACAAAAACTTTATAAATAAAGAATTAAAAAAATGATCTCATCCATTGCTCAAATTTTGTACATTTGCTGTGGCCATTGTTTCTCCCGATCTATAAGTAAATAATTCTAGATGAATGTTCTAACACTACCCATCCTTCCTGGGATATCCCACACGTTTTCCATGTGATGAAAAAAAAAAACATACAATTTTAATCTAAAATAAAAAATGTTTGATACTTTTAACTAATTTATCTTAAATTTTCCCTATAATGTGTTTCACATTGCTTTGTATCCAGTTAGTGCCATAGAGATGAACCCTGTGTATTTACAGTGAGGGAAAAAAGTATTTGATCCCCTGCTCATTTTGAACGTTTGCCCACTTACAAAGAAATGATAATTCTATAATTTTAATGGTGGGTATGGAGACGGAATAACTAAGAAATAAAAGCCAGAAAAATGCATGTCAAAAAAATTATAAGTTGATATGAATGTCAATGAGTACTTGGTGGGAAAACCTTTGTTGGCAATCAGAGGTCAGACGTTTCTTGTAGTTGGCCACCAGGTTTGCACACATTTCAGGAGGGATTTTGTCCCACTCCTCTTTGCAGATCCTCTCCGAGTCATTAAGGGTTCATTGACATTAGGCAACTAGAAAACTTTAGCTCCCTCCACAGATTTTCTATGGGATTAAGGTTTGGAGACTGACTAGGCCACTCCAGGACCTTAGAGGAGCACTATAGTGCCAGGAAAACAAACTTGTTTTCCTGGAACTATAGGGTCATTAGGTTCCCCCTCACCCTCAGGGCCCCCCTCCCACTGGGCTGAAGGGGTTAAAACTCCTTCAGCCACTTACCTTTCTCCAGCACCAGGCTCCTTCTTTGATGTGTTGCAGTTGTCCTATCCCCTTAGCAGAAAAACACCCCACAAAGCATAATGTTTCCACCTCTATGTTTGACAGTGGAGATGGTGTTCTTGGAGTCATAGGCAGCATTCCTCCTCCTCCAAACACGGCGAATTGAGTTGATGCCAAAGAGCTTGATTTTGGTCTCATCTGACCACAACACTTTCACCCAGTTCTCCTCTGAATTATTCAGATGTTCTTTGGCAAACTTCAGATGGGCCTGTACATGTCCTTTCTTGAACAGGGGGATCTTGCAGATGCTGCAGGATTTCATCCCTTCACGGTGTAGTGTGTCACCAATTGTTTTCTTGGTGACTATGGTCCCAGCTGCCTTGAGCTCATTAACAAGATCCTCCCGTGTAGTTCTTGGCTGATTCCTCACTGTTCTCATGATCATTGAAACTCCATGAGGTGAGATCTTGCATGGAGCACCACCAGACTGAGGGAGACTGACAGTTATCTTGTGTTTCTTCCATTTGCGAATAACCGCACCAACTCTTGTCACCTTCTCACCAGCTGCTTGGCGATGGTCTTGTAGACTATCCCAGCCTTGTGTAGGTCTACAAACTTGTCCCTGGCATCCATGGACAGCTTTTTGGTCTTGGCCATGGTGGAGAGTTTGGAATCTGATTGATTGCTTCTGTGGACAGGTGTCTTTTAAACAGGTAACAAACTGAGATTAGGAGCACTCCCTTTAAGAGAGTGATCCTAATCTCAGCTCATTAACTGTATAAAAGACGCCTGGGAGCCAAAAATCTTGATGATTGATAGGGGATCAAATACTTATTTCACTCCTTGACATAAAAATCAATTTATAACTTTTTTTACATGCGTTTTTCTGGATTTTTTTTTTTGTTATTCTGTCTCTCACTATTAAAATATACCTACCATTAACATGATAGACTGATCATTTCTTTGTCAGTGGACAAACGTTGAAAATCAGCAGGGGATCAAATACTTTTTTCCCTCTTGTACTGACATGTATGTCAGTGGTTTCCAACCAGTCCAGTTGTAACCCATAAGGTCTGTTTGGGAACCCCTGACTTTTATCACTGTATCAAGACCAAGCTCCACATTTGTTCCTTTGAGTAAGCAAGCAATGAGTTTTTGTGAGAGTGAGTGGAATCTGTACCTGTGAGTGTGAATGGAGCCTGGAGATGTACCAGAGCGATATCATTACTATTCAGATCACTATCTGGGTGCAGGAAAGGTAAGTAGCCTGAATGGTAAATAATCCCTCTGACCCCCTGAAGAGATCTTCTGGATGAGAGCCGGGAGACATCACCTGCAAACACTCTCCACTGGCCAACCACACGATTCCTCCTGCCGAGACAAATACAAGTGAAATGGGAACATAAGTCATAGAGAACAATAGCTGGAAATTCACAATATATGAATTGTCAAACGATTTAATCATTTATTATGGTACTGATTAAAAAAAAAAAAAACATACGTTTGGTTTCACGTCACTATTGACTGATACAGAACAGTTTACATTTACACCATCGGACATTTATACAGTGACTTGTTCATTAGCTAAATCCCAGATTTTAAAAAATTGATATTTTAATGGTAATATTGAGAATAAACTAGCCAAACTCTAACTGAATTGGAGATTTATTTTTTATTTTTGCAAATAAATTATTCTGCATTTTGCCTTTGGGATTTCAATTCACTGCGATCTGGCGTTGATGGACTTAAGTCCCCCAGACTTCAACTTAATGTGTTGAGCTTACCTATAAACCAATGCTTCTCTATGAGTCTCAGTGATGAAAATGTGGTGAGTAATCTTTATTGAACTTGTTTTTTTTTATAAGGGTGAAGACAGGGGACACAATGACAGAAGGGAAGCTATCGTCTCCAAAAAAACAATTGTTACTTTCAGTACTATATGTTCACTTAAAGCCGATAAACTCTTCAGACTTTTATAATTCACACCAAGTGTATCCCTTATATTGGTAATCTGCTTCTTTGTGCATCAGCAGGCTCCTCCCTTTTATATTAACAGGACCCTCCCCTGCTTAAGCTCTAGGTATGCAGTCTCCTCCCCTCCGTATCACCTAGGCGTACATGCTCCTCCCCTGCTTATCACCTAGGAGTACATGCTCCTCCCCTGCTTATCCCCTGGGTGTGCAGTCTCCTCCCCTCCTTATCATCTAGGAGTACAAACTCCTCCCCTGCTTATCACCTAGGAGTGCATGCTCCTCCCCTGCTTATCCCATAGGTGTGCATGCTCCTCCCCTGCTTATCCCCTAGGTGTGCATGCTCCTCCCCTGCTTATCACCTAGGAGTACAGGCTCCTCCCCTGCATACCAGGAGCTCTCCCTCCCACACATTGCCCAAACATGCTGCAGGAAATCCATCCCACATACCTTGACTTGTTTATATTTATATTGTGATATTAGATAGTATTGTCGACTGTTAGACCTCTGGGGTTCTTTTCTCATTTAACTATTTATTTGTGACATTGTTCGACAAACAGCAATTAACCAAAAAGTGTCACATTAATAGTTTACAAATGTGACTATTGCGGTGAAGAAGAAGATTGTTTTAGACAAATGACATTCACGCAATGTTTGCTGTCTAAATGGTTTTCTTCAGAGAATTATATAAAGACGGCAGAGTACGTGAAATGACAGAAACGGATATTAACATTTAAGACATCACTTTCATATTATTACCATTTAAAAAGGAATGAGGGTGATGTGATTAACTTACTCTGGAAAGCAATGTGCCGCGGTCACCACCCATTCACTGGAGATCAAAGAGCCTCCACAAAGATGGGTCCCTTCGTATTGTAGACTGACCTGCCAAGGCCACCGACCTAGTGCTGCATCTTGTCCTCCAACAATCCTGTCCACAGCCAACTTCCTGCGTCCACATTCTGAGTGACCAATGAGAAAGAGACTGGTTACAGGCCCAGCGTCCACTGTTATATGCCACTATCTCCATTCACTCTCATACCATCCTACTGACATTCATTAAAACATATCAGAGCAGCACATTGATTGAGACAATGGCTACATGAAGGCACCGGTGTAGTTACCTTGACACTGGGCAGAGACAAATCGGCCACTCGGACATTCACTGAGGATGAAAATACAGAGAATAATGAAAAATGGACAATCAGCTTCCTTCTCGGAACAGGCTGTTCTACTATCGCATTAGTACAGAGTCTGACTCATTAACTAAATCTAGAACTCTAACACACATTGATAGGCCGGCATAAGAAATATACAAGCCATATAGAAATATACAAGCCACCTACCCTGACACATAGTTATAAAATATTTTACTAAACAGTTGCAGGAACTGATTGCTGGAAGAGTGAATCCCAGGAAAACAATGCACAGAGCTTGCAATCTGTAAACAGAAGAACTCACCACACTGTTAGCACATCCTGCAATCTCTTAGCAATGCTTATCTTGGATTCTTCCACACAGAAATAGCCTGAGGTTCCATTAGCTCCAGCTGTTTCCACATGGAGTTCATTGTGAGACATGGACCTAAGGAAAAAAGGAAGACAGACCTGTGACTAGAGTGAAAAACAGAAAACATCCTGACTTCTATGAGACTGCGATTATCGAGTGTTTCTAACCCACATCCACAATCTCCGGCTCCTCCAGTTTATTCTACAAGATTAAAAGGGTGATTCTAACTAGACTGGGAGATTTGATTTTAAATGAAACAAAGAATAAATTGCTTGTTGGACAAAATGTCGTCAATGCAATTAGTTAATTCACAATTTAGTCCATCTTTGTAATATTTAAAATTGGAAGCACGTCTCCTGCTTCCTAAATTTCCTGTTCTCCAACCCTAAGGATTAGGCTTTTGGGGTCTATGTGACCCCGATAGTAATATGAAGGGTGTTAACAATGTCCTACTAGGGGCATGTCTATTAAACAGCTTCTAAGCCAAACAATCAGAGTGCTCTTCTCAAGTTGCACAGCGTGGGGTGAAGAAGGATTGTACAATCCATCTCCTAGTGGGTGGGGGCTGGCTGGACACATTGGCTCCCCATTCATTTTGTTTCATAGCACCAGCCATGGCCTATGGTCCCCTTTTATTGGATCAGTGACTGGGCAGCAATAGTCACTAGACTGTTTTTATGAAAGCACACAGGCTGCTCACTATTTAGTAGACATGCCACTACTCGCAGCGCAGCTTGGAGGAGCGGGGAGGAGGATTTAACCTTCATTATTTACTAATGCTAAGTATTTGTTTACTTACTATAAAACGATCTTAGATTAGTCATATTAATTAAATTACTTTTATAAATTTTAACTCGAGACTACCAAAATTAGAAATCTGGCTAAAGATTTCTGGAAGACCAGATACATTTTGTCCTTCACTTCTTGCAGAAAGGAGAGTGAACATCTTCCAATCTATAAACTCTATGTAGTCACAGTTTGTAGGGCAGTGGATTCGTTCCTCCAGTCTGAGAAAAAGAAGATTAAATTCTGTATTCATGTAAATCCCTTTACCTCTCCTGCCCCAGGTATCCATCACCCAGTTAACAACAGGTTGACACATTATTACGTTATAATATCGGGTTTGTATCGGGTCTCAAGAAAGTTTGTGCAATCGAGCAACCTACTGCAATCCACTAATGTGCTACCAAGACTAAACTGTGGACATCAGCCTCTCAGGGGCCATGGCAGTGAGGCTCTACCTGATGAAGCCCATTTCCTCGCAGCTTAGGGTGGCCACAAGAGAGTTGGATGAGGAGGCGCAGATAAGTCGCCATGTCTTCGCCCCCTCGTCATACACAGTGATACGATTGTCTGGAGAATTCACCTGGACTGAGATAGGGAAAATAAAATGAGATTGAATCACAAAGCAACTTCTCAGAATGAAACAAAGTGTCAGGTTTTTGCACATTGAAATTTTATACTCTAAATGTTATTATTTATTATATATTTTGTATTTCCACCTTTTTCATAATTGTCTATTAAATATCATGAGTGTGCGAAATTATTCATCATTAGCAAGGAGGAAAATAGAGTAGGCATTAAATAAGTTTCAGGGCTAAAACAGATTACATGAGATGCGTTTATCTCTGTTAATTGAATAGCAGTTTAATTTTATTGTAAAAATGCTATTCAGTTACAAGAGGTAAGATTATTATATTTTTGGTGAAGATTTGCAAATTATAATCAGCACAAACGTATCATTCCAATTAAATAAATTAAATAATAACCGTGAACCTTTGGAACTAATAAAACAAAAGCGTTGCCGCTGGTATGGCAGAACATGAGTGACGTTAACCCCCCCCCCCAGAAACCCTGACCCATAATTTACTGAAAACGTCTGCATTCCACCAGTGATTTGTTACCTGTGTATAGATTGGGATTTTCATTCTTCAGAACATATGTGACTGAAAGTAAAAGCACGATTTGTAAATTTGAGTCCAGTGAAGATTAAAAAGTAACACATTTCTGCGTTAACAGAGTTATATTCTAACTTCTTAAGAATTTTCCCATGATCTCATACAGCAAAACATTTTATTTGGGAAGGGGAAGGGGGCAGGGGTGGAGGGGGGGGCGGTGTACAGCAGACATAGAAGTATATCGCCTATTGCGTAACACACAGATTTATGTCTGCATTATCAAGTAGATAATCTAAGCAGTTGATTAAAGAGAAATAGCTTAAATAGCATTAATTAAGTCTTCGATACACACATTATAATGCAGGTGTGCACTAATTAACACTTTAATCTACAGACAAACATTGTACCCTCACGTTTTCAAGCTAAGGGCTGAAGGCCTTAGTCTACATTAAGGCAGCTCCCTTTCTCCCCCTTCTCTCCCCCCCCCAAATATTCAATCCGGAAGTCAGAGCTCTTGAGACTCCACAGCTGTGATCACACGTAGTTGTTACTCTGTGGTCACTGCATTTTTATTAAAGCAAGCAACCGCGGGCTGCTCGTTATTTAGTAGACTTGCCCCTAATCATAGCACAGCTGGTAGTGGCAGGGGGGAGGATTTAACCAGCCTTATTTACCTAAAATTAGATCATTTGTCTGAAGATTGGCCAAGCTAACCCTGGGCACTGTGTTCAGTGAGGGCAGCTGCAGGACGGCTGATATCACCTTACAGAGCAGTTTCTTACATACTATGTAATGAGTGAAACTGCTGTCAGGGAATAAATTATTTATCCCTTAAACCCTGTTGGATGTTATAATAGTAAAAATGTTATCGTGATAACAACAAAGTAACAAAAGAAACAAATAGAAGATAAAATATTACCTAATACCCAAGCAGTGACCCCTAGTCCAGCCAATGAGATAAAAGCACACAGAATCACTCCCAGAATCCTCAGCGGGGTCCAGTGGCAGCCTTTTCCCACTGATGTGAATATAGATTCATAACGTTAGCCACAAAGATACCCAACAGGGGCATTGAGATATGAATACAATGTAGGCCATTAGTCAGTGTACGAAGACGAGGATTAGAAAGAATGAAGCAGGCAGGTACAGTATATTAGATTGGATGAAATTACACCAGAGAGCTGAGAGGAGCCAGGACAAAGGGACAAACTCACAGAATCTAAAAAATAACATATATTGGGTTTCAAGGAGTGAAACCAGCTTTCTATACATAATGATAGGCTAAGGCCTTTCCATTCTATCCTATAGCAAATCTGATCAATTGAACGGACTCGTCTACGAACAAGGCCACAATCGGCCATCTTTCTTTCTTTTAATTTCTGGGACAGAGTTTTTGGAAACAGATTCCATAAATATGGCCTAACATATTCAGTCTCAATCTGTATCATGGAAAATATAGCATGTTCCTTACTGGTAATGTCAGTCTAGCAAACCTCTGCTGTAATCTGCTAGCAAAGCAAGATGGCTGCTGCCAGGTACAATCACTATATCTTCCAATAAAACGACTTACCTTCTTTCTGTACCATGTCTGATGATGGGTAATGTAACGTCACCGGATTGCTCGTTATATTATGGTTAATTTCAGACACTGTGAAAGGAACACATGGGTTAGAATTCCAGGTTACGCATTGTGTGACTGCGATATGGTTAACTCTCAGCCATTCCAATATTTATATCACATACCTCGTAGATCGCGCAGCAAGTCTGATGACGCAGCCTCGTTCAATGTTTTCAGAATCGGAAGAGTTTCATTTTCAGGTTTTTTTTTCAAAGTGTCACATATTTTAAGTACTTTCTGCTTTAGAAACCCATCCAGCTTTAGGGACAGCTTCCAGTAATATGATAAAGAGAGATTTATGCCTGTCCTTCTCACTAAAAGAGACGCCTAATTTAATATACCCATTTTGGCCTCTTTTTTGACATTTTCAGACAATAATCTCAATCATCTCCAGTTAATAAATGCAGTCTTATAAAATGGCAGCTCAATATCTACAGTTCCCAAAATGTCTTTAGGATTTCTATTCCATTGTTAACACTTACATCTTACGGTATTTAATATCGTATAAAATGCAATAATTTGTGGGTGTCTGCAAACTAAAATCCCAGTTAACAGAAGAGACACAAGTGGCTTTTGCTGGACAAACAATAAACCAATAGCTGTTGGTATTAGATTGTAAGCTCTGGTGATCAGGGTCCTGTCCATCTCTTGGGCAATAATTATTCAATACATTTTTATTCTAATTCATTCTCAATCCCTTTTGTACAATGTATTTATGAGTAATAATAAAATATTATATTATTATTATGTTTAATTACTAAGTTCAAACTAATTTCTCAGAGAAAAATAAAATAAGGAAAAGCAAATCACAACAATTATTTGGACACAGACATGCTGATAATCTTTACTGTTTGAGAGCTCAGCCTGCAAGCTTACAATCCAAAGGTAAAATGGTGCATTGGGTTATTTCAGATGCTTCCTTACCTGATATGGCCAGTGAGGTCTAATTTAGGAGAGGGGGGATAGATCCCCCTGAAATCTCAGCCGAGGAGGGTGGGGGTCGCAGGCAACCATTCCACTAAACATAGGGAAAGAGACAGAGTGAGAGAAGGCTGCCAGGAGACAGCTGATAAGCAAGAGACAGGTAAAAACAATGGAACAAAATAAGTGACTGTAACCACTGCAAGAGAAGAGACAGACAGAAAGGGGAAGAAGAAGAGAGGGTAGAATATTAGAAGAAAAGCATAGATATTATAAAGTAGAAGTTAAAGAAAAGGCAGACAGTGTCTGAATCCAGGAGGGATCAGGTGAGAAAGGTATGCTTGTGTGAGGAGGGGGCAGGTAAGGGGGAGATGAGAGGTTGGACGGTGGGGAAAGGGAGGAGTGAAAGCACATTATCCCACCCTTACACACAGACAGGGGATCGGTTTCACACACCTGCCCTGATCTCTACCTGATGGCAAGGTGTGATGTTAGAAGTCATAGCAAATACAAAACCGATCCCATCTGACTGTGTCCTGGGTCAGCGCAGTTATACAAAGTGATACAAAGTTATATAGAATACACTGAGGCAACAAAGTGATACAAAGTTATATAGAATACACTGAGGCAATGATAACGTACTAAATTGATAACTTGTAACAATGATATCATAATACAGGAATATATTGATATAATGATAAAGTAATAAATTGATAACTTGCTACAATGATAACGTAATACGGGAATAGATTGATATAATGATAAAGTAATAAATTGATAACTTGTAACAATGATAACGTAATACAGGAATAGATTGATATAATGATAACATACTAAATTAATAACTTGCTACAATGATATCGTAATACCGGAATAGATTAATATAATGATAAAGTAATAATTTGATAACTTGTTACAATGATAACGTAATACAGGAATAGATTGATACAAAGACAAATTAATGATAACGCAATACAGGAATAGATTGATATAATGATAAAGTAATAAATTGATAACTTGTTACAATGATATCGTAATACAGGAATAGATTGATATAATGATAAAGTAATAAATTGATAACTTGTTACAATGATATCGTAATACAGGAATAGATTGATATAATGATAAAGTAATACATTGATAACTTGCTACAATGATAAAATAATACTATAATAGTTTGATAAAGATTGAGCAATTTTTAATTTGGGGGATTAAGTGAATTTCAGATTAGACAGATGGGAATATTTCTACCACTCAGCAATGGATGTATGTTGCCTGTTACAGGCTAATATTAGAAATCTATTTAGAATTGCTGGCAATGTACCCAGAAAATCTTATCATGTTTAATAGCTTGACCTCCAATCATCAAAAAAAGATATAATCATCTGAGACATAACAGACTTTCTCTAGGCTCCTTGCCTTGTGTCGAATTCACCTTATTCAATTTAAATTGCTTACATCAGGCCACTGCTATTCTCATCTGTATACCCAGAATTCCACGCTGTAACCTATACTGTGCGTGGGGAGAAAATCAGGTCTATTACAGTCATGGATGTGTAACTGTGCCCTGACAATCCTGACACATTAAAACATAGCTGCTGTGTTACGCCTTGGTATATCGTTTCCCATTGGCTCACACAGTCCTGTCTCAGACCTCGCCTCATGTTCTAGGTCAGCATGCTTTCTGTGTAATGTATCCAGATATACAGACTCACAGCAGCTACTTCCCTACAAAATATAAAGAAATCAACTGGGTGATTTCACTATCCTCGGCCTCCCGCCTCACACACACATTAAATCCAATTATTCATTCAACACAGTAACACAGGGACATGGTGCCTTCTATATAGTTCTATCTCTCAAACCTTCCTCTCGCTCTCTCCTATAGGGCCACACTCCACTCTCACCTCCAGTTCTGCTACCTTCCCACCATGTCGATTTGCTGTCTCTCTCAATACGCTTCCTATTGTGTTTTTAATACCCCACCTCCTCTAGACTGTAAGCTCATCTAAACAGGATTCTCATCTACCTATTGTTCCTGTTACATTTTGTTATTGTCTCATTTTATAAATTCCCCTCTTATTGTAAAACCCCGCGGAATAAGCTGGCGCTATACAAATACCAATAATAATAATAATAATAATAATAATTAAAAAAGTATCCTAGCCCTACTGGTCACTAATGGTACTGCAAATAAACCATAAATAAAAGAGAAAATATCTGTTATCTTCGTATTACAGAGCTTCTTTCTAGCAGTGAAAACTGAAAATTGTCCCGGCAGACCAATATTTCAGAATAAATAAAACTAAATATCAATTCTTCCGGATATCGATGTATCAATTTGAAATTAAAGATTTGGAAAAATTAGGTTTTGAAAAATCCGCAAGGCTGCTGTTTAGTGATTAAATCCTGATATCATGTTTAATGGAGAAATAATGGCTCTGGTGCAGCGACTGTGAAGCTCACAATTCTGTATTACAGATCACTGAGACAGGCAAAGTTTGGGAGAGAATTATTAAAAACAATGCAAAAAGTTCTATAATTATATCAATCGCCATGGAAACAAACAGAGTCAGCAGCATTCTTTTGGTTTCAATGGTGACTGCTCCAATTTAGAATGTTGACACGCGGTTTGTTTTAATGACGGATCTAATTCTCCTTTAAATTCTGAATGTGTAAACTGTCATTAATACAGGTACGAATCTCAGGATAAATGTATGAATTTTAATGTAAATCAGTCTTCATCTCACTAGTTGAACCCTTTAAAAGGCTCTTAAAAATTCAAAAATGTGTAAAACAGGGTGATTTTACTGCTGCCCTCTGAAATACCATAACTGAGTGTTCATTCCAAATAAAGTGTGTCAGTTATGTACTAAACTTGTAGAGTGTGATTGATACATCTGTAGTTCCACGAGTGATAACTCACAAACACATTTTACGTTTTACGTTCTATGAATAGAAGACAAGGATCTTTGAGAGAGAAAAGACAGTCTATCAAAACTGCAAAGAAAAAGTATAAATATAGATGTATAGAATAACAGATGAATTTAGCATCTTGCAATACCTTTTTTATTGGACTAACATAATTTTTGTAATTACTATTGTGACAAATTTTCCTTCCTACGTGAGTTTGCCACAAGTTCCTGGAGGAGCCTGCTTGCCAGCCTCCTGCCCACAGATGGGCCCTGCAGGGAAACCTGTAAAAGACTATTTAACTGGCTTGGTTCGTGTAATTCCCCTATGCTGTTCAGGAACCGAACAGCTGCATGAACTATGGACCACCCGGGAGCTTGTTAAGCCTAATGGATACATTGTAACAACCCTAACTGCAATGTTCTAATTGTTCGTCTGGGTGGCCGCAATTTGAATGAACAACCACGAGGTGGCAGCCATCTTGTTTGCATGAACACAGGCAGCAGTGTTTGGTCGTCAAGTTCATGGAACTATTTTCGGACATTGAAACTCCCGAACACCGCTGGACTTCCATGATTGCCTGTGTTAGATTTTATATAACTTAGAAGAACACTGTTCAGTGGGATCATTCATCTAGATGAAGGTAACAAGCTCCATGTTATGGCAATGGATTCTGTTCAGTAGTTTGTTCTCTTTTATAACTACCAAACTTGACCGACCGCTACCACTTTTCCCCTGGAACTGTTTTGGGCATAGGACCATGTGTGCAGTCGGTCAAATTATGACTTCCTGTAAAATCTTAAACCCTGGAACCGATCTGGGTGATTTTTGGATATGTTAGTCACCCAGATCGGGGCTATCAGGGGGGCTTTTTACGTGTTTTAAAGGTATTTGTTTTTTTTTGTAATATTGTATGTTTTTCTGTGCCTGGAGATAAATGAGTTCCTGACTCAATTATCTCTCAGGCACAGAGGAGGAGTTTGTAACTTGTATCTAGTCTCCTCTCAGGTCCAGGAGAGGGATTATCCTGTTTGTGTGGGAGTGTCAGGGGCGTGCTTAACTGTGTCTGAAATTGTATAAAAGCAGGCCATCAGGCCAGATTAAAACATTAAAATGATGTGTCGTCTGGTTACTGGGTGGGGAAAGTGCTAATCACTAATCACTGTTCCTGTGTGGAAGATTCAATGGGGAAAGTCCTTGTAAGGACTAGAGCTCCCAGAACTGAGTGTTGTCCAGTGCCTGGGTTGTCTAGAGTGAGTTCCCCATTCGGCTCCAAGAAAGAGCGGTTCCAGGGCGCCAGTAAAACCATAGCGACAGTGGGCAGAAGTGCTGAGGTTTGTCCTCTGTTCCAGCTAGGAAGCGGTCCTTGACGGAGGTACCCAGCCAGTGGTACAGGGAGCTCTGTTACAACTATGAATTCTGTTAGTTCAATACAAAAACGAATTACAAGACGCATTTCATCTGTTATTTTACATCTGCATCGCTGGACAAAAACGGCTACAATAAGTTACATAGTAAAACAATAAAATAGATGAATAATATAAAATACAGTATAGTGTTTTAATAAAATACAATAAATATAACTCACAGACAAAAGCCACAATACAAATTGTGCAAAGTTTGCCTTGGCCCCTTTGCCCATGAATCTTCTTGTACCAACAGATCTCACAGCTGGCCCTGAGAATCGTCAAATATTGTATGTCACGGTTAGGGTGGTAAGAAACATCTGGTGACTGGTAAAGTGACAAGTAATTTGAAGCCAGGAGATGAGGAAGTCCACTTAGCAGAAGGAAAATATTGAGCTATTCAAGCTATTTGTCAGTGTACCACTCACTTACTGTGCCGAATGCATTGCAATTACCCTCCAATAAGATCTGTTATGTTATAACGGTATGTTATAAAGCTCTTTCAATCACACAGTCTGAAGATCTATGATTTGAAAACTATTAAAATCACTTGTGGATATAGCAATTAGAGGGGAATTTTACCACATTACAGGAGACTTCCTATTTTGCATAAACTCCACAGCAGCAAAGAAAAGTATAAACAAGAACCAATCAAAATGCAATAGGAAGTATAGTATTCACAGTGAATAGGCTCCTCCTCTTTATTTGCTGCTCCATCAGCAGACAGGTCAGAGTTTTGGCTCTTCCTTATATGTGATTACATTTTGTACTTTATTACTTTTTTTTTACTTCTCTTTAATTTCCCCTTAAATTCTTAACTCTACATGTAACAGATCTATGTGGGTTTTTTCCTACTTTGGGGACCTTTTTTCTGTTTATATTTTGTACTGTTGTTTATCTCCCTAAACGGAACTACTCCCTTCCCCACCTGTGGGTCGGGCGCCTTCTGCATTCCGGCGGTCTTTACCTTTGCGTCCTTTACAGGGGATTCCAAGAGATTTCCCCTATCTGGGGTTATATTAGGACTGCTGGGGTTATATTAGTACTGCTGGTACTATCACTATACTGTGATTATAAGGCTTACAACTGTCCATTAGTGATGTACCGAACGGTTCGCTGGCGAACGGTTCCTGGCGAACATAGCATGTTCGCGTTCGCCACGGCGGGCGAACATATGCGCGGTTCGACCCGCCCCCTATTAGTCATCATTGAGTAAACTTTGACCCTGTACCTCACAGTCAGCAGACACATTCCAGCCAATTAGCAGCACAGCCTCCCTAGCAGACCCTCCCATCTACTGGACAGCATCCATTTTAGATTCATTCTCAAGCTGCATGCTTAGTAAGAGGAGGGAAAGTGTAGCTGCTGTTCATAAGATAGGGAAAAGCATAGCTAGGTTAGGGATAAGGGTATGCTTTTTTTATTTA